>CM056993.1:9027113-9555973 GCA_029891345.1 Dryococelus australis
GCACATTGTGTAACTTTATGGCCCCATTTACTAGTCAGCAGATGGGTTTTCTACTTTGCCTTTCACAGTGTAGGCCTATTTCAGCAATCACTGCTTATGTCTTGGATTAATGTTTGAAGGTGTGATCAAGCAAGCCGTCCAGCTAAGGGCTGATCACAGATCATTACAAATGGCATGCTTTTAAAATGCAAATTTTGTTTTGCTATAGTTATTTCATTATTAGTGTGACACGGTTTTTGAAAATTCATCACATATGTAAGCACCATTATTGTGATAAAACTTTTATGCGTGCCACCCTACTGCGCAGCGAGCATGCGCACTGTACTTTTCGACTTTACTTCATCATCACGCGCTGATAGAGATACGGAGCAAGTCACACGCTGGCAGACAACTAGTCCCGCGGCTACAGGGTAGATCCGTGCAATTTTGGACAACTACAGACACATGGATAATTAATGATATTGTACTGCCCACCCATAAATTGACATGCTGTCACCACTCACGAAGACGAAGCTTGTTTTACCCACCATCCACCGACATGGCAGATAGAGAGAAGGGAGTTAGCAGGGTTGCCATAAGAGAGCAGCACTCTGAACTTTGGCTCATATGTCATTGCCACCCTGCCTCAAACAGCTTGGCAAACTTGGTCCCTTGTTCATCAGACGTTAGTGGGCACAGGTCGAAGATAGATGTATTGTAAAACTCCTTTAGATGGAATAAAACATATACTATCTAGCAGTTAACTTTTTTTTTTTTGGTTCAGTCATTCTCTTTTGCCTCCCTACCCGCTTTGACTTGTGCGTGCATGTACACTCAACTACTTCTCTGTGCACTTACGATCGCAACGGTAGAGATTAAAACCAAAGTCCCTACTGATGTTCACTCCCTCCTCTTGTCAATGTCTGATGTCTAGTGCTTGCTGGTCATGCCGCTCTCTAGCGTCAATGTAGCCTGAGGAGAGAGAACCATTCTCTGAGGCTCTTGAGGCTTGAGAACAAACACAATAAGCTACTACGACTCTCAGGCTACAAGCTGGTAATGCCGCTTAATGAAAACTGTAGGGTCCTTACGTGGGGAATGCTGTGAATCCAGAGGGGCAGTTGAGGCCTGTAGCTGCTCACTCAACTTCTTACAGAGGGTGATCAGGGGGCACTCTCCCCAAGATGCTGTAGGCCCGAGCACCATCCATCTTGAAGTGCACGTTACAGCACCAATTGATCAATAGGACTCCAGCAGGGATGTACCCCAATGCACTGGCCCCAGGAAGAATAGATTCCTTTCTGGACAGACCACGCCAGAACTTCATTTTAAACCATGTCAACAGCCGTACCTGCACCTTCAGGTCACCCACTAAATCCTCTAAATCGTAACTCTCTATTCTTTTATTTTATCCTCTACCAATAACGTAACATCACTGACTGTGTGTAGCTGTGTACCCACAGCTGTTCCTAAATTCCTAACCACCGGGCAGGCCAGAAAAGGGATAGCATAACCCTCAATGTCCAAGCTATGCAACCTGGTGAGCTAGTGCCAGATGCCTCCATAGTGCAGCAGGATTCCGAGAAAGTTGCTTCCAATGAGGAATGGACATAGTTCTTTTCCATGCAACCTCGAAATTGGCATCCAACACAGGCAGCAACTGAATCATACCAATGGGTTTGCCGTACAGTGCAGTCTTCAAGTAGCCAATTTTACTCCTCGCGACAAGTCTTCATTTTTTTTTTAACAAGTGTGGCAAACAGTTTGGAGAAATTGGCCACTGCCTGGGGTCACCCTCAAAGGTAGGTACAGCAACCGACGAATTTATAATTTTTTGGGACCACAAGCCTGTACACTTCCTTTTGACACATCAGTCATTGCATTTACAGTAGCCGTTACTAGGAAGTACTTCTCAAAATCTGCGAAGCGCACAGCAAGTTGCATCCAGGTCCACCTCTATCAACTCATTTGTGATCTCGCCAGCAGCTAATTCTACCGTAATGAAGTCAATGTCAAAATTTTCATGAACCTTTGGTAGGGCAGGACTGGTTGCAACAATCAAATGATGTTTTGGTGGGTTGTTAGCTACTACTTGAAGATCGTAGATGTGCTTACTACGATCCTCGAGCAGGCGAAGATGCAGAAGCATCAATTGTAATTCTGTCATTTTGAGATAACAATCACTGAATACAATGAAAAACAAAGGAAAACGATAAAGAGTAGGCGAAAACATCCGCTAGCAAGAACAGAAATACTACGTTCCCGTCCCACTTAAACAAAGGCAATTTGCGATCCATGTGAAAAACACAAAGACAATCATTTGAAAATATTCTAACCTGTACACAGCACACCATAGCAGACAATTGCAAACAAAATATTATGAGACAGAGTAGCTAACTATGTGCACTCCAGTGATGATACAAAGCATAGCGCAGGATTATAAACAAATAAAAGCCAGGCCATGTGCACCGAACTGCTAAACAACGGGGGATAAAGACGAATAATAATTAATTGTTTCATGGTCTGCTGATCTCTGATGTAGGTTAGGTCTTGAATCTTGAACACACTAATTGAAGTCTATAACACGTTGCAGAGTTCACGAGTCCATGCACTTGGCATAAGCAAGATTACAGCACGTGCAAACAAGCCAAAGATTGATTACTATCATTAATGCCGGCACGAGTATGAGCACGGGGAACCAATAATGTTGTGTCAACAATGCAAATTGCGAAGAAAACAACGAAAATAGCGCAATATTGCTCTGTTTAGCAATGATAAAAGCAAAAAACATGCAACACGCCCAACCTGCTTACCTAACAAGGCTATGTCGCCATCTGGATTATTTCCTGGTTAAGAAACAGGCTGGCCAACCTAGACAGCCAGAAGTTCCTGCTGTATGCAGGGTTGCCAACAATCCATTAAAAAAAGGCCTAGTTCGTGTCCACAGTACACTATGTACACTCTAAACAATGATAAAAATTGGGTAACTTTTCCATTCTTTTTTCAAACAAAGTTTGTAGTTTTTGTCCCAAGCTAGGATGCCACCCTGCTGTGAGGCAGCAATCTACCAACTTGAGAGTTTGTGTAAGAGTAAGGAGGAAGGGAAGATACCAGGAATGTTTTCACACTTAAATCCATTATCAAGAGGAACGTGACTGTTGTGTTTATGGGGAGGGGGGGTTAATAGGAAAGCCATGCTTGTTCGAAACTTTTGAAAGCGGGGGAGACATAGTATGGTCATACACATCGCAATGACTAAGGCGGGTAGAATTGCATAAAATACTCGGTTTTTTTCTTCATGAATTATTTATGGCCTAAACAACATTAACTTTTCTTTAAAAAGATCACAAAGGAAATTGTTTTCCAGTTTTTTGAAACACATGCGAAATACCAAAATGGTACCCCTGACATTTAATGATCAAACAAGCACCGTGAAGATTATAAAAAGTATTTTACCAATAAATTTATGGAGTTCTGTGAACTGTAACAAGGAGAGCATAAAAGCCTGCGCCCAAGAAAGTGCATCCTCTGTCCCTCTCTCAAGGTTCCACACCAATTACTGTCCAAAAATTCAAACTTTAAATTAATAGTTGGCACACCAGGAGTTATGGACACACATAATTCTTGCTAGTTTAGTTGTTTTATATTTGTGATTGTGCTGAACTGTGATTATTTTTTTAATGCAACTTTTTGGTTTTTTGGATGGGAGAGTTGGGGGGGGGGGGGGTGGCAGGAAGGCAAAAGAAATATTTGCCCCCTTTTTTTCCCCCTACACACTCATGCACACGTGTGCGCACACACACACCAAAATGAGTTTTTGAGCAACTGCCCTTAATGCCTTCCTGGTGTTGGTGCCACTGATGGAGGGAGATTGGCCAACCCTGAGATGATAACTCAAACATAATAAACATAATGCAGATTTTCTCTCTCATAACATTCTTGTAGCTTAGCTATTCTTTTATTTTGCTTTTAACAGGATATGCTGTTTTAAGTTAATCATGTACAGAATATGCTACTACATATTTCCTGTGAGTATTGCACCCTGCCACACCAGCAAACCAGTTCTTTTCTATATGGAGATCAAGTCTGCATGCATTGCCTTTTTTTTCCTTGGCTCCCGAACTATCCATTGGATTTCGATTTTTACTTGGGTTTACAAAAAATGCTTCTTTGAGTATGTATTTCAGTTTTACAAAAGGCTTTCCTTCAGATTGCCAAGATTATCAAGTTCATGTATGTATATTTCGTATATCAATTATGTATATTATTTCAAAGACAAAATTTTACAATAGGTATTTTGACATAAAGACTGTTGGCTGAAGTGCGCTGGAATGTACAACATTCTAATTGCACTTACGTATGCATACAGTACTTAAGTTTTGAGGTGTATTTTCAGTTTTCTTTTTGAATATATTTTTCACTTATAAAATGCTTCCCCATATATAGTTTCCCCTCTATAGTGGAAGCAGAAAGTATTTCTTTCACAATGACTACAATAAGGTTCTATGGTATTTTAAAAGTTAGATGTGTTCCAGTTATAATTATTCCTCAGTACCGGTACTAGAGATAACACAGATTATTGTCAAAACACAAATGATTGTTAATGTAAAATTTATTTTTTGTCGGCAATAAAAGAGCCTTAGTTCGAGCTCGTCTAAAAGCTAGGGAACTTTTCAGTAGGTGCACTCAGGCTCTGCTTGTGAACTAAAAATCGTAAGCTTGTATACCTCTAGCTGACACGTGTTAATTATGACAAATTATAAATTTATAATGAATAAATATCTCACAGTATAATAAAATGCATTATAAGCAGTTCACTGTAAACTGAGCGCTATTGAAAGCCCTGCTCAAGATCTACTTGTATATGCACTGTGTATAATTTGACGATATGAAAAATTTACATTGCAGTGGTCGTGGGCCTGATCACTTTACTCATGCGTCGGTTAAGTGAAACTGTGAAATTATTTTAAAAGTAAATATTTTACAGTTTTGCTCATGTTCACACTTGCAAACAAGAAAAAACCAAAAGACAAAAGACAAAATAAATAATGATATTATTTACAAATATTGATCTAACACTTTTAATTCCACGTTAAGACTTGGAACTACTTGTTATCCGTCACTAACAAACTGTTCACAGACCCAGTGTAAATACGGAAGTAGGCAGATACTACACTATCTGATGGTGGCAGGTGTGTGGTGTGCGTGTGAGACTGTCATCTAGGTTATGTTAAACTTTGACCTCGCCCTTGGTGGAGGCCAGTTATGAGAACTCGAGATGGCGGACTTGGCCGCATCGGGCATTTAGTTGCCGAGGAAATAGTTTTGGTTGTGGTAATTAAAGTTCTGCCATGGAACACCAACTTTACTGCACATATTCCACTCAGTGTGCCCATTAAGATATATGCATGCAGGGACAGTCAGATTTTTCAAAGGTTTATTTCAAAAGTGCTTGATTAACTGTGAACAGGCTTTACACGTAACAACAACTAGACCTACATATGTTTATACAATTAAAGGATCAGTAATGATTTTATTACTAATTGTTGACAACCTTATTCGCCAAGGGGAAGGGTTACAACTCCCAATGCACCCTTCCTCTCTTCTACCTGACTACACCCCTGATTGAGTTTACCCGCAAAAACATCCTTCAACTTCTCAAATTCTGCTTGCCAAGTTATATATTGAAAATTTTATAGTCTTGTAATTCTTGTTTGAGTCTAGGAATCTAGATACTTTAGTTTTTATATATTATCTTGGCTGAAAAGGTTAAATAACCCTTTCTCCCTCTCCATCCATAAACTTCTTGACTTGAGAGTACATACCAATTTGCTGTGCAATGTGTCTCCTATAATGACGAAAAATATAATTTCTTGTGTTTGTGGTAATAACAAAATATTAGAATTTTGTAACGTAAATATTTTGGTGACTTTACTACTACGAACTAAGGATTATGTCATTGTTTATATACAAGTTGGCGGAAGGGTTTTAGGGGCGGGGGAGTTTAAACAATTTGGATAAATTAGTAAATAACATGTATTATAACAGGTATCCGTAGATTTTGTTGTTAGCAAAGTGTTAAGTTATCAGGGTTAGTAATTTGTGGGTACGTACTGAGAATGAGCATGGTGATCTTTAGGGTTCCAAGCCATCTACAAGCTCCAGCATGGCAGAGAAACCAAGTGTGGAACCTCCCACTGCTAACATCAAACCAATGGCAGGTCCTTCCTCGTCAGCCAGTAAACAGTCGCAGGTACTACAGCACTTTTATGAGTATTTACTGAAGTTTGTATTGAAAATCTGCATAATTATAACATATTTTTCAAACGACCATGTGTACAGATATCTTGCAAAGTGTTAAATTTATTACTGCTGCAGCTGAAGCGATTCACAGTCTTAAGTAGGAAAGTTTGGAATTTTTGTTCTGTCATTGATAATTGTGTTCTTGGCTCCCTTAGAAAGCTTGCAACACGCAGTCCTTTGGTAGCACAGCCTCAGTAAGTTGAGCTGAGCTTTTATCGTTATTTCTCTGAATTACGACTTAATTGAGGCCTAAGGGTGCTGCCTACTTGGGACTTTTTAGCACGTTTAAGCCAGGGCAGTGCAGGATCGATAAAGGCGACACTGACACATGCCTTGGGCCCAATCACTCCTACTTGCAAGGCTCTGAACTGGCTTGCACTGTTCTCTCGTGCTGCGTGTTCCTGTGGGACCTATTATTTTATTGGTGGAAACTCTGCATGCAGTGTCAATGCAGGTAGTTATAATAATTTCGAATGTTTCTGAGCAGTATATTATGAGATACATCAGTGTGAAAAAGCCATTTTTGGCTGTTGGATAGCTCAGAAATAGCATTTATAACATGCATGATGTATTGCAAGTATTATATGTCCCTTGTCTGAAGTGTTTTCCTTTCGTAAATAGGTTTAATGGAGACACGTTTAGTTGTTTCTTTAAAAAACATGGATTTGACACACACTACAACGCATACAGAGCACCAGGTAGGTGGCGCCTTTACTCAACTGTGTATATTCTACAGATTTGTTCTAGTTGGATGGTATTCCCATCATCATTTCACTGCAAAAATTCTTGGAATTCGGGGTACGTGTTCATAACTTTGTAATTTCCATTCTTAAAGGTTTCATCTATTTACCTGAATTTAGAAATTTCATCATTCTGTGTTAACCACTGTGTAAACTTTGGACTTGCATTCGGGAGCATTATTACGGTTTTGACCTTGACTAAGTTTACGTTTTTTTGTGTGGAGTACAGTGAAACCTACATTTGACTCTTTTCAAGGGACTGAGAAAAAATTTTGCAATTTGCAGGAAAGTGTAAAAAGAGGGAAACTTATGCTGTAAAAATAGACATTGGGACCAAAAAAGTGTGCGTAAAATGCAGGAAAGTGTAAAATCAGGGGTGTAATACAGAGGTTGTACTGTATTTTGCTATATGAAATATTCAAGAAAGGATTTTTGTGGAATAGTGTAATGTACAGCGCATTGTTTTATACTGAGTATGGATGAGTCGTTTGAATCCTCGAACCCTCTAATAATTTTTTTTGTCAGTATTTGGAGTTTTGGCTGTGTTAGAATCTTTATCTGTCATGCGTTTGCTTTTTCTGAAAGCAGTTGAGGTTTCATCAACAATCTGAATTAAAAGCCTTGATCACTTTCGTAGACATTTTTTTCCTTCGAAAATGTTCTATAAATTCTATTATTTTACTACGACGCAGTTCAGCATGGCATGAGGAAGTGATTGCGACGGGGGTCACGCGGTATCCCAAAGGTATTCCGTACCATGCCATGCCATGCCCTCATTTAGTCAGGTTTTTGGCACCCTGATGCGAGAAGTGGAGGTATATAGCACGTGGCGATTTTAGCCCCGAGCGCCTGCCACCTGCTGCAGTTGAACACCGGCTCTTACAGAAGATGCGTCGAGCATAGCATATTTCACCCACACCTTGAAGCACCCATGACCTTCAGTTTTTGTACTTCAATTATTTTAAAAAACCTAATTCTACTAAATTATTTCCGCAAGTTTGTGAGGTCGCTTGAGTGCTAGGAAGGAACTGACGTCCCTCCTGCCTTCTTAATTTTCCCTCGCGGTGTGAGTTTTGAGTGACGTGAATAAAAAATTAATTACTGCGGTCTTCCAAGATTGTGCTGTTATTGGTGTTAGTTGTTTGTATCGAAAGAATACAATCCCGGTTACCTGCTGTCTCTCGTGCGGGCCTGATGTTTACGAGGAGAGGATCTATGACTATGGAAGCGATATTCGTAAGTTGGCAAAACTGTGTTTATTTCTGTAACAGAAATAAATAGTGATGGTTAATGCACTACAGTAAGGTGGCTATGAAAACAACTCTGACTTTATGCTACGCTACGGCTGTTGTCCAGACAGGACCGGTACGTGTCTCGGTGTATGCTGCGATGCAAGACTGGTGAAGTGAAGGATCTTCAGCCCCCAAAGGTGCAGTGAAATCTTGAGGAGCGGATGTCTTCGACACCACTAGGACGGGATTAAGAACGTCAAAGTTCATTTTCCAAATCCCCAGCAGATGTAATATCATTAAATACTTGTTCAATATAAAGTATTTTCCAGGTGTAAATATCCTGTACGAATATATCCTGTATGAATGATTCATATTGAGATTGTACCCTACTGAGCTTGTTAAAATAAACAAAAAAAAGCAGGCAGCAATGTCTGACATGCAATTGACACAACAGCAGTGATATGGCCCATATTCACATTTCCTGTGAGGAAATGAGACACATTATATTGTTTTCATTGATAAAATTTAAATTAATTTAGTAGGGTTAGAATTACAATCCAAATTTGTGTGTAAAAATATGCCATAAATTTGAGTTATTTTACCACTACACAGTCAAAATATGACAAAGAATGTTCCTGGCCTGTCTGTTCATGAAGTTGTGCTTGTATATAGCAGTTTACTGACTATTGTGTTGTGTGCGGGGTTTCACAGAGCCAGCAGTCGGTGACTGTAGCGCCGTGGCCCGGCCGAGGGGAAACTCCGTTTGCCAGTATCCGGCCCATGTCGATGCAGTCTCGCATGGTGGCCGTGCTGCCCACCCAGACCTCCTCCTCCTCATGTCAGCAGTCCGCGAGGTGAGAGTTCGCCACCACCTCCTGCTCTATTTATATTTCAAATGGTTTTGTGATCATCCCCTCTTCAACAAAGAGGTATTTTAACTGTAAACCAAGTATTCTCAGTCCATTTCTTAGGTGTTAAATGAGGAAAGTGACAAATGATATAACACTTATTATGAAAAGGGGTTGGAAAACACAAGTACTGACAGAGTTTCTTGACTTTCATACATTCTAGATTCGTACAACTCGCTCTTTCATACGTGATAAATCATTTCCTCTAAATCAACTTTCATACGACCGAATTAGTCTTTTATACATGTAGCAACATACTGACATAGCACTGTCAGTTGCTATATAGCACTGCCATGTTTTCCAGCCTTCACGGATCATATGTTATGAATGTTTAGATATGACTGTCATGTTGGCACAATACAAATTAATGCTTGTGTTAAAATAATATACGAGAGTCTGAAAAACTTTTACATAGTTTTTACAGCCTACTAAATAGAATGTTACATTTGGACAACAATTTTATCAAAGTAGGAAGCATATTTAAATATCTTATTTATTCATATAGTACTTACAATTAAATATGTATACAGTTGTTGAAAATCACCATTTCAGATAAGAAAGTATTGCACGTGTAAATTTATTTGTGGTTTTCAATTAAATACTTGTTAAAAATAACATGTTTATCAATTAAATATACATCTTTCTACAAAAATTAATTTTTTTTTCTTGTAACTTTGAAAAGGAACCCCTCTTATTACATGCGTATATATGATTCAACTTTCACACACATTTATAGAAACACATGTATAAAATTAGAGGACTTCCTCTAATGAGCTATTAATTTGGAGGGGGGGGGTTACTTCCTTAGAAATTAAGTTAAAACATTAAAATATACTGTATTTTGACAAATTTCTGAAAATGTTTTGGGGTGGAAACATTTTTTTAAATGCCAATATCTTGTAAATAAGCCACACCCCACACCCCATTTTTTGTAGTAATTTTTCTTTGTAAAATGTATGGAGTATACACTCCGAAATTTTGTTATTAACTACAAGTTTTTCATTACTTCTATATAATATAGTTTCTATGAAATATAAAATTCCAGAATTTCTTTTTCTTGTATATTATTATATTTGTTAAGATGCCTCACCAACAGTAGGACGGCTGAGTTTTGGCCTCGTAGCTCGTCCCCCCCCCCCCTTTTTTTTTCACCCTCCACCACACGAGGGCCATGGAGCTCGTGCCCTATTGAGGGTGCCATCTTGTTGGAGCTTTTCAGCATGTTTGAGGCTCAGAAGCAACCGAGCAATAAGGGTAACCCTGACTAGCATACCTAATGCCATATCACTTCTATACGCAAGGTGTGAAAGAGGCGTGCTGTGTTTCTGTTATGCTGCTTGTACCTTTGTGACTTTAAGCATGTTTGAGGCTCAGAAGCAACCGAGCAATAAGGGTAACCCTGACTAGCATACCTAATGCCATATCACTTCTATACGCAAGGTGTGAAAGAGGCGTGCTGTGTTTCTGTTATGCTGCTTGTACCTTTGTGACTTTAAGCATGTTTGAGGCTCAGAAGCAACCGAGCAATAAGAGTAACCCTGACTAGCATACCTAATGCCATATCACTTCTATACGCAAGGTGTGAAAGTGGCGTGCTGTGTTTCTGTTAATGCTGCTGTGTACCTTTGTGACTTTAAGCATGTTTGAGGCTCAGAAGCAACCGAGCAATAAGGGTAACCCTGACTAGCATACCTAATGCCATATCACTTCTATACGCAAGGTGCGAAAGTGGCGTGCTGTGTTTCTGTTATGCTGCGTGTACCTTTGTGACTTTCAGCATGTTTGAGGCTCAGAAGCAACTGAGCAATAAGAGTAACCCTGACTAGCATACCTAATGCCATATCACTTCTATACGCAAGGTGCGAAAGTGGCGTGCTGTGTTTCTGTTATGCTGCGTGTACCTTTGTGACTTTAAGCCTGAAAAGGGGGGGGGGGGGGGTGATTATTAATACTGTATCTGCTTTTTTAGTGTTAGATTTTGATCATTTTCGTCATCCGTAAAATACAATTGCTGGTTTTCGGAATTACAGATAATGGATTTATTTAAGTTGCATTATTTCTGGTTTTATTTTTTGCTTGGCTGATTTCTGAGTATGTTTCACAAGTTCTGATTTTTGTTGGAAATAAATTGTGGTCTTCGAGTTTGTGTGTTAGAAGCACAACTATCTTGGTCAGAACCAGTGTGCTAACCTAGACACGGCCTATGTTGCAGCCAAAGCACAGGGGGTACGGTGTTGGTGGCTCCACAGCAGTTGGTGCACACCACGGGGCCCTCGGATGGCCCCTCGTCATCTCCCACTTCCTCCCACACGGAGTTCATGCCGGCCACAAGCTCGGCAAGTCCGGCCATCCGCCAGGCGGCGGTGCAGCCCACGCAGCACCCTCCCTCTACCAGCTCCTCTGCGGAGTCTACTCAGGTCAGCCTCTGCATGATGGTAGAATACCTGTGAGGAATGGAACCTTTTTACACTTTTCAGGAGACCAAAAAACAATTGTTGTAAGGTGCAGGAAATGGTAAAACAAGAGAAAAAACATTAAGTTGGACTAAATAAAGCAGGTGTAAAATGCAAGGAATGTAAAAAAGTAGGTTCTAATGCATGGAGTCTTGTTTAGCAAGCATTTTTGTGCCTGTTAAATTTTGTTATTTCATGATTAACTTGGTTCCTTGAACTTCTAACATAGCCTTGTGTTTTGTGCATAAATAAGTAAATGTAGTTGAGTACCTTGATTCTTTTTTTGGGAACGCGGATATTAATACTGTATCTGGTCTTTTAATGTCAGGCTTTGATTATTTTAGTTCCAGTAGACGAAAATTCGTTTTTTTTTTTTTTCTGGATTACAGATAATGGGTTTATTTAGGTTGCATGAATTCTGATTGTGTTTTAGTTTTGCTGATTTTTGGTTGTGTGTCATCAGTCCTAATTTTTGTTGGAAATGAATAGCGGTTTTGTAGATTGTTTTTTACGTGTTAGAAGTCTCTTGTTTGGAGGTCATAACTTTGAATTTAGCAGGCCTGAAACTTATTTTGCCATCCCGCGGCCCAGGATTTGGTGGGGTCTTGGTTAACAAGAGTGGCTAGAGAACAAGAGTGGCTAGAGCACACGCCTCCCACCAAGACAAACCAGGTTCCATTCCAGAATTTTGCATGTGAAATTTCTGCCAGACTTGGCTGGTTTTCTTGGGGTCGTCTACTTCTTTTCCACTTGCATTCCATTGCTGCTTCGTATGTACGCCGTTCGACCCTTATCGGCTCCCAAGATGTGTTTGTTATGAGCCACCACAATGAAAGGAGCCTGTTGCAGGACATGGAGGCGGAGTCGGCAGAGGAGATGCAGCAGCTACCACAAGTGCAGCAACAGCAGGCGGTGGCTCTGGTCCTGCCGCGCGTGGAGCAGACCATCTCGTCCCAGTGCTCGGAGCAGTCCTCGGTGGTGACGGCTAGCCCACAACAAGCCAGCAGTAACAACAACACCGTCACGACCTCTCAGGCAGGTGTCAAGAGGGCGAGGGAGGCCGAGAGTGAAGGCTCCTCCAGTAGGGAAACCGACAAGCTGACACCCTTGGTAAGGCAGCTGCAGTTTGCATCATTTCTTCTCAGATTTTTTTTTTTTTTTATTTAATTTCAATGACCCCCCCCCCCTTCCCCCCCCCCTTTCCCCCCCCCCCCCCCCAAGATTAGCAACTCTTCCACTTTGACAATTTTCCTCTGCGCCTAACAAACGTCCTAAATACATGTTGCATTATGTTGAGCTAGAAAGTTTGAACTAATGGATATTACTTTATATTGAAAAACTCATAAATAGCTACTCACACATTCTATGTGTGCAGAAATGTACAACTTCACGATACAAATATTTTCCTACTTCAGTACTGAGTCTGTGATTGGTTGTGATTTCAACCCTTTTCCAGGTTAAATGCCTCGAAGTGTCAAAGAATGGAAATCGCATTTAATTTTCCCTATTTTCATTTTATTTTTATTTTCGACGTGAGAGATGCCATTGGTTGAGAATAACATTTCCCAGCCTCCTAGCATATTCCATTTTGGTTTGTGATCTCTGTAGATTGTGCACAGGATATCTGAAAGAAGGGCGACTGTTGGAACTGCCCTTAAAAAGATAGATGCAACTGGTGAGTTGAAAGAGATATGTAATGTAACTCTTTTGTGTTCTTCTGTATACAGCACCTAGTCCAGGGCTGCCACCAGCCCTGAAGCTGAAAACCTGATTCTTGTATATAAAAATCTTGTAAAATCCTGGAATCATAGTGTTAAATCCTGTAAAATCCTACAAATAAAAAAAAAGTGCAAATTACAGGGGGAAAAAGTAGATGTGAAAGACGTTCACATATTTAATGTAGCTTTTTTGGTTTGGAAAAGTGCAAACCATGGTAATTCTTTTCTCCACTTACGCCGACGCGTGTCCGATTAGACTGACTGGACACGGTAGTTACAGATTTTACTCGCTAGACCAAAAGCGATTTAGGTAGTGGGGATGATGCAAGGAGTGTTGGCTAGTTCTGATACATTTTGAAGTTGAGGTAAGTCTAGTCTTAAGCGGGGTGAATGCCTGCACAAATGTTCCAAAGTCATGCTTCTTTCGTCCAGGAGACCAAGTTGCCCCAAACTAGGCGAACTTCCACTCCGGTTAAGAAGCCGTAGACAACAGGGTGATACTTGTAGCTGGTACGAACACATGGTGGAAACTCGATTAATATTACTGATGCAGGCGCAACTGCTTGATATCTGGGTTCGGCAGCACGGACCCGTTTCGCCGGTCTATCCTGTGTAGGATATGGTAATACTATCCTCGGCCGGGCAGCAGAGTGTGCCAGGTGTTGCTCTCTCTACGTCTCCTACTACTCCTTCTCTCATGAGGCATAGGGTAACAGTTCTATAAATTACGCAGTGCACTGAAACGGAAATACTAACAGTGTACCCCAATAGTGACTTGTCGGCCGGCTCAATAAGAGTCCCCACTGTAGGCGGACTGATCAGGGACGCTGAGCTCGAGTTGTGCCAAGCCTCTACTGGTTGTGCGTCCACCCAGAATACCTGGCAACACTGCAGGTAACCGTCACCGTACACTAATAGTGCAAGTGGTGCGAAGCAACCTGAGTGTGTCGTGTCTCCTGGTGTGAAGATGTTACTAGTGGTTGGGGCGTTACTGTTTCTTCCCCACGAGCACTAATAGTGTTGTATGTTTGTTGGGAAGAAACAGGTAGCTGTCTGATGTGTGTGTCTTAGTAAGGATTAATAACTTCCCCGGATTCCGTTGCCAGTGCACAGCGTATTCTACCTCCAACTGTGAGTACAGAGATATATATATATATATACCCGGGAAATAAAAGTAGCAAAGTAGAAACCCACGGATGTTTATTGAAAGTTCAATAGACACGTAGCCTGTGCTACCTCCTACCAAGTCGAGGATAGCTGAAGGTAACTGCATCGTTCCAGGTGTAGGTGACCTGGTTCAGAATAAACGGGAAAAGCTGATTCTAGATGAAAATAAGAGTTACAGTTAATCTACTAATTAAAGGTGTCGAGAGGAGACAAATCTAATTAAAAGAAGAAAGTTTGTGTTTGTATGTTGCCGGGTTGACTGGTCCTCGACGTATGTAGTTGGTTGCCGTGAAGGCATACTTGTAGGTTTACTCTTAGTGCTCCCGAGCACCTTCCAGGTGAGAAGGAAAATCACTGAAGTTCCCGTTGCCTGTAGGGTAGGCAACATGATGCTCATGCCTGTAGAGATGGAAGCAGTACTCCTAGGTGATGAGTCGGAGTCATAATAGGCGCAGAAGCGGCACATGTCAACACTTATACTTTTGTTTATACGACTGTATCTGCAATAATTTTCATTTCCTCTCCATTGTGATATCAGTGCCAAATGCAAAACACAGTCACCAAATTCAAATTGCATGCGTAAAAATGGCAATTCGCAGCAAAGGTTATTTTCAATAGTGGCCTTGGCCTTTTTGCATGTAATCTACAGACAGGAACAGAAATATGTAGATAACTTTATACCTGTGCCAGTAAATAATTAAGCAAAATATTTTGTACATACACTATTCAAACAATGGCATTATATCCAAAATATTTCACTTAATTATTCACCTCCCTTGTAAGAATTTTTCAAACAAATGCATCAGTGAAACTGACACACATCACTGTGGACGCTATTGTCACATGTACGCAGCAGTCACTTGTCAAACCCCCATATTTTTATCTGTCGTAGCCTTGCGATGTGACCCAAGCTTTCAGATATCCTGTATTCCATGTACCTGGCTGCTTGTATGATAGCATGTGCTGGGAACTGATAGAGCATTGTGTTGGTTGTCAGACAAAGCGCACGCGTACTGTGGAAGGAGGGTCGCAGCAGGAAACTGTAACCTCTGCCGAAGGCAGCCTGGAGGTGGAGTACCAGGTGCCGACATCCTCTCAGCGAGATCAGGAGGATGATGTACCAATCGTGGACTCGGAGGAGGATGAGGATGGCCTGGCTGATGGTGGGGTGAGTGTATTTCAGAATACATGGACAGTCTAAATAAATTTGTTTTGAAATACATAGTTTTAAGGGCAGTCACATTTTTATTTTTCATGCTTATTTCATTGTAGAATCATATTGAATGGTTTGACTTAGTATATTTGTGCAAGAACATAAAAATGTATTCTGTTTAACGGACATTACTCACCTACTTTTCATTTTCTAAACTGAGAAACAGGTTGACTCTCAAGACCTCAATGATAAAAGCCTCCCAAATCTCTTCACTCACTCACTCACTCACTCACTCACTCACTCACTCACACTCACTCACTCACTCACTCACTCACTCACTCACTCACTCACTCACTCACTCACTCACTCACTCACTCACTCACTCACTCACTCACCCACCCACCCACTTACTTTAAAATTATGTACATCTTGATAATCGTACACTATGTATCTTTATGATAGGCTCTGTGATGACAAGACATTAGAAATATACAACACACACTCAATTATTCTCTCCCCAAAGACACTTTTTGCAGTGGATTCTCTATCCAGCATTTTTCAGAGTACTATAATTGAAAAATGTTCATACATCCTGGATTCCTGTATTTGAAGAACTGACATGTACAGCAATAAAATAAATCTAACCTTATAAAACTTCATGTTACTATGAATAATACATTAAAATACATTTCATCTCTGCTCTCCTAAGTAATGAATATAACATCATCACAAAGTAATTTTTGTTACAAGGAAATATACTTTCTTTCTTGAGAAAATAGGATTTTACTGGTTGTATCACATTAATAGTCGCCACCTCTTAATAGTCACACCATAGATTTTAAATGCTGATAAGAGTACAAAGAGCATATAAAAGTTGTGATCTTTGGTCAGAAATTCCCAACCTCACGAGAATATGCATCCTATGCCAGACCTCCCCAAAAAATTCAAGTGGAGGGTAATCTCTTGTTAGCTACCTCCTTTCACAAATTGAGATGGTATAAGCCAAAGTGGTTAGTGCTGTGGCGAGTTGCAGCAAATGGTAGCCGAGGATGACGGTAGTTTATTTTAGTTGAGACGTCACACACTATAGTGATGCAAATGGGACTCTGTGTGGAGGCTATTGGCATCACAGGTTTTTACAAGAGAAGTACATTGCGGTAGTTGCTAGGCTATTACTTCCCCTCTTGCCAGGCATAGAAGGGAAGGAAGCAATATTGTGCAAAGCCATGGTGACCTACAGCTTTGTTTGCTCGAGGATAGCCCTTATCCGTATTCCACTGGCCGGTCAAGAGAGAGAAGATGCGAGGATGCTATGCAACTGATTTCGTCACAAGATGTGTAAGGGGGGGAGGGGAGAAAGTGCACAGCAGAGAGAGAGAGAGAGTGGATGCAAGGAGACAGATCTTTTGCTAGATGAGCATTTCCCCTTTCGCTGGCATGTAAAGTGAGGAAGAAATGTTCATGGTTGAGAGAGAGAGAGATGGGGGGATAGAGAAATAAATAGAGAGAAGAGATAGATTGAGTGTTTAGGTTTGTTTTGGTTTGTGTCAATTAGTGTATTTACTTGGATTCAAATTGAAACTTGGCGCCAACTGTTGCGAGTGCCATGGCCGGTGGCCATCTTGACTTGTGGCGCTAATCTATGAATGAAAGCAGTTAGTTACCGCTACTCCGTGTTACAAATATATTGTGTGGAAACATTGCGTGATAGGGAGATATCGAGATATAGTCCGTTCATGACTAGAACAGACTTTCTCAGAATCTTTCCTACTCCCATTTTAAAGCAATAGATTAAAAAATAATTCAAACCCTATTCTCTCTCCATGCTGCCAAACGAACTGTAGTCATTGTTTGTAGTCACGATGCATGTAGCTGACAACTACTAAGGTTGTGTCCAAAAGTCTGTTCCAGTCGTGAACCGACTATAGATAGAATTAGAATTAGATTTATGTATAGAATGGGAGATATAGTTAAATAGATAGAGAGCAAGAGATAGATAGAGATTGAGGGATAAAGATAGCTGGAGAGAGGTAGAGAAAGATAGAGATACTGTATATGGAGAGAGAGAGAGAGAACTAGACAGAATGAGAGGATACCACACTAAATGCTACACAAACACTTCCACTCTTGTCAGAGGTGTGAGGGAGGAAGCAAGGTTTTGCCTTATTTGCCGAATCCAAAACATTGATAGCCTAACTGGAGAGGAAGGGACCATGCATAACGTATTTCACCCCAGATATTACACGTTTGCATAAACTAAAAATGATTAATGCATGAATTCTTATGCCGGGACCAAAAGATTTTTTGATTGATGCAATGTTCGATAAACTATAAAAGTGGATAATTTTAACAATATTTATGTAGGAATTTATTTATTTGCACTGACGATTTTCAGTGGACAGTTTATTTGGTACATGTAATTTCGTTACATGAGAATCCACTGTGCACAGAAATATTTTCGTTTTGAAACCGTATTTTGGTGTGTATAGGCTGCACCATAAGTTTTTGATGAAAAATTAGGGATCATTAATATTTCAAGTACAGGCCGCACTGAATTTTTGTACTCACGTAAATATTGTTAAGTCACAATTCTGTACGTACATAATAAATTCCGACTTAATTTCTCCCCTACCACAGAAATGTTGTGTTATGTTACAATGTTTACGAATATACGTTGTGCAATTACTATTCCACAGATGGTAACATGATTTGAGAAAGCAAAACCACAGCAACATGTTACATGAAATGGCATCTTATCAATGTGCACTTATAGAGCCACAGCGGGCATGCAAACTACGCAAAATATCTTTCTCTTGTACAGTAGAGAAATTATTTTCTCATGTACGACATCTATGGGCGAGCTCCAACATGTTTACATTTTACACGAGCGAGATGAAGGTTATTTTGTTTATGAATGCGGGCAAGCAAATAACTCCCCCCGATATCTTGTATATAAGCCGCACCCCATTTTTTGTAGTAGTAGGGTTTTTTTTTTATACACACACCTAAATACGTAGTTCTTTTAACTCATAAATTTCTCTTTCACCATTTGTTGAAAGTTTTATGGGGGTGCTGGTTTATTGTGCAGGTGGTTGAAGAGCCAGACGATGGCCAGGAGTTTGAAGATGAGGCAGACAATGGGGATGGTTTTGTAGTTGAGGGCTACGAGAGGGAAGAGCAGGTAAGAGTCATCATCTGTCGTAGCTGTTGTTCTGCTTGTTTCCTACCCCACTCTGCATGTAACCTTTCAGTTTGATTTTAGTTATTGGGGAAGGAGATTAACTATATCTCCAAACTGCAGATGTTTATTAAGGGCACTGCCTAGTGCAGGATCGGCCGAGCAGAATGATAGAATTTTACATGTAAAATTATTTTAGACATGTCTCGGCTACCTTTACAAGCCACAAGAGAGAATGTAGTAAGTTAATAAGGGTGTGCAAATAGTGGACTGTATGGACCTCCTTCCTGCTACTACTGGGTGTGGTATCGCACTAAGGCCAGGCCATAACACCTAATCAAATGCCCCCACCAGCACCTATGTGCTCCGGTAAGGATGAAACTCAAGTGTACTGTCTCTCCCTGGTTGGAGGAGTTTCTAATGGTTGGGGCTCCGCTGTTCTATTAAAAGGAGGTCTAGAACAGGTGGCCGTCGACTGTGTGCGTTTGGGACTAGTGGACTCCAGAAGGGGTTCCCCAGTCGTAGCTAGTTCATATTGAAAATACCTGGTCTCGGTCGGCAGTGCACACAATCGTATCCTTCCTAGCTGGCATATTAAAGATTACTCTATAAATAAAACTCTCGGCTAGAAGAACAAAGCTGTATTTATTAGTACCGTGATAAACACAGTGACTCGTGCTAACTCCTACATCTAGACGGGATGCTGGAAGTAACCTATGCAATCCAGGTGTAGGTGACCAGTGCCTAGGCTATTCGGGAAATGTAACTGACTGACTGTTAATTGATAATACTATTGAAGTTAACTAGTTAAGGGGATGTCTATACGAGACAGAGAAGTTAAAAGTCCACTGCTCTAGTAGCAGGGTGTGTTGAATGTCAATGCTACTGCAGAAGAAGCTTCTGGTAACTGGTAGGTATTGACATCACTGCAGCCTGTGGTCATTGTTGCTGCAGAGGACTCTAGTGACGGCAATGGTAGAAGCCACTGGTGGCTGCTGAAGAGTGTTGAAGTCAGTGGGAGCAGCCTCTGGTAGGTTGCTGAAGAGTTTCCAGTAGTTGGAGGCCCAGCACTAGAAGTGGTGGAGCGAGCTCGAAGAACTGAAAGAAATAACTCACGAGCCCTGCCGTGCACTGACTTATAGTCCAAAGGACAGGCGCGGCGGCAGGCCGCAGGGGGGACATGTGACGTCCCTTGTGTGAGGCCGGAGTGGCGGTAGTAACCCACTAGTCATCTCTCGACTTCGTGAATGTTTGGCAGCGTTCTGTCGTGCCCTGAGGTGGCTGACTGATTGTAGGCTCTCAGCACGGAGGGGATGAGGGCGTGTCCGCTGGCTTGCGCAACCTCCGTATCCATGTATTCAGGCGCCCTCCAGGATTGTGGCGGTCCATAACGTCTGTGTACAGATTGGCGGGGTTCAGCTCGCAAGTGGGATGAAGTAGATGTACTTGGTGTGATGTGAGATGAGTCGTAATCATTATATAATAGTTGGTTAAAGTGGCATGCGTCAACTTGAGTTGGCAACACTGGTCTTGTTATGGTGCCATGCACATTGCATGCTGGTAGGTTAAGGAATGGTGTGTTTATTGTTTATAATAAGTGCATTGTTCATGTTGTGAGTTATCTACAGCATTAGTGTTTGTGCCAGTGTTGCCATCATGAAAAGAAGTTCTAAAGCTACAATTTTTTTCTTCAAAAAACCGAAATCATCAGCAGGTTAAGTCAGTACAAAGATATATTACTAAAGAATTAATTGTGTTGTGCACAAATTTAAAATGTCGACGAGTACCTCTGTGACATGAATCCCTTGGTAATGTGAACTAAAGAGTTATTAAATGAGTTATCATTAACATGTCTGCACAGATCGTAATTAGGTATAGACCCTCACATTAAATCCGCAGAATCCAATTCTGGAGAACAATGTGCAAAATAAAGATCTTTAAATGCTCGATTATTGGAGCATGGGTAACTAGTCTCTGGTTCTTAATTTGTTACCTATTAGTCTGGTTTAGATGTGACGTGAATCTCATTTTACTTTTTAAAAGATCCTATAACTGTAAAAAAAAATAGTTAGGATAGTTGACTCTTACAATTCTGCGGATATTCAGTAATTTGATCAATTGTTATCAAATGCAGAGTATGTGTTTCCTACGCAGTGTGTCTGCCTCCGCCGAGTCTTCCCAATCCAGGGTACGTCCCCTCCTGCTCTGAAAGTGCGATGGAGAGGATGAGCACTGAACTGACAAGCTGGTCTGAAGCCAGAGTACCTGTGAGCAGGCTCTATAGTTCTGCCTACCAGGGTATGCAGAAAGATTGGTCTATTGCCGAGTGCATGTGGATTGGATAATAAGTGTGTTGGTCCTATGATTGAGTAGAACTCCCGGGATTACCTGCGTTCTCTGAAGCAGGAGGTCAACTAGGATAGGTGCAAAGTCTGCATGAATGTGGTACTCACGAATCAGGCTAAACACCACGTGTTCATTTCATGTGAAGGAAATAAACACGTGGTGTTACACTACCTCCTACATGCACAACAGCTATGGGGAAGCTAATGTCTATGGACTCCAGGTAGAGACGATCTTGTCGTGAACTGAACGGGACGGGGTAGACTAGCACTGTGAAAACGACTAAAACTGGGCTGATTCCCTATTCTAGAAGAGGTCGCAGTGTCTATAAGAGTGTAGACAACTTGACGTTCTGTCTCTCTAAGCAGGTCATGAGAGGAATGATCTCGGCAAGGGACCAAGGATCAGGAGTCTCTTCGGCACTGAAAGTGCGATGAAGAGGGAAGTAAGCTGGGGAGCTTGGTAAGTGAAGGCTGGAAGTGCAGGCAGACCGTATGGTATCCATGATCCTACCGCTTGGAGTGAATGGTTTGTGTGCCACATTTTGAATGTTTTTTTTTTCTCACCTGAATTGGTCTGCAGATCGGCATGTTCTACGGTTAATAAAAAACAGTTTTTTATCTTTATGTGTTGAGTTTTATTTTATTTATGGTGTGAAATAAACTTGTTTTTGCGCTAAAATCATGAGGCAATTAGGCAAATGCAAGAAAAAATTATTTCAGAGTTGGCGCGCAGCGAAACTTTAAAATTTTAAAGGAATTTTCACTATTTTATTAATTTGTATTATTGTAGCTTACCATTTAACAGCTAGTGACGCAAACCTATATTTTGCTGTATGTAACTAAATGATTTTTTTTCAAACTGTTAATTGTGACTTTTTGCATTTATTACCTATAATATTTTTATTCTTAATTTTTTAGATATTTCATTTAATTTTTACTGTAGTTCTAAGAAAATTTTGACAATCTGCTGCTGTCTCTAGAGTCGCAAATCAGGCTCCACTGTATTCCATTACTAAGGTGCATTAGATTTGTTTTGACTAGTGTCTACTTAAACTATATATGACTAGTTATGTGCTACAGTATTCAACAGTGTCTTTTCAATTCAGTTCGTGCTGGAGTTGTTAGTAAAAAATTCATTATCTTCTCGCATCCATTTGCATCAGCGTACATTCAGCCCACAGTAGTAAGCAGTTTAATTTTAGCATGCACATGTTCATTGATAAGTGTTTAACTTTCAAAACCCTATATTTTCACTCAGCTCGTCCCAGACTATTGCATCTGCAGTCGCAAACAAGTGCTTGTGAATCATTTACATGCAACTCTTGGGCAGTGACATACAAGATCAATGTGTTTTGTTACTTGACCACAAGGAATTCTTTCTGTGCAAGTTGGTGACTATGATAACAGCTAAATTAAACTGACAGACACAATGATAGTTGAAATTAGTGTTAGTGTTTGTTCTTGCACTTAGTGTATTACGTTGAAATTTGTCACTTCAGTACAATCAGACTTTCTCTCTACAATGGGATATAAGACATTTTAATGAGACACATTACTTATAATGCTTTACAAAGGGTGGGTGAGGGGATAAAAAATTTCGACACATGTCAGTTCATTACTATAAAGGATTAAGATAATACTGATATAGCAAGTAAATAACTACATTAGTCTTAAAGGTATTTCGTGAATTTTCATTAATGTAGACCACTTTGGTTGTGATATATTTATGTAATTACTTATTTTGCCTGTTTTGCTTGTCAGCTGCACTCATAGCAGTCCTTAGGTATGGCGACTTAGTGATATTTGGATGTCTGTCAACAGCAAAAGACTTGGGTGCTGATAGAAATGCAGCATAATTAATACATACAGTATCACTTTTATATTGACACGTGATGCTTCCTGCACTTTTGGAAAGTGCATTCTACTTGTGACTGCATCCCATCTTGGAAAGCACGACTCCTTGTGGGCCAGTCAGAAATCACTAATTAACAAAGGAAGATAGACAGACACGCATCTGCGAGAGCACCTTGGGACAGCCCCCATATTACGACTCTTAACACATGATTGTAATTAACACAACTACATGCCAAGAAGCCATCAAAAGCACCCCTCCGCTACAGTTTGAATCCCCCACTACTCCAGGATGGCAGTAGTATCTCATAATCCTGTGGATGAAAAGCAAAGCACCACCCACTGGAGCATTCACTGCCTCCAAGATGCGTGGACTGCCAAGATATCTCAACACCCTCCATCCACGCTGCGAGCGCCGCGCAGATAAAGGTATCCAGTCGCCCATGCACGACATCAGAAGTCCAACCCCAAGAGGGCGGAGCCTGCTTCCCTCTCACCCTTCTGAATGCCACCAAGCTGGAGAGATTAGTATAAAAGGACCTCCAGAACATGACTTCAGGACAGTCCACTGCACCTCCACCGCTGCAATGGCCACTGTGAGGTGTCAGCTCATCAAGGGTAAGCTCTAGCCCCCTGTCTCCCACTGTAATGGCCACGAGATAGTCTAATAGGGTCAACTAGCAGCTGGAACTCTTTGTGTCGTGCCGGTTACCATCAAGACTCCAGAGGGTCCTCAACAGTCGACGCCCACCTTCCACCCTGGTGATCCCGCTAGCAATCCAGAGGGTCTTCCACCTTTTCAGCGACCTCCAGCTCCAGAGGCCTTCCGGACACTGAGGCCACACGAGAGGGTTCTGCCAACGTCATCAACCCCCTACCCAACCTTGGTAACCTTCCTCCAGGTCTTCCTTGGTCTCGTCCAACGAAGACGTTCCCTCTTCATAACAGCCACACCATTCTTTATCACCCTTCTGGTGCTGCATGAAGCAACTTAACTAGGTTCCTTAAGAACACTTCCTCTTTAGGAACAATTTTTAATATTTTTAATGTGGCTTCTTAACTTCACGTCATAATCACAACATTGCACACACGTTTACCATTTGCTTGAGGATGCCTTCACCTGAGTTAGACTCAAAACTCATTTTTAATTGTTATTTAATTATATTATTATTACTAGGAGAGTGCAGCCCCATTGTCTTCTTAAAGTATTTAATAAAAACTCACGTAGTTTATTTTGACGTGTGCCACTTTCTTGTATTATTACTTAACGACTATGACTCATCATACTAACGTATTTATATGTAAACCAAAGAAGAGTTAACCAGGGACAAGCAACCACAGATGACTGCAGGATTATTCCCCATGAAAGGAACAGTTACAGACACACTGCATTGTAATTGTGTTCCAGAACCGACCACGCATCACTACTAACTTATGTCTACGTAATCCGAGGAAGGGTCGAACCCAGTATAATAATTCACAAATGCATACAGGATCTCTTCCAGCCTATTGGGAGATTCCTAACACGTGAATTCATTATATTCCAAGTGATCAAGAACATGCCAGCCTCGCCTACGTGTGATGAAAGGACCAGGAATGACTCACAAGGACAAACTGCCACGAAGCACCCCACAACAGCCACAAAGCACCCCGAACGAAAGAAGCTGAGCGCCAGAGTTTTACCCCCACCACCGCAGACATCATTAGCCTGAGGACAAGAGCACATTGAAAGAGGGTGCACAGCGAAGGCAGGAGTTATTCACTCTCCAGTAGCTCGCCTCATCACCTCGCATGCTGGGTCTCTCTACTGTTGGCCAGCTCTTCCAGATTTTCTGCGAGAAATCCAGAGGCTTCAAAAATGCCTACCAGTATCTGCAGAAGCTGCTACCACCACCTACTAGAAGCTCCAGGAGCTTCTACCACCAACAATATCTACCAGAAGCTATGTATTCATATTGTAATCTTGCAGACATCAACACCACTCTTTCCGTTGCCTTTCTTCCTGGTTCTACAGCGGCCTCTACTTGCTGGTAGAGGCAAATACACCCACTGCCCTTCTGCTGACAGTGGCCCCTTTTTAAAGTCTCTTCTAGACATCCCCAGGTTATATTAGCTGTGACAGGAGTTCTTTTCTTAGCCGTCAAAGTCATTCTCTATCTTGAGTAGTCTAGGAGCAGGTCTCCTTCACCTTTTTTACGTAGGATATTCCGTTCACACTTTGCATGGTTAGGAGATGGTACACATCACCGTATTTCTTCTTATATAATTAATACGTATTGTTCCTATCCCAAGTGTATATTGGAGTTGAAATGAGATATTGATACTTTTCTTTGGGCATAAAATCTTTCTGTAATGCTTTTCATATTTAGACACCACCACAAAATATTGTACAGTTTTTTAATTATGTGTTTTCTGTCAAACCTCTGCAACACACTCATGAGCCATCGACGGAGCCCGTATGCATTAGTTTTCTTTTAGTAAGAAGTCTATGGACATGTTTTGAGCAGAAAAGTCCCTGTTGGTTGCAGAGGACAGCAACGAGGTCCCAAACCAGTCGAGCTCAGTGGCAGCGGAGAGCGACGTGGGGCAGTCAACGGGTCCAGAGGCGAGCAGCAGCGAGGCACAGAAGAGCGAAGACGTTAGCAGCCATGCTTCTCAATCAATCCTGCCCGTGAGGGCACGCTCAGTCCAGCCCCTGGCGCGCCAGCAGCAACAGCTACTGCTGGTACTGTAGTATTGCCCCACCTCTGTTACATGTCGTACACACACTGCCACAACTGTCACATTTCCTGAACAATTTAAGATGCAGAGGCGTGATTATACTAAATTTTAATGGCTTACAAAAAAGTGTTGTGTCTCTGTAGGAGGGAGTAAACAAAAATCTAGTGGGAGGGAGAAATCTGCTGGTATAGGCCTTCGTGCGCCTGCACAAAATGCACCCATTCACATGACCAGGTTGTCACGATCACCGTGAGTGCTTATAATGTATGGAACAATGGACACATGGTCGCAGCAGCAAGCTAGTTGCGGCAACTGTCAGGAACCCGAACTGTGCGCAGTCAACCAAGGAGTCGCGCCCTGGTCGCCGTGACATGTTACTGTGTTTGCTGGTCACTGCAACCATAGATCATGCAGCCTGTTTGTCTAGTGTGCGGGTACCCGTACATTAAAGCAGTAAGAATAGGAAAGTGTTAAAGTTAGTGGTTCAGTTTACTTTCAAGTTGTACTACAGTAGAACCTTTATTTTATATTCCTCTCAATTACATTTACCTTTAGTCCCATCATTTTTCCTGTATTTACAGTGTATTGAATTTCTGTCATTTACAGTGCTATAGTATTACATATTATTTCCCTGGATTTATACTTTATTTTCACTTATTTAGGTTAACAAAATTTAAACATTTGTACAATGCAGTCTTGTTTGGAAAACACATTCATGCAGATATGGAGAGTGCATTACATAAACAATTTGATTGGAGAGTGAAAGTATCACTCCTCAAAATATCTTTACTCTGGAAAAACTAATTTATCAGATCTGCATTAGGATTTAGTATTTGTGCTTCGGTTCTTTTATTAGTAACTTAACGGCCTACTTGTCACCTTGGCTCACATAAATATATTTGTGATTAAGGTTGCCTTTTACTGTTTATAGACATTTGTGAAGAAGTTGCCCTTAAAGACAGTATGTTTCAAAAACTGACTTACATAGTTGACGCTTGACGTCGTTTCAACCGTCATATTTAAATTTACTTCACATCATCATTGCGAACCTTCCTGACACACCAAACAGAGTTTGATTGACAGTCGCCTAATCTTCCAGACGCCATGAAATTGTACTATTTACCCAACGGTAAAATATGCACACTCGTGACCCAAAGAGTAATCGAGCTACCGGCCAAGCCGCCGAAATGACAATTCAACACTACCTAGTACTGTAGCATGCCGATGGATGGCACTAGTAGTATTAATTGCCGACTTATATGCAGCAGCTGGAACTAGGGCCGGCCGGTGACATCACTCTTCCTGAGGATGTAATGCTACCACCCCGCACCACCCGGTCAAGGGCGAGCTGGGAGAGTATAAATATCAGTGCACGGCCCGTGCAACACCTGTCTGTTTCTTCGCCACACTCCTGGGGCTGAGGGAACCATCAGCAACAGCTCGCTCCATCACCTCGTGTGCTGGGGCTCTCTTCTGCCACCTAGGTCCCCCAGATCTTCTCCGCAGCCTTCGTGGATGTCTCTGCACGTCGGAGACTACCATCAAAAGCTCCCTTTGTTTAAGTCGTCTAGCACTTAACACTTTTCTTCCCTTCAGGAAAACACGTGTAGTTAGTTATGTCCAGTTGTTCTAATAACTATTTAAACCATCCTACCTTACTAGTTTTAGAACTAGGTCACCTTCACTTGTTTACAGTAATTTTCCGTTTTACTCTTGTTTGATAAGAGGTAGTACAAGCCACCGCGTTTATCTCCTTTCAGGAATAAACATGTGTTTATTCAACTGAAGAATATTATTCCCATTTTTGCTCGTACCCTTCCTATTAGATATCAAGTCTACCATGGGACAGCAGGAGACCGCGGAATATTTTCTAAGCCCAATTTTCCGTACCTAGTGCAGGATGGCGAGTTCCCCTTCACGGATACTCGTACGTCGAAACACACCCATTAGATGGCCGCCCATTCTTTACACTCCTGTGTATAGAAAGGTAGAGCCACAACCACTAGGAATTGAAACCTCTCAGTGGCTAGACAGTCAGTCCAAGTTATACTCCATCCACCACCCTTCTCGTGCCGGAGGGAGTATCTGCTTAGGTCTTTGCCTTGGGGACCAAACAAGTGTTGTGACCGTTAGCCAGTGTGAAACGTGACGCTAAGTGTCCATGTGTCCACCGCTCTTCTGGTGCCAGACACGGGGATAGGGGGCAGACCTGGTCTGTCAATTGCGATACGACGAAGTACCCCTAGATAGTGACAAACCTCACCTGCTCTACTTTCATGGAACTGGTAGTAGAGATCTTATTCTCATGCCCTACTCCCGTCAGAGTAGTATTCAAAAGAGGGATTGAAAAGGCTGCTACTGCCTCTAAGTACAAACAAGGACTTTACTCAAACCCGACTGTACTTGACAGTCTAAGCCCCGGAACGAGCTCAAGCTGCCAGTCGCCTGGAGAGGCTGGTCCTCCCAGATCCCCTTCCAGATCTGTATGAACCCCCTGGTAAGACGCAACGATCATGTAATATTCCATAAAGAATATGTACACATTCGTTAAGTACACTTTTTTCATTGTGAATTGAGCTTAATGTACATATACGTGTTACTACTCTATGGCGATTCTATGTAGTAATGCTGTTCCAGTTTAGAACTTCTGTTGTTTTTATTGTGGCATTTTATTTCCTTTAAGATTAATTAGCTAGCCATTTTTTTTTTTTTTTTTTTTTATTAGTACACGTACATAATTATTTCGCTCTGCAATTAATAAGAATCGTAAAAACGAAAGTTGTAATGAAGACTTAGTGTGTGAGAAACAAAGAAACCGTTTTGCAAATAGCGTTTAAATAGAATTAGAAATTATTGTGCAATCGGAAAGTGGCAAATCATATGCAGCTGTAGGACGGTCTTTCAACCATAGCCGATCCACTGTGTGCTCCATTGTAATACGTAAATACAATGTAAGGGACTATGTTGCAAATTCAGGAAATCTTTCTTATGAGATAATTTCAAAATGGCGGGGTGCAGCTATGGAAGAGATGGGACAATCTTTAAAATTGTGGTTAGACTATCAACACCAGAAACATTTGCCCTTTCAATCATTTTAATTGTTAGCTGTATATTTAAACAATTTTAAATAACTTTTATGCAGAATCTTGTTTCTTAGTGTGTAAAAGATTTTGTTTTGAATATTTTTGTTTGTTTAGTTAAGTTTTTTTTTTTTTTGCCATCTAGGAACAGAACTCCTTATTATGTCTAGAGAATGAGTGTGCAGAGATGGTGTATAAGTATATTAGTGAAGGAATGTTGTTGGGTTAAAGGAGAAAAACCCTAAAATATTTATCTGTAAAATCTGCTGTATTCTCCATGTAGGAAAAATCCCATTGAATTGGCCTGGGATTAATTTGGATTATCTGAATGGAAGACCGGCTTGCTAAACACAGCCATGAATGCATCTAAATGTCCCTGTTTTTGCTCTTCTTGCCAGCAAAGATAAATGCAAGTTTCAGTGTATATTTACATGCTACTGTCTTCTCTGTGATTGTTGTTCAGCCGCAAGGATACGAGGATGCAGGAGACGACTCCATCGTGCCCAGTACGCCGACGTTATTCGTACCTCGGCGCAGCGACGGCTTCGGGGAGGCAGTGAGCTCCCCACAGGTACCCCAGGGGCGCTTCACCTTCTCAGAGACAAACCAGCAGCCTGGTCGTGCCAGTAAGTGTATCAGCTCACTGTGAATGTCATGCCGTGTGTACTTGTGTTTGAGCATGTCGTTTGCTAAGCTGAGGTTGTGTGCGCTGTAGGTTCAGCCCAAGTGGGACCAGAAAGCTTGGATGATGGTCGTATGGACCTGTCCCACCTGGAGGATGCTGGTACGGGTCGCAGTGTACCCACAACACCCCTGCAAGTGTCGCCCCAAGGTATCTTGCATATCGCTTGCTCTGCAACCCTTTGTAATATGTACTACAAGGGATATGTTGAGAATAATGTTGTTGCTGAAGATGTCTTAAGTACGTTAGTATGAACTTTAAGGTACTAAACATAGAGTAAATGGCCGGAATGTAAAATCTGGGTTCCATTGTAGTTGTTTGTTCGGATACATATGAAGTAATTAGTAGTACCTTTCAGAATACTTGCAACTATTTCAGGTTTTTAGCAGTTTGGTCAGTGTTGGTGGCCGCTATAAAGATTCACAGCAACTGACTGTATATTGAAACCACATGGTGGCTGGCTGGATCTATGTACTGATTAGTTGCATGTTCACAGATGGTAATGTTTCACTGCCTTCAAGTTATTGTCCATAAGTTGTAACTAGAGCAAGCAATCCTGGTGTGGTGTCGTGCTACTATGGCAGCCATCATTGGCTAGAGTCTTATTAGTGGCTGCAGCACCCAATATAAAAAGTAAAATCTATCCTTCACTTTATTTGTATTTTTCTATCTAGAGTGTGAAATCCTACACAGTTTGTATTAATAATTTGTCAGCAGATATTAGTGCAGAAGTCAGTCAGTGTACGGATGGTGATGGAGTGCCACCATCGGTGTCGGACAATTCCAACATTCCTAGCAACATCCCCTCCATCTTGATCACGCAGGACCTGGAAGAGCCTGCGGATCAGGATGAAGTCCAAGCCCCAGAAGTTACAGGTAATAAGTCCGGTCAATTCAGAACTGATAGAAAATAATTGTTGTACTTGCAGTGAAGTGTTCACAATTATAATAAAGGATAATTGCAAAACAGGGTCTGATAACGTTAAGCTGCACCGTACAGTGTCTATTTTCTTTTTGAGGAGGGGACGCTTAGTTGTACAAAATGTCCTCATTCTTTAATTTTTTGGTTTATATGCCAATATTTTAGGGAATCTGGAGAAAAGGTTTTAAGGACTTAGAAATATAATGAAACAACATTTACTGTAGAAAAACCAGAATTTTTAGTTGTTTGGGTTAAATGAGTGAATCCATTACAGCAACAACACATTATGCCAAATTTTTGACAATATTTTTCATCTGAATAGTTGTATATGAAGCACACCAAATATGTTGTGTGATTACTGGACCATACAATACTATTACTAGTGAGTTAAGAGGAAATCAAATGATAAATGTATGTTTGTAGTAGGGATGTCAATATGTAAAGTTTTCGCAGTTGAAATTTCCGATTTGAATTCCTAAATTTTTGACTTTTTCACCTCATTAATGATCCCGTAAATTACGGTTATAAAATATTTGGCATCGGTAAAAGAAAAAAAAAATACTTCAAACAAGACTACTACAACTTACTCATAATGTTTAGTTTATTCAATCCTAAAAATAGATTCCACGAACTAAATTTTTTGTACTTATTTGCATTTCGTACCATAACAAACAATTTGATTGAAATAACACTCTCATCCTTTTAGATTTTAATTTTCTCCACTGATGCTGTTGAGGTTAGCGAAATGTTTAGTTGCACCAGACCAATCAATATTGTGAGCCTTTGTAAAAAAAAAATATATATATATATATTTATATTTATTGTGGCATAGTATTTTGCAGATTTTAACCAATTTGGTATATTTTGATCATTTTTTGTGTAATTAATTGTGTCGGTATTTTAGTAAAATTTAGAGCATATGTGATTTGCTCCTATTTTAGGGTGATAGTTGTTATTTCAGAAATTTTATTTCAGTCAAGTATTCGTGCATTAGAAATAGAAACTTAAATTCCAAGCGTGGCTGGAAGCTGGTTGCTTGCTACAGACAGCTCAGCGTGCAACCGGATGTTAGCTGCCACGCTTGCATTTCTGAGGCATGGGACGCCTTTCACTGTATCTTGTCTGTGCTACTTGCCATAGGTGCAACTCGTGCAGTTCTTACTGCAGAACAGTTGTATGTAGTTGTGGACTGTTTTGGTACCCCCAGCACTCTTTAGGAACTATTTGTTTACAAAACTTTGTAACCTTTGTGCCCATGCGGTACACCCAATTTTGTATCCTTCCACCATAGCTAAAAGTTTTTGCACTGACTGCACAGCCGCAGTCGCGAGTTGATATTTGCACAGTGTAGTCCTGTGTTCGGGGAGGTTGCTGCAGGCAAATGATTCCCCTGCGAGCTTTTATTTCTCTTTAAGAATCATCATGTAGAGTAGTGCAGAGATAGTTTATTAAAAAATGTAGGATTTTTAATTTTGTGACTAATATTTGGTGATGCTACGCAGTTTCATCTTTTCCCTCCAAGATGGGTGAGTACACAACATTGGTACCGTTCTCCAGTTGTTTGTGACATGTTTTATTTACTCTGGAACCAGTAATTAATTTATCCTCTCTGTCTCTCTCTCTCTCATACAAGTTTCAGTTCATGTCTTCAGCCATCAATGTGATGCACTTCGGATATATGCGACCACGACTACGTCTCATCTGTGCGTATCTCCTGAGCGCACCAGGCTTGCCTACAGGTTACATCCCTTGTTGCAGAGAGTAATACAGACACACCAGTGTTGTACTGTTCACAGCAGTCTTGAGAGTCATGCCAACCCCCCCTCCCTCAAAGAAGATAAGTGAGCCAGCGGCCAAGCAGCCAAAACCAACCCTGTATGGTCAAGGAGTTCAAGAGGGTGTGCTGAGGAATGGCTCCGCATCCAGTGACTTCTTTAATTCACTCCTGTAGCCCCGGCGAGGGCGAGCTGGCTGGTATTTGTACCTGTACACGGCTCAAACGCCAGTTGTTCATCAGCTCTTCTAAGAGCCACACAGCCTCAGCAGTTCGCTCTACCACCACGTGGGATGGAGCTGCCTGACTGATCTTCATCTTCCAGACAATGCCGAAGCTCTTCAGTGCCAACACAGTCTTCCAGCCTTTCAAAGGATCACCCCGTGCAGGCCTCTAAGCAGTCGTCAACCCCCTTTGCTGCTTACTCCTGATAACGGCGACCCTACACCCCTTCAGGAAGTGTTCCCCCTAAGTCCCTTCAGGACACGGCACAGGATAGGTAGGGAAAGTTAACAGCTACCAAGTCGAAACTGCCATATCCAATTAGAGCGAGGTCTCATTCACCTGCCTGTGCATAGTTTATACTGCTGGTCAGTTCAAGGTAGTACGGACCACCGAGTCTATTCCTCTCTCGAATAAAACACATTCTCTCTTACTATAACTGAACTTTCCTTAGGTGACTTGTGTACTTCCCCGTAAACACCACCGCCCACCCGAGCAGGAAACAGGGCTTTTACCACCTGATTTTACAGCATCTATTGTAGGACTGCGACCTTGGCCCAGGGACTCGTACATCAGTACAAACACACTCTCGACAACCACCTGTCCGGTGCACCTGGGTGTTCCGAGAGGCAGTGCCACAACTATTAGTAAGGCAGCCCACAAGGCGGCTAGACAGCCAGGCCAGTTTGTACTCCGTCCACCGCACCATTGAGTTGCTGGAGGAGGTATTTGACTGGTTCTGGAGGCCTGACTGCGTGTGGGCCCACACCCACAGTTGTTGTCGGACGACTCTGAGAAAACGCACCCTCAAACCACCACACTGTTTGTGTTGTCGGTTGGGGTAAGGGTACGGCTCCACGTTGGCTCGACTGCAGCTGTGGCCGAACACTCCTAGTCAGGGACAGTTTCTCATCTGCTCCTCTCTTGCATGCTGGTAGTAGCACCCCTCCATGCCTTACACCAAAAGGGTGGTGAGGATTTGCAGGACAGTAAGTCCGCGGCTACCTACAAATCTACCTGGAGCTGCACCCCATCCACTAAGACACTCTCACGATAACCCCCGAGACGTAGCTCATGCCACCCGCCAGCTAGAGGCATCACCTCTCCTTCTCTATATTCAGCCCCGAAGAAGATGCCTGTAGCAGCCATCTGCCGAGGGGAAGAGGTCCCGCAAGGAATTGCCTGCCCCTGGTTTAAGGGGAACCGAAGTTCCAGCCCAGTCAAGACCTTCGCCAGCGGTTCCAGCCACCGCAGCATCTTCAGGCCACCCGCTTCCACCGGCTCCTCCAGTAGCCATTACCCACCGGGACAGCAGTCCAGCCGAACCAGCACCAGTGCAGGTAACACTGTGACAGTGAGTCACAATGCTCTATGTGTTACTCAACAAGTACTTGTCTTTGTGTCCAATTGCCTGCCGGCGCGACGCATCCTGCATACTGGTTGGACCCCAGCCTGCAAGTAAATCTGAATAACCACCATTAACCCCGTGTTTGACTGACCTGCACTCTAAAAACTAGCTTCAACCGTGACGTAGCCTTTGCATGTTCCCAAGCCCATCATGCATTAGGAAGAAGTAGAAGGTTTTTCGTGGCGCACAACGTGGGGGCTATTCGACTTTGCATTGGTGGTAGTAAATCAGAACTAGGTCAGCACGACCCACGACCCCCGAGCACCAGAGACTAGCAGGACGTCAAGCTCAAACTTTGGTGAGTCCGAAATAACCCAGTGGCATGCAAATACCCCATTAAACTTGTCGGATGCTGAACTAAGCTAGAATGACCCCCAAGGAACTTCTATGGCTGAAGCCAGCCCAAACAGGTGCCACATAGCCACACGCCCTGGCACCGGGTTGAACTCAATTATGTGTGCGCACCGTCAAAACGTGTTCCACTACCAGTGTCTAGACTGGGCAGATGTAGTGCGTTTTACTGATGGACTAGAGTGCAGATGCAATGACTGCTGCACCCACCAGGCTGCCTTCAGCAGCTGGGTCATCTGTGCTGGAAGAGCAATAATTCTGGTACATTGTATCATGTATGCCCAACCCTTGCGAGTAACATGACCAGGACTTATATACCATTGTGAGGTATGTCGATACACAGCTGAGTACCTGCTAAGCAACCCGGGTCATATACATAGCCCGACAACCACCTGAGGCGCCAGCAAACTACAGTTGCCCAAGTTTGCTGGATGTCCACACGAAGACCCCATAGCATTCACTCTTGAGTGCGAAAAAGAATTCCTGGAGCACGAAATACCGGGTAAACAATGGGAGACACACATCCATAATCAACTTCGAGGTAGAGTTATGGAATGGGGACAGCTCTACTCGCACCTTTGTATGCAGTTTTCCGGAGAGGAAGTTCTAGTCCGGAGTTCTACGGTCGAATACAGCATGTCAAAGAGGAGACAGAGATCTTCATCAGCCAGAAAGTGCATGATGTACCAGAGAATCTACCCATCAGAACCCGAAAAAAGTTGTGTACGTAACATAACCCCTATGCTCCTGCCGAAAGTTCGTAACCTCCTCCAAATTGTTAAGCCACAGACAATAGAAGAGTTAGCTCCCGGATTACCACGCGTGGGAATCTTGCCAGAAGATACTGCTAGTCTGCGGTTTTTCTTGAGGATCTCCCGTTTCCCCATCCTTGCATTCTGGTGTGTTTACATGTCGTCGTCACTACACAGTCATCTGCACTCAAGACCTCATTTGAGAGAGCTGCCCACGCCTCCCCACTCGCCACTGGATCCTAAGCATTTGTAATGATGGTGATCAGCAGATATGGTACATTACTCAGTGTGCCCTCATAAACATGTTGTAGCGTAGTTTATACAATAGTCCAGTCTGACAGTGGCAGTATACAGTTATTTTCTTCTGCCACAGATGCGGAAGAGCAGGATGCTGTGGAGGCCCACAGTATGGAACAAGAAGATGCTGAAGCTGCAGATGGAGGAAATGGTAATGCCTGTATTTCAAAATGTTGTCCAATATTGAATAGAGCTTTGCTGATGCACAAATTTTCCAAGATGCTGATCCACCAATCCATTGATATTATAACTAGGGATAGGCCGATACCACATTTCCCTAATACCAACGATACTGATTCTCAACTGCAGATACCGCCTATTACAGCGATGCCAATACCAGTTTCGCAATCATAATTCCAAATTCCCAATATTTGAAAATACTTTTTATTACTTAAATTTCAGTATTCAATTTTGTGAAAACTTACTTTGTATTGGGTGTCTACAGCATAGAAATGAAAGACAACACTAGTTTTAATAATAAATGATAAGATAGAAAATTTAACTGGGCAAATAAGTGACATAACAGTCAAGGAAAAACTGTTACCAGAAAATACAGCATTCATTACAAACTGAGTTCATTAAAGTCAACCTTCAAAACTTCGGGCAGTCTGATGCAGACTTGGATTTTAGATGTAAGAAATACCTTAGATAACCTCAACATGCATGTTTGTTTAAACCAACAGCCTAAAGATTACAAAGAACTTACTGTAATCAATGTAATATTAAATATTCACTTGAAATTGAGCGGATAACTTTTTTTTACTTATATTTATATTTTTGCTTAGTATTCCTTCATCAGCTGAGCCATACTCAATCCCTTGGTTAAAATAACAATTGATATTTTTGTAAAAAAAATTTTGCCAATTATTACTTGCCGAGTCTTATTCAGGCCTTTAACACACTAACCAAAACCTCAGCCAACAGTTTTCAATAAGAACTGCGCTCTTCAAAATCTAGTGTACTTGCTTTCACTTTCCATTTACAATAACAACAGTGTCATAGAATGTGTGATTCATTTTCATTGCCGCCAACCTACGAGTGCAGTAAACGCATAGGAAGAATAATAATACAGGTTGCTTTCTAGTTTTCGCCAGCCTACGAATGCAGTAAAAATGAAGTTGTTTTGCATTCATGTAGTGTCCAAAAACAATTGATGCACACAATCTTAGCTGAATGTACCTACAGGAAATGGGGTTAAAATATAAACGTGAACAAATCATCGAAAAACAATGGTTTTGAATATATTTTGGGTTTCTGACAGAATATATGATTGATGGACGCGGTTTAATGCTGTACGAGATGTAGCATGCCAAGTTATTTAACATTGTGGTAAATAAATTAGTGCTAATAATTGGTGAATAATATGTATAATCGGCAAATAATGTCCAGATGTCAATGGTCGCGACCTCTGCCTGTTAATTGGTATCGGTATCAGAATTGGCTCATCGCTAATTATTACATTATATGTATCTGCCACTTGTGTGTTGAAACTTCAAACTTCGGAATTGATTTTATTTACGTATTTATTTTTTGCAATAATATTCAGATTGACGTACCTCAGTGGAAAGAGCTGCCCAAATCTATGTTCTTCTATCGCTCTCTCTATATCACTTTCTCATCTGCGGTTGTGTAGATGTCTGATTACTTGCTTCTTAGCAAGGTTAACTGGGTTCAGTTCCCAATGTGATCACTTGGATTTGCACTTGTGGGAAACACGGTAGACGTTACTATTGACTGGCTGGTTTTCTCTGGGCTCTCCCATGTGCCCCGTACATGCGTCCTGCCAGTGCTTTGTCTCACCTTTATTTTTGCCGTAGACCTTGCTGTTAATTGCCACCCAAAACTCCTCAACGTTCTCACACCCCCTCCACCTTTCTCCAGCTCTCCTTTTCCCCACTGCCTCTCCCCCTCTGACCCCCCTCTACCCCTCCTTCCACACTCTCAATCCCCTCTCCACTCCACACTGTTCCTCTTGTCATCCCCTCTTCTTCTTCCACATTTCCAGTACCCCTTTTTCCCATTGTCTCCATCCATCAGATAAGTGGCCTTGTGTGTTAAAATATTGCTTCTATTTATGTCGCACTGAGACTACCTTTTGAGTGATACTTTCTGCTCGTGTTGTTGATCACCCGGCAGGCAGCAGTGCATGTTATCAGGTGACGAAACTAAGTCACAAATTTAAAGCCCACCCTATTTCCAAGATGGCAATTTTTCTAAAACTGGGGGCATTCATTTAGAATAAATATGGTATAGCTCATGGGTATACTTAGTTCTGTCACATGTATATTGTTGGTGCAGCACAGTTCTGCACTGAAATACAAGTTTTTAGTAGAACTGAAGGTGTACTGTTAAATTATGATATTTCCATGGGATGATTTTCAAAGGGGTGGGTACATGGATAAAATATGATATTCAATGCTGTGTTGTGGACTCGTGGATGAAGTAAGTGTAAGTGATATGGTTGTTGTGATGCAGGGGTGAGCTCAGAGGGAGAGAAGCTGGTGGCAGTGGAGGAGGCAGAGGGGCGGGAGGCGGAGGCTTCGGAGGTGCCCTCCAACAGCAGCACATCCCGACGTCCGCCCCATCGTGGCTCTGGCACTGCGCGCCGCTCGGCTCGCTCTATGTTTCGCAACCGTGGCCGCATTGACCGCCCCACCCCTATCATATGGAATGAGCCTGGCTCCACGTCGTCTCGAGGTGCTGCCATCTAACCTCTTCTTGTTCACATATGGTTCACTCTTGCTTGATTTGTATTTGACAACTTTCTCTATTTTTTCTTTCTTAATTACATATATTTGCTTTAAATGCATGTATTAACCATATTTATTGCTCAATTTTATTGACAGCCAAAATTCACCTGTAAAAGTGTGTCATTAGGTTTTTTTACTACAAATATACGTGCATGTTTCCTTCTATAAAAAATTTTTTCTTTTGACTCTTTCATAAAACATTTTAGAATCCTTAGCAAATGCTCATGGTTGTCAATAGTAATTGTGTACTTATTGCTGTAAATAAATGCAAGTTTTTCAGTTTTGTAAATGGCTGTCTTAATTTTTTATGTAGACTGTAGATAGTAGAGAAAGATTTTGATACTTGTCATAAGATTTTCACTACAAAATACAGTTACCGTATTTTGGCATATATACGCCACACCAAAAGATTTTGATATAAAATGAGGGATAATTAATATTTCAAGTAAATGCCGCACTGAATTTTTGTATTCCTGTAAATATTTGCCAGGCCTCATTGTGCTAGCGTGGAGACTGTCCGGTGGGTCAACAGCAAACTAATTAGTTTACCATTGGGTGTGTTGAAAAGTGGCAGCAGTGCAGTAAATCAGAAAGGCTAAGCGAAGGGTGTGAGTAGTTTAGTTGCAGGGGGAAAGGACTTTGACCTTGTTGCACCCTTTGTCACCACAACCCCTCCCATCCATTTTCTCTTCGCTTTCACTTATCAGTGTCGCCCACGTGTCACTTGTTTCCTCCCCTTACCTCCTTTCCTTTTACCATTTTCAATTATTAAAAAATGCCGGTATTGTAAATGAGAGTTTTGAGTTGTGCTGTTGTGCAATAACGTACTTGTATTTACCGGCATGTATGTTTAAAGCCGAAAATGGGAAAGGATGGAATTGCTACTGGGAGAACTTAAAAGTTAGAAGTCGTGGACTATGCCCAAGAACATGGTGCCCCACTTACCGTGTTTACCCAAGTATGGGTCGCACATTTTATGCAGAATTTGTATGTCCAAAAAATGGGGTGCAACTCTTAAGCAGATTTTTCACTTTTGCATGCCATACACTCAGAGGAAAGGTTTGAAGGAAAGAGTTAGGCAGACACTCTTAGCATCAGGTAGAGCACATATCAGCCTTCCCTTGGTCAAACAGCTAGCTATTGTCACCTCAAGAAAGGGTGCAAGCGGTACGCCATCTGCGAGACCCTGTGGAAGTTCCAGTGCCCAACGACCTCTTCACACCACCCGAGAGAACCGGGGTGGGTCCCAGAGTATCTGCGCCAGCTCGATCAACCTTCACTACCAGTAAAAGCCTACCTAGTGCCTGCTGTATTTCATCCCACACCTCTGGCAAAGCCACAGGTCATTGTTAGTCAGAACTCTGTACCAGAAGTAGTCACGTCTTCCTCAAGTGCTGCTCTATCCAAACATTGCCCAGGTATAACAAAGGCAGTGGTGGCACCTAGACGCCATATTGAGTTGCCCAAACCCAATTTCGTGCCCTGTCGCAGAGCCACACGACCAAATTTTGTACAACAGGAAGGCGCCAATACCCAAGCAAAACTGAACCCCCTTGTACATATAGAAGCGCCTGGCTCAGCGTCTAGTTGAAAGACCCGGACACTTCACTATGAAGACAAAATAGCGAGTGTATATTCCCGGTACACCACACTTCAGTTCATACCATCTCTTGTACATATAGAAGCGCCTGGCTCAGCGTCTAGTTGAAAGACCCGGACACTTCACTATGAAGACAAAATAGTGAGTGTATATTCCCGGTACACCACACTTCAGTTCATACCATCTCTTGTACATATAGAAGCGCCTGGCTCAGCATCTTGTTAAAAGACCCGGACACTTCACTATGAAGACAATATAGTGAGTGTATATTCCTGGTACACCACACTTCAGTTCATACCATCTCTTGTACATATAGAAGCGCCTGGCTCAGCGTCTAGTTAAAAGACCCGGACACTTCACTATGAAGACAATATAGTGAGTGTATATTCCCGGTACACCACACTTCAGTTCATACCATCTCTTGTACATATAGGAGCGCCTGGCTCAGCGTCTAGTTAAAAGACCCAGACACTTCACTATGAAGACAATATAGTGAGTGTATATTCCCGGTACACCACACTTCAGTTCATACCATCTCTTGTACATATAGAAGCGCCTGGCTCAGCGTCTAGTTAAAAGACCCGGACACTTCACTATGAAGACAATATAGTGAGTGTATATTCCCGGTACACCACACTTCAGTTCATACCATCTCATTATTATTCTTACTTAATGGTTTGTTTTCCTAAATTTCCACGTATTACTTGTATGATTTTCGCAGTCATTGACTGTGATGGATAGCTATTATTTTGTACTACGTTCTTCTGAATTTCCATGTAATGGTGCAAACCAAGATTGGTTTTTAAACTACACAAACCAAGATTGGTTTTTAAACTACACACATGATGCTCCTATTGATTCCCTTTTTTATACTGGACAAAGTGCATTGTCTGGAAGTTCCGACTGGGAGGCATGAAACCGTGGCTTCAAACAACACTCCATTGAGGATGGCCACCTGAAGAGCTGTAGAATATAAGTAAAGAGTTGAGGTGAGAATGGAGCAGCTATGGAATGCAAGGGTGGGAGAAACGGGAGATACTTGATAAATCCTGCCGACCAGTGGCATCGTCCGACACAATTCCCACTTGCGAAAATCCGGGAGTGACCCAGCCGGGGATTAAACCCAATTTGCCTTGGTGGGAGGCGAGTATACTAACCGCACAGCCACCGCGGCCCTAATAGAACAGCATCCCAAATAGAGAGCAGTATGGCTGATGAACTTGTTAATGTTAACAAGGTAAGTGAAGTGTTGTCAGTGTCCAGGTCCAGAAGAGCAGAACTTGAAGGCAGGGTGCTGCAGTTTGATCTGTTGTGACCTGGTTGAGGACAGCAAGTGTTTGTGTAGAAAATTGCAGTTCATCCCACCCCCACCATCCATACCCTATCTGCAGCTCAGATAAGGTGTGCCATCTCACTGGTTGAAGTGAACTGGGATTTAAACCACTCTACAGCAACACATTGAATGGCGAGATATTGAGGTTGAGTTGCAGTGCTGTAGCACATTACCCATCTACTGCGTTGGTGTTGCGGCACGGACAAAGTAGTAAACCCTGTGAAGAGAAAGAAACACAGAGTGCAAAGTTGGACCCCTCATGTGGCATATGTGATGCGTTTCATCCCTCGCCCTGACACACTCTGCAATATTGTGTTCACTTGTTAGCCATGACTATTACAGCCCACCCGGGTCTGAACAGGGCAATTTAGTTCTGTTTGTTTGGAAGTCAATATTGATTGATATGTTAGGGAAGTGTTATTTTTTTTAATACTTTTGGTGAATGAACATAATTTATTCAGTGTTTTAGAACACTGTGGCAGGAGTAATTTGTGCATATTAGGGGGGTTTTTTTTTCTGCAAAATTTATAATTCCATTTAAGTGGTTTGACAGTGACAACAGTTGTTAGTTATTGTAATTAATTTTTCCTTGTCCACTGAATTAAGGCTGTAGCAATATTGTGCAGTGTAGTTAAAATAAAAAGGTTAATGTGACAAAGTCCTTGCGTGTACTGTGAAAGTTCCAGAGAGGCACTAGTATAGCGTGTTGTGCGATAATTAGCTACGAGCACATCGTGTGATAACCCAATTGGACATTTTTTGGGTGTACTGCAGCTTTCTGTAGGTACTTTGGTTGGACATGGCTATTGCCAGTTAACATTCACGCAAAAGACATGTACAATCTCTCACTGGCCACACACACACACACACACGCATGCACGCGCGCACATGCACACCATGTATTCCTAGATTACTGTTCCAGCACCGTTTCTGTAAGTGAAAGCAAGAAAAAAGTATTTGTTTCTTGCCTTCAATCACTAGTCAAACAACAATCAATTCTTTAGAGATGTAATAGTTTGATAAAGAGCTATTGTTTATGTCATGTCATGTGAGAAATCTCATTAAACGTTCTTAAATGAAACTTATGGCAAAAATAGTGAAAATCCAAGATGGCGGGAACTGATCCCCCTTAAGGATGCTAGTAATGAATTAAATATCCCTTTTGTCTTTGTAAATTTCCTCGTGATGCAAGTGATTTTTACCTGACTAGTCAATACTGCGATTCTGTTCTTGATTCTTGTCCTAGCGGCACAAGCCAGTCAGTAGCGGGCAGTGGCCCGAGATTAGTATAAAAGTGGAGATAACCCACATCTCTAGGCCAATCTTAAGCTGTCTAGCACACTTGCCTGTACTCTCCTACAGTTACAGACATATCTGGAGAGACCTTACAGTCTTTCTCAAGACTAAATCCTGTCACGTCCTTGCTTAATGCACCCCGTTACGTGTCTGCAGTTATGCTACGTCGTCAGTACGTCAATAATGCAATAGTTTGTCGCATCATACACAGTATTCCCCTTGCATACGTTGGTCACCTCTGCCGACCATCGTAACGTCACTTGTAGCTTTCCAACTGACCAGGAGAGAGTGTCGTCGCCACGTGTTTATATCCGTAAAAAAAAATATAACGTGTGCCAGCTTTTAACTTAAGTACCTTCCTTGTACACTTAGCACCTTCTGTAGTTACCCTCGCATAACAAGTTTGCAGATGATCCCAGGGAATTTCAAACTAGCCACATACTACCTCTTTACCCACCCTTCCCGCCCTTCCCCTCAATCCCACGGGACAATGGAAAGGAGGAGCCGCACGGGAACACCATCCTGAAAACAACTTGTCGGCCTGATGGTCACTTGCCTCTATCGAGTGGGCTCCGCTGGGAGAAACTTTTGTCCCCTAGGTTGGGAAGACTGGGACGGGGCCACGTGCTTGTGTATGTCATAGGACAAGGTGATGCCCGACTTCCCTCATGACCCGTAGTCTCCGCCAGACTTGGGAATAAGGTGTCCGCTGTCCTCTGCCTGCACGAGATGCCACACGGAGCCTGCTGTAGTAAGGGTGAGGTCCAACTCCCAATGCCCTACACCCAGAGGAAAGGTCTGAAGAAAAAGGTGAGGCACATACTCTTGGCACCTGGTCTAGCGCACGAATATCGGCCTTCCCTCGTAGCATCTCCAGCGCTACATCATCTGCAAGACCCTGTGGAAGTTCCTGTGCTGTGAGACTTCTTCACTTTACCTGAGAAGACCGGCCCCACAGTGTGTCGTTGAGTACCTCAGACAGCCAGATCTGCCTTTGCCAAAGCCTGCGAACACTAGCAGTCACCTTCTAAGAGTCGAAACTGTCCAACCCTCCACTAGCACTGCTCACCCACAATGTCGCCCAGGTATATCCAAACCAGTGGCACCTAGATGCCACATCATTCTGCCCAAACCTGACTTCATGTCCTGCCGCATAGCCGACCCCAAGGCAAAACTGAACCCTTACTGTATTATAGAAGTGCCTGGCTCAACTTCTAGACAAATAGAGGCCCTCATCTTCTACAGAGACATTATAGTTCCCGGCACTTCACGCTTCAAATTGTCATATTTGCAAAACATAAATTAAATTGCTAATTTAAGTATATCTAAAACCGCAACGCAAGCTGCTTTTGCCATGAAAACTTTTATTGACATTTAGTTTTACAATTTTACATTGCCATAAAGCATTATCTCATTTACCTCACATATGCACTGATAACAAAATTATTTGTTTGGTGATCATGTTGACTATACAAACGTAAACAAAATTTTACATAATGAGAATTATTCATAAATTGATTAGTAGCTTGGTTGAAAGATTATCATTGCACTTTTGATTTGATATATTGACTCAAATTGCTAAGTGCTCGTTCACTGGCAAAATTGCACCTAAACCTATATATATATATTTTTTTTATTATTCGTTGTAGCCAAAAATGTTGTGCTTTTTGTTGTTAGGTTCTTAACAACTATTAAATACAGTAATTTGCAAGTACAAAGAGAGGTAGTGATTGTAGTCCACTGTTTACGTAGAATGCCAGAAATAGTGACTTTTTTCATTGTACTTGGGAGTTTGAAAGTGAAAAGTTTTTAATAAACAGAATGAAATACAAATACTGCTATGTAAACATTGAGTGGGTGCAAAAAGACACGTACATAAACACTGCCATGCCATATGCACTGTAATTTAGGGGGGGGGGGGGGGGGGGGGGGGGAGCAATTTCATCTGTATTGGAAGCAAATTTGTGTAATTTTCGGTTTTGTAAGAAGTATTTTTATTTTATCTGTAGTAAAATATTTACTTGTATTTTGTAGTTAGGTTGTGGATTTGTGTTGGATTAGCAATAATTAGCTTTAATTAAAATATTGTTATCTACCAATTAACAGAAGCTGCATGTGGGTGTAAATCTCAATTGTTAGCGAGTGTTTCTGGGTAATTTTCAATGTCTCGGCAAAGTACTACAAGATTTACCACTCCAGAATTACACTGATTGAGACAATGTGCGTTACATGATAAGTGTAATTTCTTAAGGTTGTCCTTGCATCATTATTGTTCAATTTTTATTTTTTTAACTTTGAATATTTACATACTAAACACAATGAATAACATTTCTTTTAATTTTGACTGAAATTTTTACAAAAACAACAGATTCATGTTCATAAAATAATAATCTGTGCATTTCTTGCTGTGAAATTTATTTGATGAAATAAATTTTCTTTTCGATGAAGTGGTAAAATTTTAATGACCAAATCAGCTCATTTTATTTACCGTGATATGTTGCACTAGCTGCGTTGTGTCTTCCTCCAACCACCTCCATTACCATATCACAACTCCCACGTGTGTCCAAGATGCCATGTTACCACAGACGTAGCAGACGGCATGTTCAGGTCCTATTTGTAGTAGAGGCAAGCATGCCATTGAGGCCAGGCTCAGGCTTAGTGGCCGTGAGCATGGAGAACAGCCCACAGGGTTGCCATGGGTCTGGAAAACAGTGGATTGTCAGGGGATTTGAAACAAGTTAGCTAAATGTCAGGGAATTCTGTGATATGCACTTTGGTTGTTTATTTTTATACAGAATTTGAGGTTATTATTCTTAAAAATCTGTGTTATTTTTTTATAAAAGCGATGTAATTTTTGGTTAACAGTTAACTATGTAAATACAAACAAAATCACATGAAAATAACAGTAACACTTTGTTAAATGAGACCTAAAGACTATAAACTTGAACTTGTAAATTTTCGGCTGATTTTTTTTTTTGTTTTTTCACTTTCAATGTGCTTTACGCACAAGCTCTACGGTCCCAAGTCACTGATGCGTTGCAAAATTTACAAAATATAGTTTTATCATCACTTGCATTCAAGCCATGTTTTGAAAATTCTGCAGCACGTTGCTTTGCATTTATGGTGGGTTTCAGCATTTTAAAAAGAAAATTACGTCATACAAAGTGCCTAAATATTCAAACAAAACTAACTTCATCCACACCCCAGACCCGATATCAGCCCAAACCGGAACAGGTGGCAATACAAAATTTTAAGATGCATTAACAAAATATGTCTACAATTGTAGAAACATCCAAAATATTTATTTGTTGTTCGTCGCAGGCACACAATGTTGCAATATGATCACCAGTGATCTTTCACATCACTACTATCACTACTCGAAACCATGGAAAAATTTTAAAATTATTAACAGCAACGCTGTATGATCTCTATGGATTTGTGTGTTTATGTTACAAATGTAATCCAAGGTTAAAGAAGTGATTTTGTCGTTAACTTAGGATACTTATATAGTGTTTCTGTGTTGATAGACAACAAATGTTTTGAAATATAACGAAAGCCTGTATCTTTTCTGCTCAGCGAAATACCATGGGATATTCCTCAGTAGAGTGATTTCCTAGCAGTTAAGCGAGGTTATAACCTAATTTCTCGGTTTCTTTATTCCCTTATTTAATTAATATTATCTTACGCTTGAGAATTCGTGCAATGAAAACAGGCTATCAAACTGATACAACACTATTTGCAGCTGAAGAGAGATTTTTTCCCAACTTGTTTGTTGTATTATCACAAAAAGTTAAATATCAAGTTTATTCGTTTTAAAACATAAAAAATTTTCCTAAAAATTTGTTTTATCGCAAATGCGAATTTTGCATGCCCCTACGCATGATATATTTTGCAGTTCTGTCATATATCATGCACTGCTGCCAGAATCATATAAAAGTGTTTTAATGTTTGTGGACTAAATGCTTAGGTATCTTTCTTTGCATTCTATGTGGGGAGCAGTTTCGTAAGATCAGAGATAAGATCAGAGAAGTATTTTGGTCTAAAAGTGTGTTATAATGTAAAGGTGCCAATCCTTACAGATAAAAAGTGTTACTAAAAGGTCAGGGAAAAAAGATTCTTTTTGTTTGGAAATCAGGGAAACGTCAGGGAATTTTCCAATGGAAAAAAAGGTGGCAGCCCTGAGCCCAGTAGTAGTGTTACGCGCAGTGTCAGGATCTTCTTGGGGTGGGGCTCCAGGACTTGCAGAGGTACGGCACTGGCTGCACGTAGAATCTGCGTCATCAGCTGGTGGCACAAGAGAAAAGAACGAGCCAATGGAGGCTAATCCTGCACTAAATGTATGATGTCCTGGCGGCCTTCATGAACTACTGTTTTAACCTGAACGCTCCTTGTTATTGGACTTTGCTCTGTCGCTAGGGTGAGAAATAGGTATAATGTGTACTGTACCAGAGAGACGTTTTGCTTTGCTAGATAATCTACAGCAGACAGATATTGTCAAGTGATATCCCTAAGGTCTTGATAATTTCATCCTTGTTTAGTGCCTCATTGTGTTTGTAACATGCATGACTTTGCTGTTTTATATTGGAACGATGGCACTGTAACGTGTCTTTTCTTTTCCTCCGGTCAGTGAACGATTGCAAGATGGTGACACGATACAGGATTATGTGTAAACTATCACGTTTATTGAAAGATGTGGAAAGTTTAGCGTAATTCCAACAGAACGGATATGTTTAGAGATGTTCTGTATATCAGGCCACACAAACCTCCCCATCTATTACATTGTGTGCGTGTGTCAGCAGACACCGTGGGAAAAAATCACTTTGACCAGGTTTTAGAAACAAAGTAACTGATGCGCTAGTAGCTGCTATAAGTAGTTCAGTGTGAGTGGAAGAAAACCATAGTATCTAAATTCTCCCATTCACACATGCTGTTGGCTTTGAAAATGTTTAGGCGAAACCCCATTTGTCTCTATATTCCATTAAGGGAATAATTGGTATCTCACCTAATCACTGCTTTAGTTATTTGTTGCATGTCTGACATGCAATATATTGTTGTTCAGGTACGTAGATGGTAGAGAAATACGTAACACTGTGCACTCACCAGGTCTGCTACCTGAAACTACGTTGTGTTAGAGGCAAGTTTTTATTACGCAGGCCCGTCACACAAGGGTTAAGCTGGCTGGTACAAATTTACTTGCAGGCAGGGGCCCTACCAGTGTACAGTATGGGTCAAGTCACCTGGCGGGTGGTGTGACCAGGGGTCACCTGTTTACCTTTGCCGTTACTCTGTAGGCTAGGCCCAGAGCGTCTGAAGGCTGCGATGACTGGGTGTGGGGTCCCGGGCATCTTCTGGGGAGCTACAAAGAGAGAAGGGGGGAGAGCTGAGGTGTGAAGCCCCACCAATGTACAGGTGGCTTGAGCTTGATCCCGGGATTATCTTGGCAGAACGTCTTATTGGTTGGAGTGCAGCCCCAGGTAGTTTTGTAGGTTGCATTGGCATTTCTCTCCTGCAGATCCTTACCACCCCTTTTGGTGTAAGGCATGGAGGGGTGCTACGGCCTGCCGCATGAGAGGAGAGCAGGCGACTTTGGTCCCTAACTGAGCATGTTCCACCACAGTGGTGGCCAGGCTGACGCAGAGCCGTACCGTTGCCCCAACTAGCAACACAAGCAGTATGGAGGTTGGAGGTCTAGTGTTTTCTGAGGTGCCCAACAACAACTGCTGGTGGGGAAATTTCTTACACTATCTGCTGCAGTGTTTGATTTGTACTTGTAGTACGAGCCAAAATGTTCAAAGTATGTACCTTTTTCACAATAAAGAAATTTGTTTAGATTTAAAACGAAGTTAATTTAGAATATTTAACATAATTACATGCTAAAGAAGCACATGATGAAAATGAATGAATTGTGCCATGTTGCTAATGAAAGAAACTTTCATGGTAATTAATAGCCATTTAACTCTCATACCCAGGATGTGTACTACTACACTTGTGAAAAATGTTCATAATTCATCTCTCTTATTTCCGTGGACCTAAGTTTTGTCTTGGTATGGCGCTACAGTGGTGTAGTAGTCACATAACTCACCAACAAAGACAAACAGAGTTATAATGTGGCAGACGCTGTCATTGGCCGATGGGTTTTCTCGGGGCACTCCTGTTTCCAGTGTACGTGCATTGTGCTACTGCTCCATCTTTACCTCGTGTCCTTATGTCATCCTGTCCTGAGCTTTAGACCTCACTGTTGAGCATTGACAAAACCGCTCAACTCTATTCAGTCGTGGTGATGTAAAAATTTGCATGTGTGAAGTGTCACAGACGAAATTCTTTGAGGTTTTCAATAGTGCATGGCAGCTGCATGTGAAGCAACATGGATTGTTGTTGACTTGGTGTCTTGTTCCAGGTCGGGAGCAGATGGTGCGTATGTCCATGATGCATGCCAGGGCTGTGGAGAGGGGCGTGGTGTTCCCCCGTGGAGCCCCCCGCGCACGCAGGGTGCGCGGAAAACCCAAGCCTGTCTTCAGCAACCCTTACCATATGAGGTTCTGAACATGGGCACATGTGGAGGTTTCCTTCTGTACTACGTACTCGCGTGAAACAAGTGTGTTAAAACAGCAGCCAGTTTTGTTGTTAGTTTCACTGATGCTGTCTTTTGATAGTTTTGTTTTAAGTATGCAGTTTAGTCTCGGATGTATGCACCCAAAACAGAGGTGATTTTATACGTGGCTGTATTCAGCAGTAGTATGTATGAGTTTTTAATTTAATAATTTCTGCTTGTGAATGTACTGTATGTCCTATTAAAAGTATTTTACATAGTTGAAATGGCAGTTTTATTACATGATTGGCCTGAGTAAATTGATTTGCAAGTTGAAATTGAAAGAAGAATTTGTGTTAAAAATACAATAACTGTTAATCTTTATATATAAAATCCATTGTGCGTGACTAAACCAAATCATCACTCACAAACCACTGGACCAATTGAGATCTCATTCACACCATATGTTACTGAGGTGGCGAGTAAGGTTTTTAGTTATGTTTCATTCCGATAGGTGGCGCTGGAGTCTAGCTTCTATATTTAAAGGCCGATTTTGCTCATACTTGAAGGAAACGTTCGTTGATCTAAAAGAGAAAAAAAGCCAGCGATACCACAGTCAAACATCGGCTGACGTACCAGATGCAATAGAGAGTACACATTGAGAAGGAGAACTAAAACGGAACACGCGCTGCACAAACTGAAGAGGCACGAACACAAGATCGAGAAGCACACAGAATGATCATAAGAGAAGGATGTGCACACCAAACAGATTCTAATAGACATTTATGTGCAGAAACAGCACAGTTCAAACCATACAAGACACACAGTGATCATACAATATTTTACAATATCCACTTATATTCTGGGAAGGAGAGGAATGGATATAATTTCAATTATAACCAAATAAATCGAACAGCAGGTGCCGAAAATGAAAAAACTAAACTTCTATGTGTATCGAATAATTATACATGATTTTTGTCATTGTGCATCACAAACATATGAAAAATCATTTAATAAGTGGTATTGGATGTTTAATTACACATTTATTATGTCAATTCAATGTAATTATAACATATAAAATATAATACTTTTATATGTAAAAATAATTATCTTTACGAAACACAATACAAATGACATTTGCGCCTAATTTACTATGACAAACAATGCACGTGACATTTGCACATCGTGTTTTGAATTTGGCATTTACAGTTTAAATACAACAGATGGCGTTTATACATATTCATGATTGATTTTAAATATATATTTAAAAAAAAAGAGGTGGAACAACGTTTGCTGGGATCAGCTAGTTGCATTATAAAAAGGCAAAAGAAAACACAAGTATTTACTCGTGCGTGCGTGCGCATGCGCATTGAATATATATATATATATATATATATATATATATATATATATATATATATATATATATATATATATATATATATATATATATATATATATATATATATATATATATATATATATATATATATATATATATATATATATATTCAATGCAACCTATACTTGAAATATTAATTATTCCTAATTTTTCATCTAAAACGCCTGTTGCGGCCTATACATGCCAAAATATGGTATTTCTTTCTGAACTCAGAAAACAGCAAGCATGCATATGGTTGTCTACATGTTTTGTTGCTGTTGGCAGCAAAATAATAGGTTTGAAACAAAGATGGTGTATCTTTTATATATGCTGACACATGTGCTATGGGGTGTGACTATCTTAGAAGGTAGTACAGTAACGTTGAACGCCCTGCCAAGCTCAGCTTAGCCTACCACAGCAAATAGTATACCTTCAGTTAGGCCTAGGAGGCGTTAGGGGATTTGATACAGCATTTGGTCACTTAGGGGTAGGTTTACTATGGGCTGGAGGAGAGTCAAACCCCAGAGTGAGTCGGATAGAGGCGACTTCCCGCCCAGGGAATATGATCCTCCTCACTATGAGGGTAGTCAATATGCGGGACGCCAGTTGTCCCAAATGGGTGAAATGGTGAGAGGTTTAATCTGATGGGATGATGGGGGTGTGTGGTCTAGCAGAGGAAACTTTAGTTGGGCGAATAGGTTGACGGGCTGGAACAAAATCTGCCGAGGGGCACGTCACACGGGTACGGGAGTCGGGTTGTGCAGGCAGTCGAACCCAGATCACCTTTCCCGTTGCCAGTTTAATATCACAATATTTCGGGAGTACTGTGCCCGCGGGATGTTTCACTCTAATACGCCATCCGGATTTTAATTTAACATTGCTGAAGGTTTTCTGTGGCTAGCTAGTAGGGTTGTCATGGGTAATAGCCTCATTTTCTTGATTTAATAATTTCATCTGTTCTTCATATTCCGTTGGATACCCAGGCCAATTTCCACAGAGTAGGTGATCTAGTGGGGAAGAAATATCCAGAGGGATGAAGGGAGAAATGGCTCATGGTGTTGATTGTGACACATAACTGGGGGTTCGTCCTCGGGTGTGGAGCTGGCGTTAGCTCGAGCAAGAGCACAACGTTCCCTATGTCTTTGCTGACTCCTAGTCAGCACCACCTTTCTTATTGTACATCTGATTATTAGGATTCACACAATACCAAGATGTAAGGACCAAGGGTCCGCTAACTACTTGTAATGATACACAAGAATTCAAGGTTATGTGGTTGTTTACTGTGGGGTTTGGTCCCTGGGGAGTAAACACAATGATTATCACTAATACAGAAATGCCCAATTATAATTTAATCGGTTTACAAACACACAAAAAGAATATGATACGAGAATCACAGAAACCAAGCAGGAGTCGTGCGAAGGCGAGCCTGAGGCAAGTAAACTATAGCTCCGCAACCTTACAGTGACTAAGAATGAAAAAACATAGCAACACAATTTTACAGCGTCTAGAAATTAAGGGGAAGCTAATCAGGCAGGTAACACAAAACGCAACGGCTCGTTACCGCAGAGTCAAGGGAAGTTGACTTGGATAAGGATTACCAGGTTAAGGTGGGGGTGTACCTGTAGCTGTTGGACATCTCACGTGCAGGTTTGGAGAGAGAGAGAGAGAGATATTCTTGATGCAGGTTTAAGGTGCGGGTCAAGAAAGGGGGGTTGGCAGTAGGAAGTAAAGGAGCCCTCGGTCGGACTCGAAGGAGAGCCTTTTACAAGCTGGGTTTAGGAGAGTCCTCCACAGACTGGAGTGGAGAGCAGCGGAGCCCTTGCTGACTGGAGGAAGGCAAGTCCTTGCAGACTGAGAAGAGTCTTCAGCAGACTGGGGGTTGAGCTCGTGTCCTCTTCGGCCGCCAAGCCTGGCGCCACTCACTGGTACTGGCTGCCGGGGTTGTATTTATACTAAATTATCTCCGGTCAGCAGTTCCGTGGGGTGCGGGGGTGTAGCATAGCCTTCCACCACGGGGGTGCATTTATCGGGGTGCAGAAGTGCTAACAGTTTCTTATCGCCCTGCGTGGAGGCAACGACAAATTAAAACCCCTGTGTCAGGCGGGCCGGCTGTGACGTCACAAGGTCACAGGGGTGCTGCCATCTCTCGTGATTGTAGGAACTTCTTCCAGGGGCCAGACATGAGTAGTAGAATTCTCAATAATAATTATTCCAATCACGGGGGTGCCTTTTGCATGCATAATTCTGGACGAGCAATGGGGATTGTAATTATGCACGTAATATATAATGATGTGATCGGCTACCCAGGCTTGTGGGCTTCTTAGTGTGATACATTTATTTTGGATTGCCTCATATATTCCGCCCCTGAGTGCATGTGGCTCACAGATGGGGCGGAGTAGTCTGTAGAGCGTGCAGTCACGCTGCGCACTATTCTCGCATGTGTCAATGCATTGGTTCTGCAATAAACCAGATTAATGTTACTCACAAAATATCTACTCTCAAAACCTATATCTCATAAAAAATCAAAATGTAGACAAATTGATTATTTAATCTTGGGTGCTTGGATACACGTTTGGGTTGGTATAAAAATATTTGTTTATGAACAGGAAGATTCTTAATAAGTGCATGTCAAAGAATAAATTTTTAACATGAAAATGTTATAAATGAAATAAATATAACATTTTTTATAGTGTGAGGCAGGCTAACAGCCAGCCACGTTAATACCATGACGGCGCTCACCACTCACGTGACACATCGGCATGCACGTGCGCAAGGAATCCGTAACCTGAACTTTCCATAATGGAATATTTATTTAAATTGTAAAATTATGTCTCGTGTTTATTTTCAGGTTTTTCAAGTGTCTAAATGTTTTAAATGTATGTTTTATAATATTGCGCAATGTTTGGTTATGAATTGCGCAAAGATTAAGACATTATGATTCTGGCTTGTACGCTGATGCATGCCACTTGTAAAACTAATCTAATACATTTATGACTCATTGCCAAGTGTATCTCTTCCACTACCACAGACGTGACACGTTGCCTACCGTACAGTCAGCAGGAACTTATGAGCGAATTCTCTTCACCTGGAGGATAAGCAAACCGGCAGGCATGCCCCCCCCCCCCCCTTTTTTTTTCCCCTCACACTGAGAGCCTACAAGCTGCCCAGACTTTGGGTAAAGCTGAGTGCCCCCAATGAGGCACGAAGCAGAAACTCTGATCAGAGTTTTCCCACGCCAATCAGGACAGAAGGACGTCACGCCTTTCCCGCAGCCCGCACTGGCAGCCTACAAGCTTCCACTATAGAAGTCCAGATGCTGTCAGGCTCGGGAGTCATTCTTACTCATCCTCTCTCGCAACATCCCGCACTAACTCAGTGTTGGGACTGCCGGAGATCTTGGAAACTTCAAGCATGCGCCCAGCGGCTAATTATTACATCTTGGCGACCAACGGACATGAACATATGTATTCAACGTCACTTTGTCTCCTCTAGACACATTTTACATAGCAGTTTAACTTTAACTAATTTGTTTTCGCCTAGAACCAGCTATCCCCCTTTTAACTTAGAACCAGGTCGCTTACACCTGGAACCGCAGTTACCTTCATGGTTTGATAGGCGGTAGCACGAGTCACATGTTTATTGAATATTCGATAAACACTCATTGTTCTTTACCTTTCCGTTTTTCATTTCTACAAGGGTATTTGTTTGAATTAACAGTTGGAGACAGAATACACAGTGCACTGCAGACAGGAACCGGAAGATTTATTTAAACCAAGTTATCGTGACTGTGGAACCCTTTGAGGTGTCTGCACGTGAAAAGACATACATATTCTATGGCTACGTGTTCCTTCCCGGTCACACAATAGCACTAAATCAGTACTCGTGGGGGAGAAACAGAGATGCCACAACCACTAGAAACACCTTCACATCGGGAGGGGCGACAGACTCAGGTTATTTGTCACCACTCGCACTAAGTCAGTGTGCGGTGACCGTAGCGAACGCACAACCAGTAGAGACTTGGCGGTCCCCACGGCTCCACGTCCCTGATCAGCCCGCATACTGTGGGGGATCAGTAGGGATTCTTATAGAGCTCATGCTGGCAAGTCACTATTGGGTTACACTGTCAACCTTCCTATCTAAGTGCATCATGTAGGCTGTCAAACTATTTACCCTATGCCTCATGAGAAGACGAGTGGTAGAAAATGTAGGGAACAATACCTGGCTCACTCTGCTCTCAAACCAAGGATCGCACTACCACGTCCTACTCAGGAGAGACAGGTGGAAGGGGACTGTGCCGCCGAACGTAGACGTCAAGCAGTCGCGCCTACTCTGGTTCTGGTAATTGACTTCCCACTTTGTATTTGCATACATCCTATGTGTCCCCCTGAGGTTAAAGGGTTTCTGACCAGTACCGATGTGCGACTTGGCTGGGACAACCTCAACTTTTGGACCAACGAAGCACACCTGTGGAATCTCCAATCCAACGTAGACCGAATCCGTCGCATATAGATGAAACCAACCCCAACCACATGGCCCAAGAAGCTGGGGTAAGTAAGTGTTAACCAACACGTCACGCCGACTAAACCAAACTACCCCGCTTTTGGTCTAGCCGACAAAATCCTCTACCAATGTGCCAAGTCAGTCTAATCGGGCATGCGTCAACAGTCATAAAAAGGCACTTCAAGAATACAGAAAATACGTAAGAAAAATGTTTTATAAAAATTAATATTTAAATTGCTTATGTGCCATATATTTTCAAATACCAAAGCTTTACTCGGCATGCATAGCACTACAGCTTGTGTGAACCCGGTAGGCAGCAGTGGTAGGTTCAAGCGACTCTTGCCTCTAGGCAGTCCGTCAAGGAGTGCTGGCGAGGCAAGATGCTGTCACGTACACACTACAAACTTTTTGCACTGATGTAGATTACAATAGTTTCACTTTAGTATACTGGTTAACCTTTGCTTTGCGTATGTTTAGCCGGACATTCCCCAGCATTATGCTTCCGCTTAAACTAATAATTTGTGCCCTAGTGGCTTTTTGAACTTAATCAAGGTGAAGGAGGAGAAAGATGTCAGAGAGGCCACGCGCCTTCATAACACATCGTGCTTGGTTTGCTCCTTCACGTGTGTAAACACTATTAGTAGATGGAGAAGGGCAGTTCAGTTACAGTATGGGAAACCAAGTGTCTTCCATATCTCTGGCGAGAACACTTTCTATGGTTAGTAGTTGCACGTAGATGAGCTGTAGTCATTTATAATATAATGGTGTAAGCAGCACGTGTCAAACTGATATACTGTAAGGTACTATTTGACACCTTTTGCCATCTAATAGTGCATAAGCACCGAGCGCAGTGTAACTCACAACAAGGGTAAGTATACGGGGAAAATCAGGGACATGGTTTTGAATGATTAATTGTTGAAGACCATGAAGTAATAAATTTTAATTGCCGTATTTATTCATCTCTGTCCCAAAGTCATTAGTATTTTTAAAGTGAAATATCACAAGCATTGCATTGCTAAAGTACGTATAGATTACTGTAGATATGTTGCCTGGATTATGTAACAGTTGGCTGTCCTCTGCGATATTCAGTAAAGCTCATTTCCTCCCCCCACCACTGAAGCCCCCTTCTCCACCTCACCCATCATGAACACACTACCAGTCGATAACCTCTCAGTGCGTTCCCAGCTGATCAAGTGTGCGTGGGACATTCAACAATTAGCTTACATTTAATGTCATATTATTTTCATTTTTGGAGGGTTTTAAAGTTTTGGGTCGGCTTGCATTAGGCATGGGATTACAGTCAATTGTATATGGTATTTTTTAATGTTGTATGCTTTATTTAAACAATTTGAGGTAAAATGTTTGACGCATGATGCTTTTTGAGTTAATAGTTTTAAACGACTTCAGCTCCATCCCCCAGGTATTTTGCACGGAGTTTGAAGCTTAAAATTACTACGTTAAAAAGTGAGATTGTACTGTCTGTCTTGCAGCTTTTATTATTCATTGGTCCACTCTAATTATTCTAGGACAAGGGAGTATTTCAGAAAAAACAGTCCCGCCATTTGACCAGTATGACCCGCAAAGCTGTCAGGTTTAACAGAATGTCGAGTTAGTGAGAGTCTAGTTTCTCAGTTCTGAAATACAGAAACTGAATAAATACAGTACTAACATATTTCCAACTGCAACCAGATCGTATTGCTCATCGTAGAAGGATAAGGATGTATTAACACTAGAACTAGAGTAAGGGTGAAAGAACACACCACTGAAAAATTATGAGACAAAGTGTTCAAGATGAAGAAATTTAACAGTCCATACTCATACTTTAATTAAGTGTACTGCATCATTTACAGTCTTTAGTGCAAATGAAAAATTATTTATTAAGTGCTGCATATACACATCTATTCAAAACTGTTTTTTACTGTTATTTGTGTACATCAGCATTTTCTCAGTAAATGCCAATAATTCTGTCAAAATCATGCAGTCAATGACGTGACACGTGTGTGTGTGCGCGCGCGCGCGTGTGTGTGTGTGTGTGTGTGTGTGTGTGTGTGTGTGTGTGTGTGGTGTGTGTGTGTGTGTGTGTGTGTGTGTGTGTGTGTGTGTGTGTGTGTGTGTGTGTGTGTGTGTGTGTGTGTGTGTGTGTGTGTGTGTGTGTGTGTGTGTGTGTGTGTGTGTGTGTGTGTGTGGTGTGTGTGTGTGTGTGTGTGTGTGTGTGTGTGTGTGTGTGTGTGTGTGTGTGTGTGTGTGTGTGTGTGTGTGTGTGTGTGTGTGTGTGTGTGTGTGTGTGTGGTGTGTGTGTGTGTGTGTGTGTGTGTGTGTGTAAACAATGTGCTAACCTTATTCTGAAACACACAGTTTTGGCAGTTACATAGGTAAAATAGCTGTTTGATGTTGCAGAACACACATGCACACACTACCTTGAATTTACTCTATTGTGCCAATAAGGCAGCGGATTGATTGTCCATTTCGCACTTGATGCAGACACAGACATAATTGGTGCAAACACACTGGTCAAGTTGTATAGGCTGTTCATGATAAAGTGAGCACTTTTTAAGGCCCTCCCAACAGGCATTAACCACTAATAAATTTATCTTATTGCAGCCTCAGGCATTCACTTTTGAAGGTATTGAAATGTATACACTGTGTTTATTGTTAACATTGCATTGTATCTATTAAAAAGCTGCAGGAAGATGGAAATCAGATGAAAGGAAAAATTTACATGGGGCCTTAAAAAGTGCTCACTTTACCGTGAACAGCCTATATCATCATTCCCTTTCATGAACAGTTTCATTTCTGCAGCCAACTGTCCATTGCCCAAGCAGTGATGCTAACATCAGCAAGAACAATTAAGAACTCAAATTCAGGGTGAAATACACAGGTAAGACTTTCCAGCAGCCACTCCCATTAGGTTCTGAGACTCAAGTTTGTCCGTACAAAAAATATTGATTCTGCGAAAGTTACGTGGCAAGCAGGGGACATTTTCAAAGCAAGCTACAGTGATGTTGGTGCAGAAATCAACTGTGAGGTATTCCAGTCTGGGGCACTGCAGCAGTGTGTGAACAATTTCATTCGTCACCCAAGCGTTGCTGCTGACGACAAGCTCTGTGATTTGCGTGCACTTGATGAGGTGGTTGGCAGCATTTCCTGTGAGAGACTGGCAGTCCTCGACACTGAGTGCGGCGAGGCAGCTGCAGTGGTGCAGATTCTGGAGTCCAGCATCCGTCAAATTCGTTCCCTTCACTGAAACACATTTCAATCGAGAACCATAGTGGCACACGTACTGGAATCCTTCGTCCGATAAATTCGAGTCTGAGAAATTCAAATCTTGCAAATTTGGACACATACTAAGAATATGAACTAGGGATCCATTGTCGAAACCTGACATCCCGACAATGTCTAATTTTACAAGTTTACTCCAGTTGTTGTTGAGAAATAACTGCTTCAGAGTGTCTGGGGCAATGTTCATACGGTAAATTGCAAGGCTTTCTAGTAGAGGTAACTTTCCAATACACTTCAAATCATAAATATCAGCGCAGAAGTAAGGACGATTGATAACCAAGGATTTCATGCTCATACATTGAGAAAAGATGTTACTTGTCGCGTGCGTAAAGCCATCTCCTGTAGAATATGCAAAATATGTTAACAATCTGTTCACTTTCTGCACAAGAACCTTCAAATCACTGTCAAATAAGTCATGCTGGAATGAAAGTTTCAGTTCTTGTAGGGAATAACAATTTTGCAGCACATGCGAAAGTAATTTATGGACATTCCAATCACAAGTCATGAACTTCAACGATAAAGACTGCAAATTCTGGGCAAGCCAGAAACTTCCTAACAATTCCTCATCAATTTCCTCCAGTGAAATTTCCAAACACTGCAACTTCTCCAGGCAGAACAAAAGTTTCCCCACACCTTGGGAAGAACATCCACGCCTGGAGTGATGTACACTTAACACCTCGATATCCTGGCAATAGTCTGGCAACGTCTCGACAATCCTGTCTGCCTCACGGTGTGTGCCCAGAGAGAAGTGCTTCAACTGTGGTACCTCCTCGAGGAACTCCAGCACATCTTCAGCAGACGAGTACGGGTCGGGGGAGTACTCCAGCATCTTCCACAGGCGAGAATCATGAGATACTTGCATCCATCTCGAGCACACATACTGGATGTTGCACACTAAATCTTGTATTTCCAAATATGAGAATATCTTGTAGAGCAGCTCATATGGGATGATGTCCCAGCTTCCTTCAGCAATTGCCCCAGGCATATCCTCCACACACTGAAACAAAAACTACATCTGTAATGTACATTTGCATTATTTTTAGCAACAGAGTGGGGGGTCTGTTAAATTCTGGACAGATCTGAGCCAATATTTTTGCATACTAAAAGCATGGTAATGCAACTAAATGACTGATGGTTTTCCTTCAAGAACTCCCATTTTCCCCAACACTACTCCATAGCTTCTGAGGGCTAACAGCTACCCTTTAAGGGAGCCTTATTTTTCAACGGCCTTCACTCCTGTCGGATCGAGGGAATACATTTTTTGTTGTGAGCAACACTACTGCATGCAACTCTTCTAATGAGTTCTGTAAAGTTTTAGCAAAGACAATTTGAGGTCCCACAAACATACACCAATTTGCAAGCAGACATGAAACTACATTACTATGCACCACTAGCAGAAAAAAGCTGCCTGCAGCAGTTAACACCTCAACCATTACTTCCAAGGACAAATATATATTTTCATATACCAACAGAAATCATAGCTACTCTTGATGCCGGCTAAGAGCCAGCAATATAGGCCATGACTACACTCTCCGCCCTCACTGACACGTAGGTAGCACGTGTGCACAGTCCGCCACAACCACTGACTTTTCCCAACGGGAAATTATTTTTGTGCTATGTATTTTTTTTTTTTTTTTTTTTTTCAGGATTAAATTTGTGCCAGTGTAACATGTCTTTCTTTCAGGGTAAAATGTGTGTAAAATGTTCTTTTCATAATACTGTGCCATGTTGGCTTTTGAAATTTAAAGTGTGTGCTGCGCTGAAGAGCTGAACACTGATATGCAGGCGTGAACGCCTTCAAAAGACATTTCTTGATAATAATAATAATATTTTTGGTTTGAAATTGCTTTAATGATCTTGCATTCAAATTATTTAAGTGCCACTTCTTTTCACGTAATAACATTTTCACTCGACGTGCATAGCACTTCCGCTTGTGTGAACCCCGTAGGCAGCCAGGGTAGGTCCGCGCGACCCCTGCGTCTGGGCAGTCGTCCTAGGAGAGCTGGCAAGGTAAGACACTGTCACGTTTGCACTTCATATTTTTGCACTGCGTTAGGTTTCAATAGTCTTCATGTAGTATATCGGTTAACCTATGCTTTGCGTACGTTTGCCAGACATCCCAAGCATCATGCTTCCGCTTGAATAATTATTTTGTGCTCTTGCAACTTTTTGAAACTTAAACAAAGATGAGGAGAGAGGTAATGGTGGAGAGGCCACGCGGCCTGCACACTTTGTAAATCAGGCACATCTGTCCATGTTAGGGACTTTTCATTGCCACGAGCAATATTAAGGGTAAATTTGTATGTCCGTATTTAAGGATTTTGTAATGTTTTATTGTGTTACGGCCACATAATTTGTGACCACGCGGTCATCAGATGCTAAGTCCGTATCTGCGCCATCTTTGTGCTTACAGTGTAATTTCTTGTAATTTAATGTGCGCCATAATTTTCTCAGGGTTTATGTATTATTTTGATTCAGGGTTCTTGTAATTTTCATGTTTTGGTAATCTCATGCTGACCACGCGGTCAACGTCATATGTGGATATTTCCGCCATCAGGAACACCAGATGTGTTTGTACGCTTGAACGCAACCAGAATAATTTTCTGAATAGCACTGTAATTTTGTCTGACAGGATTTCAATGATTTTTACACAAAATATTGCAATTTCATCTGCGCCACGTGGCCCGCTACGAACTTCAACCAATGGCATCCGCGTGTTATTCTGCCTGTTCATGTTGTGTCTCACCTTTATCAAGTGATATTTTGTGTAATTTTGTATGGCGACATTATTTGATCCTAGCCTGCTGTGTGTTGGACCGTTGCCATACTGACACGTGGTTCGGGGACGAGTCCCAACGAGTAAGCATTAATGAGAGGATAAGCCAGTAGTAACTTAATCATTTTCATTCCCCGTGTCCCATCTCCAGGAAAACCCTCCAGTCCACCCTAGCGGCTGTAGGATCTCTTTCCTTCTGGAGACTGTATTATCTGGTACTATGAGGAGATCATTCATCTAGGAGTGCACGAGGTGAGTTACATGCTAGTTACGTCCGATGTGTAACGAACTGAAAAATAAAACAATCATAACAGTGCAATTAATATGTCTTCTTGCAGCGTTGACACCCAGGTGCAGTGTTTTGTTATAAATGGTTAGTATTAACAAGAGTTTTGTAAAGACGCTTGGGTGAGATGAACACACAGAACCCACAGCATCCCTGAGATCCCTGTGTCTCGAAGTGCGGTGTGTAGGAACCATCGCTGGCGCCCATTTGCAGTAAGCAAATAGTGTCATAGTTCGTCTCGTGTCTCACCCGACAAAGGCACTCTATATGTTTCAGTGCACTGGACACAAGATTTGATGTGATCAGTGAATTCCACACAAGTGAAATAAAATTCAGGTTATGCAGGCACTTTGACATTACAATATGCTAGCTACCCAAGCTTAGTTCCTACACAAGCATTTACCAGTGTATGTACATGCGAGGTGTTTCTGAAATCACTGAATTCAGATTAAAGAGTAGTTGTACGTCCAACTGTCAGGTGACAATCTTTACTCAAAATGTTTCTTTTTACACTTCTCACCGAGGTGGTTCAGTCTGCGTGCAACCAATAAGCTAGGAATCCAACAAGCATCCTGCTGAGCTATCCCTCAAAGCAGGGCCTTCACAAATATCTCAGCAACCCCTTCACGGGTGTCCTTTTCTTTCGTATTCGCGGAGTACAACATTTTTGACCGGAAATGTCTAATGGCACAGGTCTTTGGTTAAACTGTAAAAAAAGGCTCCAAGGGTACCCCCCTTCAAAAAAATGCAATACTTTAAAGAACAAAATGTGTTCTAATTAAGTACACTTACACTTTTGCATTTGCTATGAAATGAGAGGCACAGTACACTAGAAAGTCGATTATCCAAATGTCGGCTATACGGACAACCAGTTATCCGGACTCATTTTAAAAATAAAGAGAATGGAAAAAACGAAAGTCTCTTTCGTCACAGTGTTTCTCTTACCCGCAGAAGCGAGACAAGCACTTGTGTCTGCTCTTGTGATGTGCATTTTCACATGTTGTTCACAGTAATCAACTACAACTCATCAGTAAGCATAGCCATGCGTCTGATTTCAACAGAGTTTTTATTGCTAACCACCACGAGACTTCAAGATATTGTACTGTCTGCCACTTCAAGAATGGATGTTCCAACCTGCAAATTTTATTATTTACTGGCCCCCCGAGACTATGCAACAAAGGAACCGAGTTCCACTGCATGCCATTAGATGGATACACTAGTATGCTTCGCCACCTCCTTCATTCTCCAAGCCAGCTTGTGGCGTAACGGCTCTATGAAGCTATGCTATCGCCAACCCCCCTCTCTCTGACCTCCAAAACCCTCGCTCACGAACTCGCCAGCCAACGACAGCAGAGGAAGCCTCCAGCAGGGTATAAATAGTGGGTCACAGCCTACAGATGCCAGTTGTTCATCGGCTCGTCTACGAGCCGCAATGGAAGACCAGTCTTCAGTTTTCCACCGCATTCGTTGTCGGACACTGACCAGTCTACTCAGCTACGCTCCTAGCTCTACCTTCCTTCTTTCACCACACTTTAGTGCCGAAGGAAATACCTGCTCCTTGGTCTCCACCGCGCCTCGTCGCCGGAGCCATCCTGTCTCAACCCTGTCTTCACCGCAATCGTGCCGACTGAAGAAATCAAAACTGCCACATTGTCCACACACTTAGACACTGCGGTGCATCTAGGCAACAATTGTGTAGGGAGTTAGTACAAGTTTAAGTTGTTTTCACAGCGCTCGTCCACCCCATCATTGTTAGTTGAGAACCAAGTCACCTCTACCTGGACAGCATAGGTTAAAGCTTCCCTAAGCTCTTGCCAAGATAGGCCATTCCCTAATCACAGGTTGAGGCAGTGCTCCTTGCACCACCCCACCTCCAGCTACACTTCAGCATAGTCTTCACTGCCAGAGGTTGCCACATCGCCCCATTGGTCTCCCTGGGGAGGGGGAAGGGGATTTGACGTCGCCCTCACAACCCTGCTGGGGATACAGACCAATGCTGCTCGCTCATCCTGATGTCGTCAATGATCCGTCCCGTGACCCAAATGACCCGCCTCGTCAAGAGTGTGCTAGTGCTTATGTGGTTATTATGGTCGAATGTAATCTTTAAGTGTAATTTGCTGTGTTTCTTGTAGTTTTAAAAGGGTGTATTTCTATTTTTAGTTTTATGTAACGTTAAGCGTAATTGATCTTGGTAGTTCCAGCAGCCGCCATGTTAAGTGCCCAAACTTGAATTCCTACATGTTTCACTAAATTAATGTTTTAATTTAACAAAATGTAATTGAGGGGTTTCCTCAATGTCCAGTGTCTTGTATAATTTTGTAATAATTTCTTTTTTCTTTTGCAAGCCCGTTCAGACATTTCTCAGTAATATCAATTTCCCACACACACATAGCAATAGAGACATTGAACGTTTAAATTGAATAATCACATGTCTGAATTAAAGCTTTAATTCCTCAGAGTATTTTTTTGTGCTTGTTTCTGTTTTTGTACATACATATATAAAGTGTATATGTACAAATTTGGTTTACCTCCAAGGAGTTGACGGGAGATCTCAGTTAGGTAATGGCATCTCAGCGCCATCCTCCTCAGTCTAGTTCGGCGACCTACGAGTGTGCACGTATTTGCGTCACGGGGGGGACTTCATCATCTTGCATAGTCAAGTAACTGCAATAGTAAGTTTATAGTTTTTAACTGGAGCATTTAATTCTTTTCTTTTCTTCCCCGCACTCGCACTCTCATCTCCGTACACTCGCAGCCCCAGAGATTTTACCACTTGTAATTTCCACGCTGTAACCAGTGCTTTTCGCAGTGTTGGCTGATGGCAGGCCTTACACAGAGTATTCGAGGGATTTTGTATCAGTGATTGTATGTGCGATCTCACTCAGTCAATATACGTAATTGCATCGTTCCATGTCTTATTTTATTTTAATGTTAATTTTACCTCGGGTCCAGGCCCACTCCAGAGAGCAAGTCCACATGCTCACTTATGTAATATAAAGGCACTGGAGACGTTTATCGTACATCATTCATAAACGTGAACTACGAGAGGGATACGCCATGTGGCTGTCAACCAACTACTGCCCTGAGTACATGTGCTCACCCATAACATAGATGAGCTGAAGCCCTACAGGAATTTCCACCTGTTCAGTAATATTTAGCCATGCATCGGGTTTTCTCTCAAATCTGGCATCTCTCACCTCTCGCAAGGACGAATATGTAATTAAAAACTCATTAGTCATTACTTGTAGAAAAGAATACACAAACATATTTGGTTACCAGATTTTAATACAAATTAAATTATTAAAAATATTATTTAACACTAAATGCGAAATTGTGACTAGAGGATAAAAGTAATTTAAAGCAATTTTACTTTTAATACTAACATGAATTGCTAAAATTACAGTATTTTTTGTTCAAATAAATGTATCTGTTTCTGTATTTCAGAAAAACAGTCCCGCCATTTGACCAGTATGACCCGCAAAGCTGTCAGGTTTAACAGAATGTCGAGTTAGTGAGAGTCTAGTTTCTCAGCTTGTAGTTCTATTGTAAGTCACGAACACACAAACTCTGATCTATTACCAAAGTTATTACACAAATTTAACTACATAATATTATAAAACAGGTATCATTGTTGACGCCAGCTAACCGCCAGCGGCGCTAGAACCCATGGCGGTGCTCACCACGCACGTGTTACATGTCCCGCACGTGCGCAAAAGGGCCGATAATTTTGAACTTTCATATAAATGTAATTTCCAGTGTCAAATGTGTTCTATTATACTTGGAGTGTTTAATATTTCTTAAAATGTTTGAAAGTGTTTGTACTAACTTTTAATCGTTTGGTTACACAATTCAAAGCGCCAGCGGCACCGAGATTAAGAACACTTAATATACCGGCATGAACACCGTCATAAAGAGACACTAAGATAATATGCAAATTCATAAGAAAATAATAGAAATGTATAAAATACTTAATTTAATTTGAGCCATTTTATTTTCAATATAAAATATTTTGCTCGGCATGCTTAGCACTTCTGCTTATGTGAACCCTGTAGGTGGCCATGGTATGTCCGTGCGACGCTTGTATCTGGACAGTCTGTCGAGGAGAGCTGGCGAGGTAAGACACTGTCACGTGCGCACTACAACTTTTGTTCACTGATGTAGGTTTCCATAGTCCATGTAGTTTACCGGTTAACCTTTGCTTGCATATGTTTTTGCCAGACATTTTCCCCAGCATTATGCTTCTGCTTTATTCATTTCTTATGCCCTTGTGGCATTTTTAACTTAATCGAGGAGAAGGAGGAGAAAGATATCAGAGAGGTCAGGCGACCCGCACAACTTGAATCAGGCGCCATCCACCTATGTTTATGGCATTTCATTGTAACTTCTGCATTATTGCTACACACAATTTTAAGAGCTTTATTTTTATGTATGTATTTGAGGGTAATTTTTCGTGTTTGAATATTTTACGGCAACATCACGTATAACCACGTGGCCGACCGATGCCAAGTCTTTGTATACGCCATCATTGCATATTGAGAGCTTATTTATGTAACATTGTATGTGCAATACTTAATTTCAGGGTTCTATGTCAATTTTATTCAGGGTTCAATGAATTTTTCCTGTGAATTGATCCTTTCTGTACTTGACCACACAGTCACGTTAATGTTTGATTTTACCGCCATCAGACATGTTACAAGTCTGTAACCACTTTAATCGTAAAGAGAATAATTTTCTCAGCAAGAATAATCTTTCTTCTGACTTTAATTTGCCATTTCCATGCAGAAATATTGCAATTTCACCTGCACCACGTGGTCCGCTAGGAACTTCATCCAGCGGTATCCGCGTCATCTAAACTTGTTTTCACACATGTGTGTGTTTATTGTGAATATTCATCTCGTGTCCCATCTTATTTCATGTATCGTTCAAGGGCCCATGTAATTTTGTAATTAGTGAATGGTGCAATTATTCCCGTCCTAGCCCGCTCTGTGTATAGGACGTCACTACACTACCCACGTGCTGGAGGGCGAGCCCCTACGAGTTTGCGTTAGTGATGCCGAGTAATCACATGTCTTAATATGTATTAAGGGTTTCATTTGTAATTCACTGTGTCCTGTCTTCAGGGAAAAACCGTCAGTCCTCCCTAGCGGCTGTCGGCCCTCTTCCCTTGTGAAGGCTATGCTTTCACGCAACTCAGTGAGATCATCCATCTAGGCGTGTGCTAGATTATTTATGGGCTGGGGAGCACCCAAGCAGAATTGGCTAGTCATCACAGAGATAATCATTTCATTGGCATGTTGATATGTATGCATAATAACAATAAAAATAAGTCTACAGTGAACTTAATTCTTTTATTCAGTAGTGACAGTATCCTAGCCACATATATTTTATTCAGAGATTATTTTCAGTGATGTTTATTAAAAGTTTAGTATTGCCAAAGTGTTTATAAGTATGCACGGGCGAGACAGACACACAGAACACACAACATCCCTGAGAATCCTGAGTCTCAATAGTGCAGTGATTGGGAAGCACTGCTGGTGCCCAAATTACCAGTAAGTATTTGTGTCGCTGTTCGTCTCGTGTCTCACCCAACGGCGTCATTGTTGCGTGTACATGCCTTGCATCACTTTCTTGTCCTGTCCCACTGGAGCGAGGAAACAGCGTGCCAAGGTCAGAGTGGTTATGCAATACAGATGGCAAGTCACTAAGGGAAGCTACTGTGTGCTGCTGTGTGTCACGTATCTCGCATATTCCTGATCATCGGGGATAGAATTTCTAAGTTTATCTGAAGGAACATTCTGACTTAAAGCCCTTGTTTCTCTCAGTGTAACTCAGGGTGCGAGGAACCTTCGAGATTTGGTGACTGATACTATACAAGCACAATGGGCCTCCAAGCCAGCTGTAGTGAGTGTCAGGTGATTGCGAAACCTTGAGCGATAGACGACGCTAGTAGTCAGAAAGCACCCAGCAGCCATTTAGTCTGGAGCAAGCTTCTATCAGAGTAGGATGCACAGTCAGTGCCTCCCAGGCACTTCACAAACTTTTTCAATCTCCACAAGGGACAATAGTTTTTAGCTTCATATTTTGGAACATTTAAGCATGTAACGTCTTTTAGCTTGGGAGAAGCACCTTTCTACCTCCTTCAATCTCATCTAGCCACAACAGCTTGATTATCACTTAAACTGTAGAGCTCTTGCTCATTTTTTCCAATGCTAGCCACCAACGGTCTCTTTTCATTGGATCTGCTTCGAGCTATGTACATTTTTGTACAAGACTGCGACAAGGCAGAATAAAACTAAATCAAAGCGCATTTTACCACCTTTTGATTTCAGGTGTGGCCACTTATCTGTATGTCAGGAGCTGGACCCACACCCAGGGGTTTTTCTTCTGTGTTCTTATTTTCAGTGTTTATTTGTATCAGTGCGTATGGCATGTGGAGTGGCCTCACAACTCCACATTTAGTTCAAAGACAATACCAACCTAACTTCCACCTCGTGACTGGCATCCGTGGCGGTTTCGGGCCGACCGCGAACTGCCCACGGCTAGCAGCCTAACATTACCTCACAGATGTAAAGGACGAGCTGGGTGGTTGAACACGACCTGCCACATCAGAGTAGTCGGTTAAGTATCAGCAAGACGTCTCTCGACCAGTGAATATTTTCTCGCCAGAAACTTGCATCAACTACTGTGCATACACAACGTCACTATCATACCCTTCCTTCCCGCACCGTCCTAGGGCGCACTTCTCGAGCCACTTTGTAAAGGCACTCATGTGGCACTCATTGCAGGGCATCTTAAATGTGTTATGCAATTTACATGTCATCAAACACATCAGGGTAAAACTGTCTAATTTTCTACCCAAGTGTTAGAATTGTGTCGAACTTTTCAAGTGCGTATTGTTCATGTTATAACACTATCTGCATGTAACAAAGAACACCCTCAATATGTAACTTGTTTTGAAACCACTTTTGAAAACTGCAAATTCAAAACTTTTATCTGTGCCAAAACTGATACGCAGATCATTTACAGAACAACAAAGTGTATTGTGTAACAGTGCAGACGGAATATAGATTACCAAGCAAAGTTAAACAGCACCAAACTTTGCAAACCTTTTCAAAAGCCTTAACATTCATGTAATCAGAAACGCAAAATTACGTCACCATTAATGAGTATAAGAGCCCATCAGGCATCAGTGGAGTGGCACAACATAATTAAAATAGTGTCAACCACAGTTTGAAGTCTCCTCAAGCTCACTTTCCTAATTTCCATAAGTTTCTGAAAATATTTTGAAAATGTTGAGTATGGTGGAAGGGTGCATGGCCAACAGTGACAATTAGTAACAGGAGCCTGCATTCCTAGTGCAACGTGCCCCTGTGTACGCAAATGCATGGCATGGCTTGGCTTGTGGGCTGGGGTAACCTTATGGCCAGCCTCTGCTATTATCTTTAGACCCCACCCTTGGGGAGTTCAACCCTTCTCTTTGTCATGAACAGGCGGTTGGCGACGCTAACACGAGGTGGGAGGAGGCTGTTCGACCCTAACAAATTTACCTCGCTCAGGGTAGGGCACTGTAAGCAACTGCCAATCAGCTATTTCCGTGGCAGCCGGCGGGCCGCTCCACGCTGCCTTCTGCATCCGACATTAATGCCCTAAATAGTTCCTGCACTCCGCGCCATCTACGTGGTGCGAACGCAAACTTCTCCGCAGCGCAGCAACTAAAAAATACTTGATAGATAAAATTACGCTCGGCTACACCGCGATAGCGAGCTGGGACCGGGTTTTTAGCGGACGCGACTGGTTATTGATCCGCGGATGAATACACGCGCCGGCTTTTGTCTGGGTTCCTCGCGGAGCAGTGTGTGTTCGTCGCACGAGCTGACGTAATGTTACCTGCGCGTGGATTACGTGACCCGAAAAGCACGTTTCCTCGGGCAGGAAGCCTTGAATGATGTCCACAACATCCAACAAGACAAAGTCAGAGTACATCTTGCCGCACACGGTGTCTCAGGTAAGTTCAGATCCGGTTTCTGGGCGGGGTGACGGGGGAAAGTGGGAGTTCCTTGTTGGTAACTTCTCGCAAGGTGTGCGCGTAACGACCGGGGCTCCGCCAGGGCTGGCCAAAGTTACAACCTGGCCTGTATGCGGTTCAAAACACATCCCCATTGCGCCCTGACACAATGCTGTTTATTTGTCCACGTAGTTTCGTCTCACTCACAAGGTACAGTCATCCCCCTTAGCTCTGCTCACAGCCACTTGCAGCAAGATTAGTTCCCTCGATTGACCGTAGGAAAGCCAGCAGGGGCAACGCAGCAGTGCTGCAGCAGCTGCAAGCGGCAGCAACATCGTGGCAGGTCACCAGGCGCCAAGGGGCCCTCCGACCCACCAGCCTGCCGCAGGTCATCATGCGCTCGCAGCTGCACAGCTACCTGTCCGTGCCACAGCAGCAAAACGCCACATCGTCGGTGGACAATGGTGGCTCGCAGCCTGGCATCAAGACATTCTCCTCGTCATCTGCAATGATGCCCGTCATCATGTTTGTGCACAGCGTCCCGCCCCAGTTCCTACAAGCGAGTTCCCCCGCCCCGCCCCTTGTCACATACCACCACCTTCTGTCCTTGTTGCCATCTCGTCACTGGATGTGGATGGCAGCAGGAGGGCACAGACGGCCCAGCCCTAGAGTTACGCCCCTCCACGCAATCACACAGTGCGCCAAAAATAACTTCTCACCCCACCATCAAACTTATTCATTTAACTTCTTAACTCATCAATATCCAACACTATATTATTATATTTTATTTGCCAGTAGTATATTTTGATACGGTTACAATTATAAACTTATTTTATATCGCAAGTGGAATACCGTACTGTGAAAAGTTGATTCCGTATCTACATAACCTCATCCTTGGAGATGGGGATAATGTACGTCGTTTGGTGTTTTTTAAATATACGTGACGAGGTGCACCTGCCTAAATAATATGCTTTTAAAAAGACCACACGTAGTATTAACACCCGGATCTTGCAGCGTTTTAACCAAATTTCGGTCCGTAATGTACCTACATAGCGAAACGTAAACTCGTGAAAAACTGAATTTTGTAACCTCAGTGTACGATTTGTGGTGATTAACCAGATTATATGAGCTTAACTGATAATTAAAAAGTTAGTGTAATGAGAACGTGGTGTTCTGGTTTTTAAACGTACGTACCGTTATCCAGAAAAGAAACCGACACGATGTAGCATGTTCCTTCCGTACAGAGCAGCGTTAAACATTGGGAGATGATAAATATACTAATTGTTCAATAAGTTTAGCGTTTTATGGTGATATAATACAAACATGAAATTCAGAGTGTATGAGTATTTTAACATTGGAATTGAATGATGAAAACTACTTAAATGTGGTTTCCAATGCGATATAGGCCTATATTTTGTTTCAGTTTCTTGAGGTTACGTTCATAAATGAAGTATCACCGCCATGAACACGTTTTCCTAAACTTTCAGCGTAATGCGTACTCAGAAACAATGCAATTGTAACTGGAGTTTGTTCATATGTGTTACGGGGGCGTCGAAGGCAGGCGACATCGTAATAACAAATTTACAGGCTATATCGCCAGGCAGCAGTTTTATTTCTATCATCCTTTAAGTCAGGTTACGATAGACTTAACAGAATAAGTTCGCAGTGTTCTTACGCCATGATTCAATGTATTCAAGGGCATTAATTTATGACAGTCGTGTGCGGGTTTTGACCATGGAAGTAATAGATGGTGGGGTGGCAACAGCCTATCTTCTCCACGATTATCAAGTGAAGGAACTGGTTTCTTGTCCGGCCTTCTTCTACTGCGCATGCGCAGACCGATTGTTAATGTTAGCCGCCATATTACGAGTGGCAAAAGTTACATCGTACATCGGTATACCAGTGATGTAATTATTGCATTTTGTTCTTGTGGGATGTTTTTAAATTTACGTGGACTAAATAAGCCTGTGCATCAAAATGCTATACAATATTTTGCCACTATCCGGAATTAATTAAATGGAAATCACGCCCATTTAAGCTATATTTAAACATGCACCTTTTTGCCACTACTAGCCCTATCCTTTCAGTATCGTCTGCTGCCCGGCTTCACTTTCATGTCTCGGCCATAGACTAAATATGAGGTAGACCACTTATTCGTCACATGCGCATGTACCCAACATTGACCTACCTCAATCCTACAAAACTCCTACACAACTGTCAAAGTCACATGGCCAACAGTGATGTACGGGTTTGTTTAAATCATAATTTTTAAATGACAGGCACTATTATATTAATAAAATAGTTTTACCAGTTTTAATGTAATCAAACTGCATTACAATATGGTTAGAGGAAGTATACATTCATCTCAAAGCATTTGTTTACAAATCAGTTTTCTAACATAAAATCCAAACCACGCCATTTTCGCTAGACGTGTAGGCAGAAAAGCAGTTCAATGTTGGGACATTGTGATTGGTTGTGCGCAGCCAGTGAGATCAGTCTTCCCCATCTTTAGTCTATGGTCTCGGCTTCTATCCCATTAACTAATACCTCCATGGTCTTGACAGGTTGAGTGCGAACTTGTTGTTGTATTTTATATCTTAAGTAAAAGTCAATACAAAGTAGCCAATCAGAGTCCAGTGACATTTGTTGTTGACGGGAAGCTGTATTTACATCTTGGATTTGGGTTATGTAGTATTGTGAAATCGTATGCAAATAATTATTTTAATCGACAGATACAAATAATTAAATATATGCAAATAGTCTTCACTCTTGTCCATATTTCCAGGTTATGTCGGTTGCTTCGGTCTTCTACGATTCTGATTGTCTAGACTTAACAGTTGTTAATTCAATTATAAACAGCAAATTTTCTTATTATTCATTTCCCATGTGCTTATCGAGTCACTAAGTACAATTCTCAATTCTTTAGTCTTAATCGTAAACCGCTAGGGATGTTGGGATATCATAAAAGTATCGATAGTGGGATCGAAAGAGGAATCGAAAGAATATAATCGATACGCGTTTCGATACCAAGTATCGATTCTAGTAAATATCAGCACCGGTAAATTTTTAAAAATGATTTTTCTCAGTCTTCTATTTTCATTAAATGTTTTCATATGTATACATACTTATTTATATTTTTAATAACTCAGTACTGTGACGTCTGATTATGCACCTAAATGACATTCATATTGGCATGGACCAATGCTTACTTAATTAAATGTATGGTTCGGGGATGTGCATATAATTTTACTGTAATTATTATTATGATATGCTGAATTGAAAATATGGTCTGTATGTTAATTATTTTGTGTCATTTGTAATTTTCAGAAGCAGCGTATTTCATTTTGTTTTCACAGTGTTGTTAAATTTCATATTTAAGGTTCACATAAGTTGGCAACTGTATATGACACCACTGGCTGAGAGGGTTTTTTTTTTTTTAAATATCGTTTAAAGATAATCTTTATAGCAGTAAAGTTATTTTGAATTTGGAATTTTGAGTGAAAATTTGATTATGGTGAACGGACCTGGTCTCCATATTGAATGTGATAGTCGTCGTACTGGGCGGCCAGGGCTGCTCGCACAGAGTTTTGAATCCATTAATTGTGTTGTATATGGACGGCGTTTCGACGTGTGAAATTGTTCTCAGTTGAAGACTTGAGGTCACAAGGGTTCGCAGAAGCACGAACCACTACATTAGATGCACGCTACCTCGACATTGATACCCTATGACCATGCATGATCTTTAAATCTAAAACTCGTGAAATTTCAGCAAGCATAATACATCAAAGGCATATGATATGGCGAATAATCGATATTTGACTGGTGTCGCCTGGCAACGCCAGCATGGAGAATGGTGCTTGATATGGTTTTTGTAGAGTCGCTTGGTGGATGCTATGGTTGGTCAGTATGTTGGATTATATGGTGACTATGGCACGTTTGTCTGGTGTTTGCATGACGGATGATATAGATGGTAGCTTTGCCTGTATCATGTTGTTTCGGTGTGGTCTGTATAGTTGCTTGCTATTCTTAGGATTTGGTGGATGTTACGGTTGATTGGTATGACTGAACTTTTTCTTTTTTGTAGTGTGTATGGTGACTAATACATTTGTCTGGTGTCGGTTGGTATGCGGTGAATGGTATGGGCGAAAGTATGTTCGTGTGATAGTGTTCAATATTGGTTCTATTGTTATGGTCATACTGGACTGTACATCTGCTTGGTGTGCTTGAGTTATGGTCAGAAATGGAACATATAATATGTGAAATGTATTCAACGTATTATACGGGGCGATTCTCAATTAGACCGGCAAACTTTGGTATGTGATTCTTCATGAAAATCTAAAAGTAAAACAATTCTGACAGTTTGTACCTAAACCTAATATTAAGGGAAGTATAAGCCCTTTAAAAAAAAAAACGAGATTTTAATTCGCATTTGTGCAAAATATCGGCTATTACGTTGAAGGTCCCTATAACATACAATCATGTTCCGAGAGTTGTCATTGTATTTTACTTCGTTACCGATATTTTGTACAAATACGGTTTAAAATCCCGTTTTTTAAGGGCTCATACCTCCCTTAATATTCGGTTTAGGTATAAAGCGTCACATTGTAATGGTTCTGCCTTGTGTGCCACTCTGAAACTGTGTGTGTAATAGTGTGAGTGTAAATCTATTTGGTGTGAGTTGGCAGGAAGAATAATTTTAATGATTTAATAGATTTTTGGCCGCCTTATTATTCGTGATGCGACCTTTGCCCTACCACATTGGAATCAGAAGCTCTCCGGCGATGCTGTAAACCTCATGATATATAAAACACATGCCAACCTTCACAGTAATTCATTTAGATCAAACATGTGTAACCTTGGTAGTTAATTTATTAATGAAATAAAAAAGGAAATAAAAAAACTCAGACCCAAACATGCGAATAATTCAACAAGGTGCAAAACTAAATATGTGTGTGTGTCAGAAATCTCTTTACTCAAAAATGAAATTATATTCTATGATATTTAACATAAATGACATACCACCATCCAAGTAAGAATAGGGATAAATCAGAATGCAAAATTTAAATAAAAGAAAAGAGTGAAAAATGCTGTGAAAATTTAGAGCTGCTATATAAAAAAAATTAATAAATCTTTTACTTGAGATTTCAGTTCAAAATATTAATCAGGTTCCACCGGAAGTAGCCTCCTCTATATCTGACTTTCCATAAAGTTTTGGTCAGCTCTTACTTATTTTCTTAGATTTCTTATATCACATTCACTAATAGTTCATTAAGTAATAAATGTCAGTTCCTCAATAAATTGTCTCAAATCCGATATTTCGCCAAATAAAAATACTCTGCATTTATGTTGAAAGTTCAAAACAAATCTTTATCTACTCATTGCATATGGCTCCGGCTGTGATAGATCATATGCGAAAGTTCGGGACTACTGGTTTAAAATACTCATGGAACTCACAGTCAAATCGCTGACAAATCAAAATAGTAACTTTAGTAAAATAAGTTCAGGTTCCTTAAAGTTCAGTACTTGAAAACAATTCATGTACTTAAGCTTTCCATGCGTTAAATTGCCTTGGCATCACCTGATGTCCTCTGGCGCTATCTTGTTGCATGGCACCAGCGTCGTAGTCTCAGCGTCCTTTTCGCCTCGTCGATTTAACACTCAAAATAATTATCTACGACTTAGTCTACAGCCTCTTCTTAAATATTGCTGCGGCGACTACCAAAAACTTAACTTCTGGAAGCATAATTTCTAAATTAAATTTATGACGGCATTGGAATTTTAAAATTAAAATTCCAATGAGGATTTAGACGCCTTGCATGTTCAATATGTTTCCCAGAAGCCTCTTCTTCCGGTTTCCGACCAACCAACACCCAATCACGGATCGCTTCCGGCTTTACCTTCACAAAAAAAAATTAATTCCTAAATCCCAAAACAAATAAATAATATAGCTTTAAACATTATGAAACAATTACTGAAAATAAAATCAAACATATTAATACAATAATAAAAATAGTGACATAAACATATGTAGAACTCAGAACAAAGTACGAAAATTATCATAGAGTAGAGGACTGGTGGTTCAAATATATCGAAAAATTAAGGAAATTAAATGTTAACATAAAATAAAATAAACATGTGAAAATAATTATATTAACTTTTAAATAATATCTGAAATCAATTAAATATTTCTGTCCAAAACATATGTGTAGCTCAAATGTATATCTTTATATATATAATTTTTCTGTGCGTGTGTATGTCATTGAACTCCTCCTAAACGGCTGGACCGATTTTGATGAAATTTTTTGTGTGTGTTCAAGTGGATTCGAGAATGGTTTAGATTCACAATTCGGTCCACTACAAAATGTTTTTTTAATAAATTTTTTATTTATGAGTTATTGTTGATCTTGGAATGTTTTACATCGATAGATCGAATTGTGGTAACTGTACATGTGATGACGTCAGGTATTGTAATAACTTTTTTTATAAAAATGTTCATCAAAACGGTCCAGATTGTTACAACTTATTAAAAAAAGTTTGAAATTTTCGGATTTAAGACATATGTACAGGACAATGTCTGTCGGGTCCGCTAGTAACAAATATAACCTTATGGTTCCGTGTCCAGTCGATCTGCGACAACATATATTTTCCTTTTACTTTTTCATGAAGAATCACCTCCTGAAGTTTGTCAGTCTAGTTGCGAATCAACATATATATATATATATATATATATATATATATATATATATATATATATATATATATATATATATACATACATGTATTATACATGCGAGTAATAACATTTTTATTATTTTTCAAAGATAATTTTTTTAAATGTAGTTTAGAAAAAGCTTTATCTATACTAACAAATTACACTGAAGTAGCTGTCTGTTATTTCAAAATTAATACAAAATTTTTGTCTGTCTGTCTGGATGTTTGTCCAGAATAGACTCTGAAACGGCTGATCCGATTTTGATAAAACTTTAAGAGACAATATAATTTATTTCTTTTAAATTCTGTTCTTTATTTTACCTCATATCAAATGGTTATGAAGTAAAATTAATTTTTTCATGCAATTTCCTCTTTCCCCCCCCCCCCCCCCCCCCCAAAAAGGTTTATTGTCTAAAATCATTGTTGAAACAACAAGATTTTTTTAAAATAATCATTGATATAATACGCATAATAGAAAAATATACATTAGTTTTTGGGAAAACATAGTAAAATAACATATTATCAAACAACCAACACGAACCCAATGATAAAATTATTTCAGATAATAAAGTAACAATCTTTGAGACCAGTTATGTAAGTATGTATTTCAATAACTCCATAAAACAAGGCCGAAGCGATGGCGGGCTGTATTTTAATAACTCCATAAAACTTGAACGAAGTACTATTTCTATTTTAAGCATGAAACCTGAGCTGAGCGATGGTGGGGTGTATTTTAAAACTCCATAAATCCTTAGAGGAGTAAAATTTCTATTTTAAAAATATGTAAAAAAAAAATCCTAAAGTCCACACATTGGAAGTCGCGAGAACAGCTAATAAATAAATACAATAAATTAATCACAAGGTCAAACTTTAGGCAGAACCAGCGTTGACCTGGGCTAGTGTTGTTTTACGCACGGTCAGATATACGTAGCTTGCTCACGTGTTAGTAATTCTACAAATGCAGTAATTTCAGATAAAATTAATAGAATGCAAAATATATTTAAAAGGAGGCTGTGATATAATTGAGATAATATTACAATGTTTTTACGAAGCTATTAAAAATAGGAAAAAATAATAAATTAATATAATAATTTGTTGGATATTATTTTAGATAATTTTTATATAAATAATAATAAGTTAGCCAATAATGAATAAAAAATATAAATAATTTAGAACAAAATAAAAATAACATATCATTTATTATTTTGAATATATATATATATATAGCATTAATTTATATTAGATTATTTACAAGCGTTATTTTCCATACAAACATAAAAATACATTTGTAAATTCTCTTTCATTAATATTTAAAAATTAAAAGTATATTTTTTGTTTTGATTATAGAACTGATTATGTATAAATTTCGATTGAAACTATTCATGCCTTATTTCCATTTTCTATTTCTATTTTAAAAGTATGTAAACAATTCCTAAAGTCAGTGCGAACGAAGTCGCGGGCACAGCTAATAGCAAATAAAATTAACAAATTAAATTGTGTAGTTTGTTTTACGAATCGGGTATTAAAACAGATATGTTTGATTTTAAATTACTACAGACAATTGTGCATCATTTGAAACATTACTGCTACAGCGCGAAGTGCTATGTAATTCTATGAAAAAAGTAATAAATAATATAATTAATATATGCAAGACTAAATATTGAATCATGCATAGTGTAGAAACGTCAAACAGCAATAAAGCATATTTCATAATACATGCAATAAAGAAATAAGTAGTGAAAACTGAATGAAGTAAAAATACATTTAACTCTTAACTACAAAACTCATTTGCATACTGCTGCAAATTTTTTAGAACCATGCCTGCCTGATGGGTTGTAAAACACTTTTTTAATTAGAGCACACTTACATTGATTATTCGCAGATAGTGTCATACATCATAGTGTCGGCATACAATACTGAATTAGTAATCATTATTATATTTTTTTCTTTAAGTTTCAATGTGTAATCAATTTGAACCAGTTTCTTTGATCCTCCTGGTTCCAGTGGATTACGTATTTTGTTGTGTACATACAGTAGTTCCAGTTGGAAAAACCTTGTTAAATCTATGCTTTATATATATATATATCTGTATATATAGTTTTCACCACTAACTTGGCATGGCGAATACCGACAAAACACTTTGTGGCCAGCACAAAACTTTGTGTACAAGGTCTGTCAGTAACACATTCTTGAAACCAAATACCAGCATTTTTTTTTTTTTTTTAAAGCAGAAATCCCTATTTTTTGTGTACAAAATTTTTAAATATGCCAGTCCTGTGATTGAAATTTAGAAGACTTTTCAAGTCCATCAGCAAACATTTGTTGAAAAAAAAAAAAATTCTCAATCTGGTTTTGTTATATTCATTTAGCCATTTCCCTCTGTGTTCTGAGTGCAAAAATAAAATAGCTGCAAGTGAGTACACATTGAGTGCATATTTTCACTAATTTGATATGCGTTTCTCTGAGTGATGATAGCCTTCTAGAAGATGCGGTTTGAGCCACTCCTCAGCCGCGTCGCTAGTTCTGGCACTTGTTAATTAAATTGTAAATTGGATCGGTTTAATACCATCTTCTACTCTTTCACATACTGATCATCGAAGAGAAGATTCAAAACATGTGGTTTCACTTTGACGTTGTTTTCTGCTACACGTGTCTTCACATAAGACAGGTCCTTCGTGAAGCAAACAAACGAGTCACGGTGCTTCACTATCTGCCACTGGGCTGCTGGTTCTAATCCCGGCTCAGTAACTGATAAGTCACTCCACTTTACTCGCGTCCAGTTTATCCCGTTTCAAAGTTAACTTCACTATAGTCTATTTCACGTAAGAAGGGTAAATTTTGACAGTTCTAGAAAAGTAGCACGGCCACGATGTATCCTTCCGCCGCAGCTGTTTTGTCACTGAAGGAAATGACGTTTGTTAACAAATGTTTGAGTACAATGCACACTTGCATGTTCCTCTCTCCTCGTGTTTCCTGTCATGGCAGGCACTGAAGGACTGACGTTAGCTGACTTCCGTCCAGTAGCCTAGTTAATGTAGGATATTATAGCTAAGTTGGCACTCCAACTTGTTTTATTTTTGTAATTACCGGGTTAAATTTGTTGGGGTTCTGTTTATTTTATTTCGAGGGAAAAAGGAGGAGGTAGTAGGGGCTTTAATTTAACGTCTTTCGTGATACGACATTATTTTGATGTTCTTACGAGTGTGTGGCATTTTGAGTTGCATATTGTATTGATGGAGCAACGGGAAATTTTGCTCGTATGGAAATAACATTTGAATTATTTAACTTCGAAAAATTTTAACTTTAATAAAAAAACAAAAGGAGATACGTACGTAGCTGTTCGTATTCGTACAGATGTAGCAATATATACACGCACACGCTTCTTCTGATGTCAACATTACACTCGTCGAATTTACGATATAGACAATTAAACCAATATTATTAACTCACTACAAAAAAAATGTGGAAAGTGAGGCTTCTTCAGACCACGTGCATTTCAATAGTTGTGTAAACAATTTACAAAGGCATTTTAAAAACACACAAACTTACTGTTTGTAAAATTTGCAACCTGTTGAACATGTGTTTTTCTATGGCAATCCTTGCAAGTTTAATTCACTAAAATGACGTTTGTTCGTCACTAGCATTAAATAATTTCTTTGCAGAATAATTCAGAAAAATCAACACTGCGCACGTTTCCTGATACAAACAAACTTCAACTGATATACGTATTCGTGTCACTTCATAATTGACGGCGGTAAGGAAAATGGCGGAACGAGCCATTTGAACCAAGCGGTACACACGTGCGGATTAATATTTCATTTCACTCAAGCAAACGCACTTCAACGCGACCTACAACCAACTTTGCTTGGAGAAAGCAAATAAAAAATAACTAACTACCGATTAAATATTCCGACAACACCAACAAAATATCCGTATAATAAACACCCGATGAGCAAAATGCACACACACGCAACGGCCGTTCGTCGGGCTGGAAACTGGAAACACACACATGGCTAGCCATTGGCTGGAAACTTTTACTGTTCGTATGTCGACATACTCTGTCATAAATGCTAAACATGTTTTTTAAAGTCCAGTCACTAATAGCCAAGAAAATGTAATATCGATTTAGAAACATAATTTAAACCATAAATTTTGTAAGTATATTTAAGATTTTAAATTACACCGTTTAGTTTTGAGTACTATATTCTTCCAAAGCCATCATAAAAATGGGGCGTGGCTGTGTTGGGGACACGGCCGTTTGTTTTGTGTGAATACGTCTACATTGACGCGCTCGGACGCCTTGATGTTTATTTTACGTTCCCGGCACCGCTTTACTCGATCACATGGAGTTTTATGGGTATCACAAAATTGCTTTTGAGATGCGCTTTCCAACAGTAAACGATTTCTGTATTTCGACTTGGCTTTTTGACGAGTATAGGCCGACATTGTGTTAAGTTTTCTTAATGTTTACATTAAACTGATATAATTTCGCTATAACCACGCCACACAAATGTTTTTATGAATGCAATCGATTGATCTTGACGAGAGTTGTCGATTGAAACTCAAACGAGAGTCGTTGCTTCTCCTAATCAAAAGTTATGCTACGCGGAAGTTATGAGACGCGGCGAAACGAACTCAAAATTGCGTACCCCCCCCCCCCCTCCTTGCACGTAACTTCGCAGTCCTTGCTCAACGTAACATATTCTTTGATCCTTTGGTAATCGAGTGGTGTAATTGAATTTTGAATGTAGACGATATATTCGGAGCTGCAATGCCAAACTGTATCCCCCAATTTCGTTATCATCGGATTTTCTGGATTGCCTCCCACTATGGTCGCAAATTTAAAGACGTATTCACGTCAAAAATCGCCAATTTATCAACATGGATCACGCAGCAATTCATCAGCTGATACAATACTTTACAAACGAGAGCATTAACTGTTTATATAGTGTGTATGTTGGTCACATTGTCTGTGAGACTTTACCCCACCTATATGAAATATAGTCCATTCACCATTGGAAGCAACTTTCTCGGAGCCCTGCTAAAGATCTACTTGCAGGCCCGTTTCCTATCCTTCCGCCACATGTAAACAAACATTGCCATGTGACTACCATGTAGCATCTGTCACAATCAATGTTTACATTCATTCATGTGTGTGTATGCTTTCGCTACACCTAAAAATAAACATTGAGATGTGACTTCTACTTTTATACCTGTCAAATGTGTTGTTTACTGTTTGCAGCTTTTCAAAGAATTCTGTCATATTCCAAACACCATTCCGTACGAATATTCACAGTTTAGGCCTCTGACATTATTTAGATCAGCTTTATGACGTTTTAAAAATGCCTGAATTGAAGACAGTTCTTACGGTTATCTTACATTAACATATTTGTTTTCCAAGACGTAGCTCAATACGTTAGTATTTTGCCGCGACTGTGTTTAACACTGTTACAACTGCGAGGTAAAGGGCTGTACTAATCCTTTTGTTATGGATGCGTGTTGGGTCATTTATTTAAAAGGACGGCCTCAGTTGGAATAAATATTAAAACGAAGGAACAACCAGTCAAATTAAAAAGGCACATTAAATTCAAGCACGCACTCGTGTTGCTCATTTTTGTCATACAAACTTTAAAAAATAGCGGTGAACATGCACACAAATAAGCCTACTATAACTTTTATTCCGCTCATATTTCTATGCATTGATACTTACTGTTTATTAGGTTTATTGAAATTTATCGGGCTGGTCTTAGTATTTTTCTTCTGGGATTGTGGCAAATTACGTTACACGACTGTGTTTCAAACCCCTTAGGGCAAAGGTACAACGTTGTGATAAATAATCAGACGTGGATGTAAATAAATAACTTCGTCATAAAAACAGTTCACAGTTAAAAAGTATAAATATATATTTCTATTAATTTCAATAGGCACCGTTTAATTTACAAGTAGTATACTAAAAAACGAGGTTAAAATAATATTTAAACTGAGAACTCTTTCTTACCAGTCGTTGCCAACACGTCGCTGCTCTCGCTGTTGTTAATTCATATTTTAAAAATAAATAAATATTACAAGTTATAGAAGATATTAAGGTAAAGGTTCATTTATTCAATAATACAGTATTCTAAAGTTAACCACAGTTTTATATATTTGTGGAATACAGGTTATTGAAAAAACAGGTTGACATATTATGCTTAGAGTGGGTTTTCATAAGTCGCTTCCAATACGCTCATACCAAGTTGTTCTCGTGTCAAGTCACCGCACTGCACGCGTGTCCAGTTGGTCTCGCCGAGGCGTCCAGAGGTGCGACGAGTTACGCTGGCTTCCAGAAGCACGCGCCAGCCTTTAGCGCCGGTTCAAGGTCGTCCCTGGCTGACGGCCTCGGGCCGTCGCTCGTCACGCCGTGCGCAACCGTTTACTGCGTGATCTGTGTCCGACGGACAACGCCGGCCGGGGTCGAGTGTCATCGTCAGTAGTCTGCACGCACGCAACTTGCACGCCGGACATCGTGTCTGCTTGCTCATGGCCAACCCACCTAGGGGCGCTGGTCGCCGATTTATCATCATTGAGGCTAGGCCTCTCAGCGCGGGGGAAGTACAGACCGAGGCCCTTGTCTTCCCAAGCGGTAATCATTTGAATGGATCAGGGTTAGGGGTAGCTAACCCACCCCGCCCTGATCCCCCATATTACAGGCACTTTCAGCTGGCACGCGCGGTGTTCGCATGTCAGGAGTGGTTTTGTGACTCAGTATAGCCCCTGAGCCACGGTTGTTCCAATCTTTTTTCCCCTCATTTTTTTTGCCTACAAAAATGAGTGGAAAGGCGGTGGAGTTCCGTTCCCTACTGGCACGGAATTTTGAAAATTAAAAATGTAGGTCTTTTAAAAGTTAGGTAAAAATATATGAAAAAGTTGGTTTTATTAATTTATAAAATATTCCCGTGAAGTTAACCAAGATGTCAGGAAGAGGCAGAGGAAGCAGGGTCTTCTTCTAGCTATGACGTTAATAATATATATAATATAATTTTTTTTTTTTTTTTTTTGTAGAAATATGTTTAGTGTTATGTTATGTGTGTGAGTGTGTATGTTGTTATTAAATGTTGATATATAAGGTGTTGTTTGTGTGGGACAGTGAGTTTATAGATTTGTCGGTGGGCGGGCATTCATATTAAAGGAATTTTCTTATTGGCTGTATCTCAGCCAAGGGCGGGGCTTTTGTCTTCAGAGGAGAGAAGGCAGCACTGCGATTGAATTAGTATGTGTTTAGTAATTAAACATGTCAAAAACTTGGGGGACATAATTAGGGATAGAATATTTAATCAGTCAGCTCGGTGAGGAAAAGCTAGTGAAGTATAGAGAGGTGTGTTCGCTGTGAGAGCAGCAGGCGGAGTGATGTGCGCGATGCTAGCGCCAGGTAGTTTTGTTAAACTGACTGTATTTTTGTCCCGGACCGATCGGAGAATTTCGGCCGGGTGTACGGGTTTAGGAGACGTTAGTTATTAAGGGGCGCTGGTAGTAGTTTAGTGCCGCAATATATAGAATAGAATGTCAAGAAATTGACCCCCAAGCTGCTAGGGGAGTCGAGGTTGACTCCAGGAAAACCGCGCTACTCTCACCTTCCAGGCAACTTGGCGTATATAGTAGTAATATTATATAAGATTGTAATCCATAGAGGCTGCTGTAATGAGAAAATTAAGTTTCAAATAAACAAAGGAGCATCACATACCCCTGTATTACGCAAAAATGGCACATAGTATAGGGGTGATAAGAAAAATGCGTGACCAGACTTTGGCTGGCCACTGGGGGGAAAATAGAGGCCGTGGTAGTGTAGTGGTTAGACTACTTGCCTCCCACCAGGGTTAGATTCCCGACCAAGTCGCCCCCGGAATTTTGGATATGGGAATCGTGCCGGACGATGCCACTGGTCGGCGGTTTTCTCGGGGTTCTCCCATTTTCTCCCACCCTCGCATTCCGGAGCTGCTTGATACTCGCCTCACTTCGCCCTCCTCAGCTCTCAAGACCTCGAGGTTAAGAGCCGTCGAAATCTCTTCATCTACCCCAACCCACCTCTTGTCACTTCAACCTCTAGCATCCCTGCCTATAGATTGCGCGTGTTCTAATATAGGCTGTTCGCGGTAAAATGAACACCTTTGAAAGCCTTTCTTAAGATCTACCTTCATGTACGTCGTGTATTCTCCCACCTTATGTAAAATTAACGTTTCCATGGACCTCATCACTTAGTATGAGATTTAATTTGTCGAACTGTGAATCAATAGTTGTCATCTTGTTTTCATTACATGCAGAAATATTGGTAATTTGAAACATATGTGCAAATGTCGGCGTATTTTCATTAGTTTTACCACGATTTTCTAATCAAAATTTCCTGTACTTAGCATATTCGGGAATCCATTAAAAATATTCTTAACACTCATTTGCTTTAACGTACAGAATACAACTTTGTCAGAATTATTTTTCAATTGGTTGATAAACAGCTAAATTCTGAGAATGTGTCAGAATAAAGTGCTATGTAATAGTAAACTTCAGCAGAAAATTTGGACTTGGATATTCGCAGATGGGGAAATAATAGCGACCTTTTTTGTGTTGTGTTAATGTACGCCGTGTATGAAAACATTTTATTAAAACAATTTCATAGATTTAGTTTTTTTTTTTTTGCATGTTATATTCGCTGCTACGTATCCCAATGTTAAATTTCTGAATGTACATTTTTACTGGAAGTTATTATCGTATATGACTTAATTTCTGCATAGTGTCATACCTTAGTAGTTTTCCGAAATTTCCTAAAAGGATCAAATTAGGGATCTCACAGAATCTGAAAGAAATCTTTCTCGTGTTTCTTTCGTGGTGTACGATAACTTCTTTGAAAGAAGGTTTCCAGAAAGAGAGACTCGAAGCAGTCCGCTCCCTTTATTGTACACCCCTGACTCCCCGATATTTGACAAAGAATGTTTGACAAAGTTTAGCTTTATTTCTCTACGTCGATGAACGCTTACGGCCAATGGTCACGAAATCCGAGTATTTTCCTTAATTGTGGTCAAAAATTATTTTTCAGAATTTTTTATAAATTTGGCACAAGACATAAAGAATAATTTCTAACGCCTTCTTACATTGGTAGATATTCACTACCATTACTAATATCTGACCACTGATGGAAGATGAGAAAAAAAAATTTATTATTTCTCATCTTACATCAGTGGTCACAGAATAATAAAGGTAGTGAATATATAACGATGCAAGAAGTTGTTAAAAATTAATATTTACGTCATGTCATGCCAAAATTTCGATAGACCCTCTGAAAAACAAGTTATAATGAAAATCTGGTAAATATACTGCTTTCGTGCATCATTGGCCTTAAGTATGCGGTTTGAGTACAAAAAGTAACTCAAGAACTCATAGAGTACAGTCACTTCGATTCAAAACTTTAGGTCAGACCAATAAAAGTATTTTAACATTAGCTCAAACGATTGCAAACGCCAAAACTTCTGTGCGCTGTGATACTAATGTGGTAACGATTGAAAACCGTCCGAGATAGAAACGAAATGACTGGTTTTGAATTATGAATACACGGGGAAATCATACGAAAGCTAAGTTTACGTAAATGGCCAAACAAACCTTTGAAAAGACACAAACAGTTACATTCGTATAAAATGATTTTTTCGGAAATGGAAAGATAGAAAATCTTATCTACAATTGCCCCTTCTTGATTTTTTTATTGGCTCCCAAATACTTGGAGACATGTATTAAATTGCGTCGTCGCCCTTATTTCTGCACACAAGTACTGTTTGATTCCGATTAAAAGCGTGGTGCATTAGTTCGTGGCCAGCGATATTAGTTTCTTGTCATTCCACATAGATCTGAGTAAGGGTTAGCGTAATCCGTTCACAGTTACTTACGACTTTTATGAAGCCGTGCTAAAGTTATAATTCCAGGATATTGCTCAGCCTCATGAACACAAAACTTAAAAGAGGGCTTAAAAAATTGGGCTTGGCTGTGTTGGGGACACGACCGTTTGTTTTGCATGAATACGTCTACGTTGACTCGCTCGGACGCCTTGATGTTTGTTTTACGTTCCCGGCACCGCTTCACTCGATCATATGGAGTTTTATGAGTATCACTGGATTGCTTTTGAGATGCTCTTTCCAACCGCGTAAGATTTCTGTATTTCGACTAAGTTTTTGACGAGTATAGGCCGAGATCGTGTTAAGTTTTCTTCGTTTTTTACATTAAAAGCATACCATTTCACCACAACCACGCCAGGCAAATGTTTTTATGAACGTAATCGATTGATCTTGACGAGATCTGTCGAGTGAAACCTAAACGAGCGTCGTAGCTTCTCCTAATCAAAAGTTATACTACGCGGAAGTTGTGAGACGCGGCGAAACGAACTCAGAATTGCGCCACCCTCCCCCCCCCCCCCAACCGCAACCGGGTGCGCAATGCTTCTCAGTCCTCACTCAATGTAACGTATTCTTTGATCCTTTGGCAATCTAGTGGTGTAATTGAATTTTGAATGTAAACGATATATTCGGAGCTGCAATGCCAAACTGTATTCCCCGATTTTGTTATCATCTCGGATTTTCTGGATTGCCTTCCACTATGATCGCAAATTTAAAGGCTATTCACGTCAAAAATTGCACCAAAAGGATTGCGCACCGCATTCGTGCGCAGCAACCATTTCTTACTAGCAATTGCCAATACACCTATTTTCCCACTGTTTTTATACATATTAATTACAAATAAAATATAATTTGTCTATAGAATGAGAGTGGATAATTAATTTAATCAGAAATAAGGTACTTTTGTGTAAACACGCGTATGAAACGCTTGCGATACATGGCATATTTAGGAAACATTCAAACACGTCATACATTGGGAGAATTTCCAAAGGTTTGATTCGGAAAGTGCGAGGAAACCGTGAATAGACTATACGCAGTGTTGCTGTTCGCGTGTGACTATGACACACTGTGGTGTGGGAAGGAACGCGCAGAAACCACAATTACTCGTGGCCTCGCGCGAGGCTGTCTTCCAGAACCTGATGGGATCGCAAGATGGCTTCACACAATGTGTATACTCTCCCAACCTCCTTCCTTCTCACTCTATAGACTACACATGCACTATTCTCCCTCGTGGGAACTCTGTGAAGTGTGCGCCGCAAGCGTGATGCTGGTTCAGCGGCATATTGCTTTCGCCGCGTTTTGCATTTTGGCCTCGGTTATTTGCTGGATTAAGTTCGCCTGGAAAATTGATAGCGCATTCGACGGGTACCCCGATAACTTCTCTCGGTAAGGCCAGCTATGAGTAGCCCACATGTCGCTGGTTCAAATATAAAGTCATTTTTATTATTTGCAATGTGTTGTATCATATTTTAACTCCATCGGCTACGAGTGGCCGCAGGACGGTGCCCGGCGGAGAAGGCTGTGAAATATTTTAACAGTGTACGCAGTAAAAGAATTGATTACGTTGTATGTTCCTCTATTAGGTGTTGGCAGTTAACTGCGACTGTGGAATTTGGAATCCTATTTTATTGTTTTATTGGTTTCGTGGCTTTTTACAACTCCTTGTGTGCGAGCGTTCATGTCTGCTCTGAGAAGTGTTTTATAATTATTTCTTATGAACCACAGAAAAAATTACATGTGATGATTAACAATGAAATAAATTTGTTATTAGATTGAATATCTTATTCACTACTGAAAGCTGTTCGCGGTAAAATGAGCACTTTTGAAAACCCTGTTTAAGATCTTCTTGTATGCACGCTGTGTATTATTCCGCCTTATGTAAGATTAACATTGCCATGGACCTCATGACATTATTCATGCGTCGGTCAATTGAAACTGTGAAATTATTATAAAAGTAAATATTTTGCAAAATCTGCTCATTTCTACACTTCGATGCATTAGAAAACGTAGAAAGCAAGATAAATAATTTGAGTTATCACAAATGGTTACCTAACAAATTTTGTTCGACGTTAATATATGGAACTATTTTCCCCTCCATCATTACCAATTTTTACTGGGCGCATGCCACTCAATGCACCTATTAAAATATATGCAGGCAGGGACAGTGACGTTTTTCTAAGGTTGATTTCAAAAGTGCTCACTTTATCGTGAACAGCCTTTAATGGTAAACACGCCACAAGTGCATGCCCTCGTGTTATTATGGCACTGCAGCGATGTTCTACAGTTCCCTCATTCCATTGCTACCTCATCTTCCACCTCACGCACTGGTCGGGCGGGTCAATAACTACACGCATGTCCTTCACAGCCAACTACACTCGACACTATCGCTGTCAAAAAAATTCTGGTTAACTTCCCTAACTGTATTGGAAGTTTTTAATCTATCCGTTGTATGGGAATATTACCACGTATCAGATTGCAAAATTCGGAACTTGTCCACTTTTTATACTTTTACACATTTTAACAGTCACTTCATTTATGTGGCTTAGAAATGTCAATTACGTATCATAGAATTTGTAGGTCTACGCTCGGACTTAAATGGAAATTTAATTGACTTAAAACATTTGCCGTAAAATTGGTTGTTACCAAAATAGATACGGTACCATATATAAGTAAAATTATAATACTGTTTTACCTTCTTAGTGTACTTACATATGCGACAATTTTAATGTTCCATTTACAGATTTAAAATCTAAGATATTTCACTGACACGGTGATGCAATTTACACGTGACTATTGTGTAGATTTATTGTAAATTTGTGTGTAAATGTGAGAGAGTTTGCATAAGTAGTTCCAATCCTCCTTTCTTTTTCTATTCTTCCACTGAGACTTGTGAACGATGAGCTACTGGTGACAATACTAACACTCACAGCACCATTTACAAAATTTTTGATTTCTGGATAAGCCCTGCTCAAATCGTTCAGATAATTGTAGCAAAATTCCTTCTTGCAAGATAGAAGTTGATAACACCCGAAATATAAATTAATAGCCACGACGTTACATCAAAAGCTCCTACACACTTCCTCTGGCTGATTCACAATATTGAAGTATTCACCAAAGAGGACAGATAGAATTGCTTGTTTTGTGCCATTTGCATAAGCTTGCACGAGAGCTGCATTGCACGAGAGATGCCTTGCACGAGAGCTGCATTGCACGAGAGATGCCTTGCACGAGAGCAGCCTTGCACGAGAGATCCCTTGCACGAGAGCTGCCTTGCACGAGAGCTGCCTTGCACGAGAGCTGCCTTGCACGAAAGCTGAATTGCACGAAAGCTGCCTTGAACGAGAACTGCCTTGCCCGAGAGATCCCTTGCACGAGAGCTGCTTTGCATGAGAGCTGCCTTGCACGAGAACTGCCTTGCACGAGAGTTGCCTTTCACGAGAACTGCCTTGCTCGAGAGATACCTTGCACGAGAGATCCCATGCACGAGAGCTGCCTTGCACGATAGTTGCCTTGCACGAAAGCTGAATTGCACGAAAGCTGCCTTGAACGAGAACTGCCTTGCCCGAGAGATCCCTTGCACGAGAGCTGCCTTGCACGATAGTTGCCTTGCACGAAAGCTGAATTGCACGAAAGCTGCCTTGAACGAGAACTGCCTTGCACGAGAGCTGCCTTGCACGAGAGATACCTTGCACGAGAGCTGCCTTGCACGAGAGATCCCTTGCACGAGAGCTGTCTTGCACGAGAGATCCCTTTCACGAGAGCTGCCTTGCACGAGAGCTGCCTTGCACGACAACTGCCTTGCACGAGAACTGCCTTGCATGAGAGATGCCATGCACGAGAGATCCCTTGCACGAGAGCTGCCTTGCACGAGAACTGCCTTGCACGAGAGCTGCCTTGCACGAGTAATCCTCGTACGAAATGTAGTGCTAGTTTAGCAAGTAACTTGCAATACGTAAGAGCTGCTTGGCCTGTGGACCTGATCACAGAGGGCTGCCAACCATCACACATCCGGCTCCTATAGTGTCGAGCATCAGCTAATTAGAGCATCGAGACAAGCGTCGGGGAATGAAGAGGGTATCATTCCTGTACTTCATAATAAATAAACTGGCGAGAAACTGAGGTAAAGAAGAATGGAATTATACATAACAAACAGTTTGCAAAAATACTAATTGGAGTGCAAAATTTATAACTAATTTAGCTACCTCCAGGAAAATAAATGTATGTTTTCTTTTCCAATTCCTGTATAGCCGTTCCTTTTCTACATCGTTTAGAATTTTAATATAGTACTTTAATTAAAGAAAAGTGTATATCACTACAGAATAACAATTTTCCTAACTAAATGTCAAACAAATCCACTGCATTCCGTTCGCTTTTAGCATTTCATTGCGAGCTTCCTTGCAGGCATGATACCAGATGGCAGCACGGTCTGTGTCGCTGGCGGCCGGCGTCAACACATCGCTCTATTGTGAATACCGCCTTACACGTCACGTGATGTGCACATCAAGCATGGGCATGCAGGACTCTCTGACCGCCTTGGCTGGAACTGGACATGCTGCAGTGACTGATACTGCCCTCACTACGACCACGCATCACCACAGCTCATTATTATGTGAATGTGCTTTTACACGGCTGACGAGCTATCTTTCGAGCTATTCGGAGCAATTAATAAAAAGGAAGGAACCATGTATTCTACGTCCAGTAGAATAAATGGTTAGGCCATGTGTTTGTTTGAATACGTAATTTGCAGCAAGGAATATACAAGTTCGTAATTTATTTAGACAGGATGTTTTACCTACAAATGTGGTCGCACTATACTTGGCTTTCTGATTCGTTTTGCATTGTCCTTTCCCGAATAGTGCGGTCATTGGGAAGCTTCACATATCCTCTGCCCGCCTGTTGTCAGGAAACAGTAGACGCCGTCTTAAAAATAAAACTGTGCAAGAAATAAAAAGTTTCTGTAAATATATTTCGTTGCTGATTTACATAACTTCTTGTATTTAAGCATAACATTTAGAATACTCTATTCTTCGTTTTCTTTTCAAATAATTCCTATAGATGCTTTAATCGCAGTGAAACATCTAAGCAAGATTTCTAAGACTTGCCATTACTGTACCATCTAAGAAATAGAACGGTAAAGCTATTTTGCACTACTTATTTTGTTTTTGACTTCACCGTGCACTATTTCGCAGCAGTAATGCCTAGTATTAGCAAAGAAGATTAAACGCCTCATGTGATAACAAAGGAGAACAATTGACTTATCCAAATTGAAAAGCATTGAACTTCTTTAGGATGACGGTGATACACATTACTGTAGGGTGCACGCCATCCACATCATGAGCACGCACGATTTTTTAATGTAACAAAATAGTGCTTATCAGATAGTGAAAGGAGAATAATACTGACAATAGAAGTAATGAAGTATTTTCAGAAAGAAGGTTTTTAAAAATAAAAAATTAAAAACCTGCAAAAACAAGAGAAAAAAGAAAAAATCGAAACAGAATGATTACACAACATGTTAAAAATGCATTACGGAGTGCTGCAGAGACATGTCAAAATACAGTAAAACATGTGAAAAAGCATTACATGTTAAAAATAAACATGTAAAATACGTGACAGTCTACTAACAATAAATGACGTGTTAAAAATGTATAACGATATGTAAACATGAAAAACCATTGAAAAAAAATACATAAATGCACATTAAAAGACACAACACACAGTCAAAAAGAGCACTAAATGTGAGAATGAGAGTAGGCATCTCACAGTGTGCTAACCACAGGAGACGACATGCCCGTCCTGTGTTGCTTATAAATGTGTGAAATACAAGGAGCATGCTGTCAGTGTGCGAGTGACTACCCCATCTGCCACATGGGTTGTTCATCACAAGCAGGCGTGGCAGCACGCTGGCCACCACCTGCAGACGGACATGCAGAGCGCACTTGACTGCTGTGTCCTGGCGGCAGTATAGAGGCGAGGGAGTGGAACAAGCCCAGTGAGTGCAGTAAGTCCTGCTGACAGCGCAACCAGATCACTAGTGAGGTACCACAGAGTGCTGCTCTGGTGTGCAAACATTAAGCACGGGACAGGTTTCCACGCGTAAGGTCGTGCAGCAGTGTTTCAGATGGGAGCAGGGTATGCCATAACATCGTCGATGTGTAAGAGCATGGGAAAGTTGATCACAACTGATCGGGAAACAAATCCCAAGGATGCAAGGGACCTTTCTTCTAAAGGGCATTCCAAGCACAGCAGGATAGAAGACATAGACGCCCATGTAACAGGAGGCGGGTAAGATAGATACAGTGCCCAGTAGGGGATATGGTCACATCTGATTGCGATGCAGGATGTGCACCATCTGTTCATGTTCAGTACGAGGTTGTCGACGAACTCTTGTGGCATCATGGCATATTCCTCTTCTAGCGCAGATCGCAGCTGAAGAAGTTGATGGTGGCTCCCAGGGGTCTCCCGACAACGACTCACACGTGTCCGATTACGTTGAAGTCCGTAGAACGTGCAGACTAGTCCATGGAGCGAATATCTTCACTCTCCAAGAGCTCAGTGATAGCAACTCTATGATGTGTAGTGTTATCGTCCATGAAATGAAAAACGTTTAAGGCTACAGCATCCTGCAGAAGATACGGATGAGCAAATTATACCTTTGATGCAATAATGGTCAACAGTGAGCGAACATGTTATGTTGGTATGATTGTACTGTAACACCACACAGTGAACAAAACAGTGCAAAAACAATATCAGTGGACACAGCTGAACAATAAAAACTAAAAACATGCACAAAAATGGGACAAAAACAACAATGAAACACAAGCCAGGAAAAGTATTCCTTGTCAGATTATCAAACAAGTAACTCAAAACTACGAACAACAAAGAAATCTAAAAAATAACCAGAGAAAAGAATAGATAAACCAAAAGAGAGGACACAGGACGACTAAATAAAGATAATACAATAATAATTACAAGTCTCCACGATATCCCGGGGCCTGGAATCTGTCCCCTTCTTCAGGTGAGGCACTGGACCCTGAACATTCGCAGTTGTTGACTTGTAACTATTCATACAACGTGACAGCCGTGCCAGGAATTCAACCTGGATTCTCTCAACTGCGAGTTCAGTGATTTTTCCTAACCTATCCTATCTCTAAGTTTTAAGTGTAATTCCGAAGGTAGGACGGGAGCAAATTCTGTCTCCGGGCGAACCACTTCCGCCTACAAGGTAAGGAAATCATGCAAGGGGACATGCATCGCGGCAGAGGGATTGGGCAGACATGGCCAGCGATTGGGGCCATGACTACCTCCCTAAGTGTACCTATAGTTTACTATAACTGAGAAGAGAGAAGGGAAACCGGCATTGTACCTTAAAAACCCAGTCGACAGGATAGAATTCAAAATCATTTCATGCATTAAATTGGGCATCTTCCTCCCGAATTCCCAGTTGATCCTGAAACTAAAGAAAAAAATGGAAATAAGCTGCCAGTAGGCATTAGCAGAGCCAACACCTACTTCCTTTTTCTGGGTCCGGAAGAGATGATAAAGACCTGTGGAAAAGAAAATTGATACCTAACCTTAGTTACTTATTACTATCATATGTCCTCGGGGACACGTGTCTAATTCAATTGCTGTGCTACCTTGCAGTGACCAATCTCTGTATCCAATGGCTGTAACAGAATCTTTATGCGGCCATGCTGCTGCGAGTGCGCGGATCTTTGCATTGTGGGTGGGGGGGGGGAAGATAATTCGTTGGAGGTGTTCACCAGTGTGTTACTAGTACACCACCTCGCTCGGTGTTGAATGTCTTGACTTGAGCGTGCACATGCCACACATCTAACAAGTTTCATACAACCGGAAAGCAAATATTTTCCGGACTCATTTATGTGTAACTTTTACTTGTAATAAAGGAATTATGTAAACCATCCCTAATATCTCAAAAAATATGCATCGTGAATTGGTTCGTAACCTAATGCAAGGCGACAAGCCCGGGCAAGTATGTTGTGGCAAGACAAACAATGGCTACCACCAATATGCCATCGAGCACGCGCTGTAGTTTTGTATGGTCACAGCAAGATGCGGATGACATGGATGCTGTTTCTGTCAGTTAAATATTTGACGGCAGCCAATCAATATTTTTTTTCCCCAATAAATATATGTTAGTAAGCACCTGATGGATTTAGCACGTGCCACAGTCTGCATGTTGTTGTGCACCACAAGCTTGTTCCACAATCTTGTTTTTTTTTTTTTACCAGAAACAAAATTTCACCTTGGGAAGCATTGCCCAGAAAAATATCTTGTACCGACTAGTAAATGTTTAGTTTCATCGTGACGCGGGACAGATCGCCGTCGATCTGGTGTCGGAGGGAGGTAGTCTCGCCCACAGCTGTCCCGACACGACAGCCAGCCTGGATCAGCTCCAGAGCCGAGAGCTGAGAGACAATGCAGAGAGTCAGAGCGACTCCGCTGAAGAAACTCGGCGTCAGCGGGTCGGAGCAAGTGTCGTCACGCTTCTTGCTTGCTTCGTGAGGCAAGAGCTTGAAGGCCTGCAGACGAAGCTATTACATCGGTGCACTGAGTTCTCATTGTTCCTCTCCATTGTAACAGCGACGTCGCTTCGCCGTCACTGTATCTCAAGCGGGCAGCGATATGCCACTTACAGGCAGACATTGGTTGCGAGAGAATTATACTTGAGGAAAAGAGTTTTTAATTTTTTACTCACCCGCATTATTACATATAAAAAAAAACTATATAACGCTAACTACTGGGAGAGAATTTTTTTTAATTGTTATTATTTCAAGCTAAATAAACTTTAAGTGATTCAGAATCCTGATGTAATTCGAGTGTTAAATTTTGCTGACATACTTAACTATATTTTTCAACCCCTTCGCATTTTTAATCACTGAATTATGCACATTTCGATACCTTACAAAATACCAATAATTTCTAAGAGTAGGAACTAATCTTACATTCTGGAAGCACTTTGCTTGTGCAAATTGTTCACTCAGTCTTTTGACGAAAATATACATATTTCGTTGCTTTTACTCTAACAAGCTACAATAAATGTAACATAAACTGTCGGACATAGCTTATTCTATAAGTATGTCACTGTTACTTAGGCATCACAACGGATTTTGCCAGAAACTCACAAAATATACATTGCATTAAAATGCACGTGCAAGAAAATATTTTGTTTTTGTCTTTGATGGGTTTTTCGTCCGTTACCTGTATTCATATCCTGCCAGAAATGCATGTTTTGAACAACAAAGACTCAATATCCGAATTAATTATTTGTAGGTATTTACTTCCACCCAGTTAAGTTTATAAAATAAATAGTGTCTCTGGTTTCTATATCTCGGTTACAGGACTGCCGTGACCCACTCCATGTCATCTTTAATACCAGAGAGGGTGTGTTTACAGAAAGGTTTTTTTTTTCTGTACATTTCTAACTATCCCTTGGAACTTGAATTGGGGTGATTGTGTGTGTTGGAGATTTGCAGTGGGAGAGGGTGAGAAGAGTCTTCCCTGAAGACTACAATGAATGCAAAGTATAATGTTCGTACATGATGTGTCAATCCATCACCAAGCAACCCTCTGGTCCCACTAAACTTTGCCAGTAGGACGGTATATGAGCGAAGACACAAACACTAGAACATCGCATACGTCTCCACTGCTGTAATGATTCAATGGAGAGAGGTATGTTGGGAAAGGGCACGACTGTTGGGGCGATAAGTTCGAGTATTCTGTGAGAGAAATTCCCCAACAGTCAGGAGTACCTCGGTCCACTATTAGCGACGTCGGTGCTGAGTGAAAAAGTCTTGGAGGCACTGGCTGGCTCGGGCCGGCCGAAGATCGCGACCATGGAGCTGTGAAGGGCGGTGTGCGAACCAATCGCGAAACAGCCACGTGGTCGATTGCAGAGGACTTGAATCGCAGCTCCAGTGCAGAGGCCAGTGATACGACTCTGCCGAGACGTGTAAGGACTCAGACACGTGGATATGGTGGATACCTGGTGAATAATAGTGTGGGTTATGTCAGCAGTGATGTTTGGTGCCCATAGTGTAGTTTTCAGGGGTTGTTTGTCTTGGTTTAGGCTTGGGCTAGACGTTTATTCGATGGATCGATGAATTCTGGCACGTACCAAACTTTTTCAACGTGCCCTTTCCTGTATGAGCGTGATAATTCTGCGGATCGTAAAGCAAGGTCGACTGCACGATGATTTGAAGACAATCAGTTAGGACTTGTCAATTGACCCACTCAAAGATCCAACTTGAACTCAGAAGATCATCTTCGGGATTGGCTGTAGCGTCGTTTGTGTGCCAAACCCAATCGATTAACTGATAAACGTCAGCTCCTCACCATACTGCAGGAAGAACAGAAAGAAAGTCCGCCAGCTGTGTACCGGAACTTAGTGCAGAGGAGACTATCTCCAAGTGTTAGCACTGTAATAAGAGCTAAGGGAAGTCAAGACATCTCATTATTTATACGGCGGACACCATTTCAACCACAAACTATGGATATCTGGTTATTTTGTCATGCAGTGTATTATACTTCGGCTTATATGCAAAATAATGAACATCGGCACATGTTGTAACTTCAAACAGGAAGATCGTACGAATGTATTACAGTTGATTCACAACACTTAAAATAATAAGCTTTAAAATAAATGCACCTTACTGCTTATATTCAAACAAAAATCAGCCTCGTATTTATCTGCAGCAATGTTGTTAGGAAATTACGAACTGCAGTTCCACATTCAAACAACTTCTTAATAGTGCAAGTTGCTTTAATAACACATGTATACTCGTCACAGTGTGACAGCATGTACACGTTTATACTGTGATGAGGTACACGCAGTGAAGTGTTGGTGTTTACATGTGGCTGACACGTTGTGGTCTGAGAGGACAAACTGTGCAGCACAGTAAGAAGAGCTTGATTCTTGTCATTAGCGCTGTTGGATTAATTACAAAATAAATTTCGTACAATTCTGTCTAAAAACAAATGAGCTCACTTTTGACTTGTGATTATAATTACTGTGGCAAAAAGTTCATAAAACAGATCAACGCATGCAGCCATTATTTTACTTTAACTGTATTTGTTTCGTTATGATGTGACATGAAGGACGTGTTTTGATGGACGTTACGACAGTATGTGTAAACTTCTCAAATCTCCAGGATCGTCTCACGAATGTGCCTGGCACTGAGCTCCTGGCCTCCCTACACATTCTACGGGCTCTAAGAGACATATACACTACAGCGATAACGTCGTTTGAATAAAAATGGTGTTGGCTGTGTTGGGGACAAGGCAGTTAGTTTGCGCGAATACGTCTACGTTGACGCGCTCGGACGCCTTGGTGTTTATTTTACGTTCCCGGCACCGCTTCACTCGATCATACGGCGTTTTATGGGTATCGCTGAATTGCTTTTGAGATGCTCTTTCTAACCGTATACAATATCTGTATTTCTACTTGGCTTTTTGACGAGTATAGGCTGACATTGTGTTAAGTTTTCTAAATATTTTTACATCAAACTCATGCAATTTCAACATAACCACGCCACGCGAATTTTTTTTTATACGCGCAATCGATTGATCTTGACGAGAACTGTCGATTGAAACTTAAACGGGCGTCGTAGCTTCTCCTAGTCAAAAGTTGCACTACGCGGAATTTATGATACGCGGAGAAACGAACTCAAAATTGCGCTCCCCCCCTCCCCCCCCCCCCCGGGATAGCGTGCGATGCTTCGAAATCTTCACTCAACGTAAAATATTATTTGATCCTTTGGCAATCGAGAGGTGCAATTGTAGGAGATAGATTCGGAGCTGCAATGCCAAACTGTATCCCTCGATTTTATCATCGGATTTTCTGGATATCCTCCCATTGTGGTTGCAGATTTAAAGACGTATTCACGTTAAAGGATAATTTCTAACTCTATTCGTTTTCACCGCTTACCAACGTCTTTAGCGGCAAGCTCGTTCTACGTGCAAATATGTATGTTTCCGGTTGCATAACTGCGAAGGAAACGCTACGAAGACGTCGACGTAATCTCTGTCCGTGCAGATAACAGCGTGATTGAGGTGTGCGTGGAGCAGCGCCGGAACGGAAGCGCGAGGGGAGAGGGAGATCCCCGAGAAAACCCACCGACCAGCGACATCGTCCGGCACGTTTTCCCAAGTGAGAAAATACGGGTGTGGCCCAGCAGGAGGATTGAATCCGGATCGCCTTGGGGGGGGGGTGGGGGAGGGGGACGGTGAGCGGTCTAACCACCCAGACACCGCGGCCCCTGCAGGAAACAGGAAAAAAGGAAAACCTGTGCAAGATAATGGCAGTCTTCTTCCAGCTAATCTGGTTGGTTACGTCGTAGCGGCCACAAGACACCGACTTGTTTCTCTGCTGAGACACTCACGTTCTTGTCTGAAATAACGGCAGCTGCTTACCTCAGACAGAACACTAAGTCACGTTACTTCGTCTTGTCTTGCCCACGCTCTTTCCTTGCCGAGGTTACATGTTAATAATCGCCGTGGGGGAGATGTCGTATTTCCACCAACCTTGTTCGCATAATACAGTGCTGAACATGTGCGCGTTTAGTTTTGACGTGAATACGTCTTTAAATTTGCAACCCTAGCGGGAGGCAATCCAGAAAATCCGATGAAAACAAAATCGGGGGATACAGTTTGGCATTGCAGCCCCCGAATCTATTATCTACATTCAAAATTCGAATACACCAATCGATTGCCAAAGGATCAAAGAATATGTTACGTTGAGTGGGGACTGCGACATTTCGTTCATGAGTTTTTGAGTTCGTTTCTCCACGTCTCATAACTTCCGCGTAGTATAACTTTTGACTAGGAGAAGCTACGACGCTCGTTTGAGTTTCAATCGACAGCTCTCGTCAATATCGATTTATCGCGTGTATAAAAACATTTTGTATGTCGTGGTTGTGGTGAAATTGTATGAGTTTAATGTAAAAAATTAAGAATACTTAACACAATGTCGGCTTGTACGCGTCAAAAAGCCAAGTCGAAATACAGAAATCGAATACGGTTGGAAAGAGCAATTCAACATCAATCCTGTGACACCCATAAAACACCATATCATCGAGTGAAGCGGTGCCGGGAACGTAAAATAAACATCAAGGTGTCCGAGCGCGTCACCGTAGACGTATTCACGCAAAACAAACGGCCGTGTCCCCAACACAGCCAAACTCAATTTTTGTTATACAAATTGCCAGCTTGACTTGCGTTACAAAGTGTTTGGAAAACTGGTTTTTTAACGAAACTTCTTTACGCGCGTCGTTCATACTGATATACGAAAAGAAAATACACTTTAGACGATGTACGAAGATTATTTCCAGTGACAACACACATAACAAACACTATTGCCGTGCTCTCCAACACAGCTGAATACTCAGTTTCCACACATAATGTAATAATCAGAAACACTCAAAACTTCGTCTAAATTTAATTTTTTATGGCTTCGCTGGAGTGTTTAAAATGTAAGTGCACAATGACGGTGCACTAACTTATTATATTATTAGCATATTTAGCATGTCTCTGCCATTGTCTTCCACGACAAGAATTAGTGGAGATATTATCTATGCTTTTCTGTATATAATTTGGCAGCGGTGGCGAAGTGGTTATGGCTCATACATAGTAGCTGTCAACGTATTCCCCGACACTTTGCCTTCTGGTGTTCAGCGATCGGTTTTCTAACTGAGGCGCGCGAATAACGCAATTAACTGCGTGATGATATTGTTTAAACTTATTATACAACAGTGGGATATCCAATATTAGCCTGATGAAATTTGCCAGTCAATAAAAATACTCAGCGTTTTGTGCACAAAAATACGATCTCGGTGGACAAAGTACGGTAAAAATAAGAATTAATTGTTGAAATACTGTGTGAAATGTTACCTTGGAAGACGCAATTAACAAAGCACTACAATAGACTAGCAAACAGAGCCAAGATGTGAAAGCTAATACTAGCACTCGAGACATCCACGAAAACTTTTTAAAGAATCGAGCAGAAGATTCAAGAGAAGGAAAATTAAATCACTTGAAAAATCGCAATAAAAAATAGTTTATGGTAGGCAACCAATCCTTAGAAAGACCAGGGAAAAATTGCCGCCAGTATTGTACGCAAATTTTTATATGCCATACTTTATAAGAATTTGTTGTGGAAATCTATATATGTTAATGGAAAGTAGGCCCCACAGTTGGACTGCCATATTTCTGTATAAGTTTGTGGGTAGTTTAAGATTCAAACTTTTATTAGAATTTTACACCTATTAGTATTTGTGGAGGTTTTGAAATAAACGCATGAATCAGCGTACGTATTTTCTTGCATCATCAAGTGGACTACTATATTGCGTCAAAGAACAGCACTGTAGTACAAATACCAATATCGTGCATTTTTAAGGATAAATAGATTTAACTTCCATTTCTATGAATAGACTATCCATACTTAAGCAATAAATTAATTAATTTTAAGCGCTACTCCAACATATGAACGAATGAGAACCTCGGAGATTACTAAGTTCCTTCAAAGAAAATGGCAATCGTTGAAATGAAAGGGATTTTAATATATTCTCAGCCTTAAAACTTGCTAATTAGCCTTGACCAACTTCATTGTCAAGTATTCATGGCTCTTAATAAATTATGCATATTCTCAGTTTCCCCTGGGTAGTTAAATCAGTGCAGATTAATTTCAATTTTCAATTACCATTTCTTTGAAGTATGATTCTCAACACATAAAACATAATATTTTACATTGCCAGTATACTATTCGCATGCGATATTTCTTTATTTCATATGCAAATTATACAATATAGTTATATGACGTCAAAGGCTTCTTCATTACAACGTAATTATGATTCCAGGTGCTAGTAATTATATTTACTGACAACACTTATTCAAGAATGTGATGAAATATCCATAATATTCACTTTATAAAAATATAGTTTTTGCAATGGAGAATTATTCTCCTTCTATCAGACAATTTTTCATACATAATAATCTTTCGTTTCAACGAGTATACCAAACATTAAAACATCATAATAATAATTTACTCCTAGCACAGACATATATTATAGAAAATAAATCACCAACAAACATAAATATAAAGAGTCGCTTTGCCTTTCATTTTATCTAGTTATGTTAAATTAAAATAGTATAGTATTACTTCTTTTCCGTATAAATATTAAACCAATTTAAATAACACATTTCTTAGATTAACTTGCATACAGGCATATATAGAACTTTTAATTCGGGTAGGGGTTTATAGGAAACAACATATACATATTAAATCTGATTCCCCTCCTTACAACACCTCAACGAGCGACTTAACTAAAGAAAGCTCAAAGAGAGTACAGACACTGTCACATGGTCAGGCTCCTGCATGACAACTGAATTATAACTAACTTCTAATTGGTCAAATGAATTAATGAAAATGCAAAATCACATAAAATTATTCTGTATCCTCCATATTACTTAGTAAGAAAAATTAAATACGAGTGTTATCCCAGTAATGCTATATTAATAACAGATGAAGCTGCACAAGTGGAATTACACGCAGTTCTAGATCATACTGAGAACAGAATTTGTAGAGTGCAAGAGAATGTTGTGATGTGTGTGTCAGATAAAGAATGCAAGTTACTTACAATGTGAGACTGTGATGGTGGTTCGGATCGCTATAACCAAATATTTTCCCAGGGCGAGTCAACAAGCCATGAGTATTCGTTCACCATCTCACTTGCGCCACTTTAGCCTAATGGCTAACTATTCTAACCGGGGGGGAGGGGAGGATGTCATCTGGCAGAATCAGATCGTTACTGCAGACCTATAAAATCACAATTTCAGAAGAAAATAGCAGATTTAAATATGAGTGAAGTGGAAAATATCCGCACAGAGGAGGAGAGTTTGTTGTTGTTATTGTTGACAATGGCGGTTGTAAATAATTGCTTACAAGTAAACGTTGAACACGAGCAGCACTTCTCTATGGTGGATGGAAAAGTATGCAGCGACTTGCCTTCGTTTCATTAATCTCAGAGGTGTTATTTATGCGGTGTCACTCCTAAGCGGATGACTAGTGGAGAATAACGATAGTGATACGACCGAGGCAATAGTCCAGGGTACTATTGCCTCGAGTAATAGTACAGTACCGATGCAATAGTCCAGGGTGGGTCCTTTAAAAGAGGCGCCGTGGGACATGCGTGTAACGGAGCGAGGGAATGAGGAAATACCTAGAGTAGGAACTGGAAGTGGTCGCCATTGACCTCGAGGCAGGTGTGCAGACGACACCAAAAGTTGTGCAAGGCACGGGCGAGGACATGCTGCGGGATGGCATCGATAGCTGCGATGATGTTGGCCTGGAGTTCTTCGAGTGTGTGCATGCTGTTGCTGTAGACCTTTTGCTTATTCAGCACGGATCCGGTCGCACGCCATTTCGCAACCAGTTTCTGCATGAGTGATTAGTCAGGGGGGCTTTGCTGCGACCCCACCCACAGCAAACTCCGTCTGAAACAATTCCGCACACTGCTTCCAAGAACCGTGGCGCTCAGGTGTACACCATTGAGTAAAGATATACCTAGAGTGGGCTTCTCCAGGTTTAATATTCTGACCACTTCAGCAGGTAGGAATTTGTAGTTCGAGGGATGAACACCACCTTGGATGAACACGAGGGATGAACTGGTCCATCTTCGTGGCGTGTGCGTGGGGAATGTCGGCAGCGTTGCCACATTTACATTTACCCTCTCTCTCACTCATACTGCATCTCTGTCCCCGCAGTTCCAGGGCCGCAACAGTAGAACGAATTCTGAATGTCTGCTACACGCTGGGACAGACAAGATGTCCGACACCCGAGTTCCTTTCTCAAGTCGTATACATCCGTTTACGAAAAGTTTACAAGTTCTGTAAAACATATGAATGAACAAAATTAAATATAGTGTACGCATAAGTTACGGGAAACGTTGCATATTACTCATGCGGTCATAATAAAAGAATAAATACCACTTTATAAAATATGCGATAACTGTGGATTTATATATATCCTGTCACACGTGTGAATTAAAAATGGTTTTTGTATAGCTCAGTGAGTTGGTGCGCAGGTCTGGGCGATGCACTTGTAGCTTTCAGAGTTCGAATCTCCGACGGTTATCGAATATTTTTATGTGGCATATTATGGCTGTTTATAAATTATTTTATTGTTAGAAAATGTTTATTTCCAGAATACCTTTGTCTACACGTAATAATACGCAAGTACCAGCACAGTACAATCGACTAGCAGTGGTTGTTTGCTAATCATATCGATTGGTTTCTAAGGTAGATCATTTGAGCTGTATAGCGTGAGTAATGTTAACACGCTCACATGAAAGCCTTGAGTTTATTGTTGTAACAGTTCTGCCTCCTTGTGGCCGTATTACCGTAAACGCGTATTTAATTACGGAGCGCGCAAGATTGATTATTATGCTAATTAAAGATACACATTTAAAAACAGGAGCGTAGCCGAAACGAAAATAAAATTTGAAAACAAAATTACAAGTTTTATTTTACGTTAACTAAAGGAATATGGAATTTTCCTTGAACATTAAAAATGTTTATAGCATTGTGTGGTTCCATAGCTGTACATGAAGCTATCGATTATAAATAATTATGTAACTATAAATTCGTAATAATAAATACAGGTTTTGTATTTTGTTAAAAAATATAAATATGAAATCCCCCCCCCCCCTCGCACCCTAGAGTACATTCCTAGCTACGCCCATGTTTAAATTATATGCCAGTGTTTTAATGAGTGGCATAAATGTCCGTCGTACATACACGTGAATACAGTACCTTGTTTCTATACAATACATAGGCAGTGCCGTTACTCGTATCGTTCTCCATGCATCAATAGTACTCGTACGTTTAAATCTAAACCAATACAGTCTCAAGGGTGGGGGGGGGGGGAAATAATCGCCGTACCTTTTGGATGCACCACAAAGTACCTACATATAAAAGTTGGTTGCATTTGTGCCCCTGTCCCCTGCGAGTTTTTTGCCTACTGTAACGCCCACGTCTTTCTCTATTTATACATATTGTCAACATACTTCATGTACTTTTCACACGTTTAAATTTCCTTATATTTAACACATGTAATTTACGGTACGTTGTGGCATATATTATTTACTTAATTTTTTTGTATATTTTCACATGGTTAGTTTTTTTAATGAACTAGATGTACGTATGGCAATATTCATGTGTAAATGCATTTAGTTAGCTAGTTATATATATTTTTTTTGTATTTTTAAATTCATATTTTATATTAATTACTTTTTCACGGTCTCAACTGATTGTTAATGTTTCAGGGATATTTTTGTATATTTTTATTACATTTCTACGAGACCTTAAATTCTATGGATTAGGGATTTAGGCCGTTTTGGAGTGAGTCAGTTTAGATTTACGTAGTGAGCCATTCGATTGGTCAGCAGGTTTAAACCCTGCATCCCTATTTGCTGGAGAGTCCAGCATAGGGTAGGCAGGTCCATTTCGGTTAGAATCTCGCTCTCTCTGCCGCCATCTTCCAAAAGCGTCAAGACGCTAGAACAGGACGCCCGTCCAGAATTTGGACGAGGCCTAGGATATTTAAGTTGGATTTTAGGGTGTTCAGTTTTAACAGCTCGCTTTGAGTTTTTATTTGTGTATTAATGTCGAGTAGAGTGTGAAAGAGCTCCTCCGTTTTAGTATTAAGGATCTGTTTAGTAAATAGTCAGGTAGTTAGACGTCGCCACGTTCGTGAGCCGTGAGCCACGTAAGACAGAACCCCTACACTTCTTATTGTCGCGTCCTGAGCCTACAATATTTGATCCTGTCCTGTTCCTACAAATTAAATGGTATTCTTCTTCGAGATCAACTCAGCAGTAACGTAAGAAGTACAATCTTTAGTTTTACTACGTATTTAGTAAAGACAATATGGCGCTTGTTCTAGACGTTGAAACCCGACGCCATGTTGGCTAGGGGTCCGTAGCTTAATCCAGTGCATTTTTATTAGCCACAAAAAAACCCGATTGAGAGCTTTAGTGTTTTAACGGCAGCAGCTCTGCCAGAGGCATAAGTTCAGTAGATTTTGAACTGAGACATTTTTCATTTAAGAGAGGATTTTTACAGCGTAAGTCTGTCACGTCAGACTTTCATATATGCTAACGACCGTTACGCCCAGCCACTCCCTGACTGCAGTGTGGGTTCTAAATATATTTTCTTCAATATTGTCATTGCCATTCAGGGTTGTTTGATAGTTTCATTTTCCAGCATTGGTTTTTAAGTTTACACATATTTGAATATTTTTATTGAATAAAAGGATAATTGCTGGGAATTACATTGTGTCTGACGTGTTTTCGTATTCTCACCTCTGCATGATTTCTTCGTTTGGATCCTCTGCTAATGTACGTAAACTGAATCTGAAAGAACGTAAAGTAGGTTTAATAGTCTTTGCATGTCAGAACAGTTTTTCAGCTGATTGGCAAACTGTGCTTTGTCGTGGTGTGTAACAAGGTGAGTTTGGTACGCAGAGAACGTCTGGAGTCGGAGTCCGCCTGGCTTCGAGCGGACTTGTTACTGAGCTGCATCAACAGGCTACTAATGTCCCATGCCTAATTGTATAAATATAGCCAACAAACTGATGAATGAATACGATACGAGAGGGAGGTGCATGAGCTATGGAATTAACCACATATGTACGCAGGTAGAAGATCATACGTCACGTTGGTCAATTAAATACAGTCTTAAACATCATTTCAGTTATTTAATCTTGTTTAATTTAAGCTGGCACCCTTTACCGAGTAATATCACAGGTAACAAATTTTACCTACCAGGGCATAAAATAAGGTTATTTATTTAACCGGTTCCCATGCTGAATAATGCACAAATTGAAGACTGCGTTCTTGTTCAATGTTTTCGCATTGGCGTTATGAACTTATCGACGAGACATTTTATCCCACTAGTACTGTCTGACTTCTTCTTCTTCAACAATACAAGACAACTGAGATTTACAGGACCGCTAAATATCTTAGGTTTATTGATTAGTATGCACGTACGACTAGAAAGTTGCAATTCTGCTGTTCAAATGCATGTGCGCCATTTAAAATTTACATCTATGATTTTTGCATTACAAACTCGATACATTATAATATAATTTGTCACCTAACAAAGAACAAAATAAATATCACGTCAGACAATTATTAATAATTATTGTTTTTCATTGTTCTATGCGCATTTATTTCACACTGCCAGCGCTAGAGATAACGTAACAAATAAACCCTGCAGGTATTTATTTTTGCAAAAGTTTAAGTGAATAAACACTTCACAGTGTCGCGTTCATTTGTTTGTAACCTCGCACGGGGTGGCGGATAATAAACAGCGGCCCATCTGATGCCACGGTCATAAAGAGAGAACTGCTATATAGTCCAGGAATATTAGGGTTTCACCTCGGAATGAGAGATAGTCAGCTATAAACTTGTATAAACCTTTATTTTGACACCCTAAAACTTGTCTCAAAACCTACCTATTGTAGGAAGTCCGCGACCACAGATATTTCAAGGTCAAAGGTCAAAAAATCGATTTTTTACACATTTATTGCAAATATCTCGTTTCCTATGGGTTTTATGCTATTTGTATTTATTATAAATATTGTAGAGGATTAAATTCTCTACAACTTTTGTTTAAACATTTTTTTTATATCTTTAACCATTTTCGAGATAGAGGGCAGAGCGCGCGCAGTGTTTAACTATTTAGAGTATCATTCGAGGTCAACCTGTAATCCCGATTAAAAACACGCCGTATAAAGTTTATAAATTATTGATAAATATATAATTCGAAATAATTTGCATTTTTTATTAACTATTACGTTATAATTAATAATTTTTTTCAATAATTCAGTATCTATTCATTTAATAATACTTACCTACTCGTGTACTTATAAAGTTACTAAGGGAAATACTTTAATTATTTTTTAATTCTAATCTTATTTATACTAATTACTTCCTAACTAAATAAAAAGAAAATAATTAAATTTTAATTAATGTTTTTATTGAAAAATACCATTTCATACATTTATGAACGTTGAAATTTAAAAAATTGAATAATAATAAGAACTGCAAGTTCTAATTTCAATTTTCTTCTTCTTCATCATCGTCTTCTAGTCGCTGTAAAATTTCAAATTCCTCCGTGTTCTCTTCTTCAACGACATTTGTCTCCAGTTCTTCCAGGATTTCGAGGTCAAAAGTACCGTCTTCATTGATATCACTCTGATATGGTGAAGCATTACGACAAGCTTGCCCATTACACTGGCCGCAAGCTAAAGAGCACTGCAACCCTGCTTTCCTGCATCCACATCGCGAACCACAACCATTCTTGCAGTTGCAGAATATTGTGTTAAGCAATTCCTCCGGAGCTGGCGGATTCATTGTCATAACAGGTTCCAGGAATTCATCACGCATTATCCAACCCCAATTCTGGGGTTCTAAATCATGCCCTAACCAAGTCTGAACTTGATAATAAACACGGTTGAAATGTTGGTGAGCTGCTGCACTCTTTGGTGGAAGATTTGATAACTGCACAGGTTTATTCAGTTTTGTTAACTTGATGAACTGTGCATAGCGAAGACGATCGATACAGTCCTCAGATTTTGGAGCATTATAGATTGCCAACAAGGTTCGCACTCCATTCTGAAATAATGATTGAACCGGGCAGTTTTCTTCTTCAAATGCTGCAGCAATTTGATCCAAATTCGGAAGTTTCTCGAGTGTTTTTACAAAAGTTTTTTTTCCTTTTCTAAAGAGCGCAGAAGTCGTGTCACAACCACTTATTGCGTGCAGAAACAATATGTGTTTTTTAGAACGAGGATATTTATCAAAACTTTTGGAAGAGTATATTTCAGTTTTTACATTTCCTTTGCCAACTTTTTTAAAGAAAATTTCTTGTTGATGAGATAGGGTATGCCCAATTAAAATGACAAGTAAATCTATATCTTCTCCTATTATGACAGCAGTTTTTTGACGTTTAGATTCATCAATAGCTGTTTCAATAATAAGAACATCCGCATCATCTCTGGCCTGTTTTGTTGTGATATTAACAGCTTGTAATTTTTCAATAAGCATATTAATTAGCTTTTTTTTATTATTTCAATTTGATAAAAAAATTTCTTGGGTAATAGGTACAACCATGGTTTCGCTGAAACAAATTTCGTATGTTTTTGAAAGGGCAGCAGTTCTTCTCAGCTGCTCCATTGCTTTTATGTTTTTATTATAGTCTGAATATCCTCATATACAACAACAATTTCTGAACCATAATGCCTTTGTAAATAATTCACGTATTTATCTAAAATAATAGAAAAAGTGTCTTCTGTACTCCATACAACGCGATGCAGAAGAAATCCACCATCAATAATGAACGTTACATTATTTTCATTAACATCAAAATCGATGGGTGTCATATTGTCATATAATGACGATTTTGTTGTTTTTCTCATGCCATCATTATCAAATAGTGCTGTTGGATACGGACTCAATTCATATTTAAGATATTCTTCAAGATTACTTTCAAATTGCTTGCTGACTGTAATGACGATTTTGTTGTTTTTCTCATGCCATCATTATCAAATAGTGCTGTTGGATACGGACTCAATTCATATTTAAGATATTCTTCAAGATTACTTTCAAATTGCTTGCTGACTGTTATTCTTTGAAAGAGTAATAATGGATCAACTGAAACTTTACAATCATTAATTTTGACAGATTTGTTAATAATTGAAAGCGGTAATACCTTATCAGAACGTTTTAATTTTATTTCATGAAATTGTAAACCAGTGATCTTCGTCATTGATTCTAATCCGATTTCATAAGCTCTGTGACAGTTAATTTGCTCATTTACAACCATTCCAGAAGCCAACGATATTAACTGTGTCGTATTTGGAAAGGGATTATGGAGTTTAAACCATTCAACTAGTTTATTTACGTCAATATTATCTCTTTTTACTCTTGAATCCCTAGAGTCTACGTGTTGCTCTGTTGAGTCCAAAGAAATGTTACAAAACGTCTCCATTTCCTCACAAATAGTATTTGTGGCGTACATAGTATATACCCATTTACACAAAACACTTTCTTGCGTACTTCGACCACGAGATACTCCTCCTTCTGTTTTCATCGATTTCATGAGACTTTGTTCTATTACCATATCTGTCCATGTACCTGAATTAAATTTCTCTGTTCGTTTCACAGTGAAGAATCCATTTTTTAAGTTCTCAAAAGTTTGTCCATCCATAGTATCCTCCAACTTGATCATATCTTGCAGATATAAGTGGGCAGATTTTGCATATAAGAAATGACCACTGGCGTGAAAATATGGCAACATTTTGCGCACTGCATGAAGATGTTCTTTGTATAACCCAAGTCTTTCAGCGCGAACAAAGTCAAGTGCTATTGAAACCATTTCGAAATATTGCACTCATAACTGTGCTGTTGGACCTCGAGCTTTCAATTCATCCAGTTTGTTACAAAATCCTGAAGGAAAAAGGTTTGAGTTACCTACACATCCTTCTACGTCTTCGTAGGAAACATCTCGACAGGTTATTTGCTCTACTAATTCATCCAACATACTATCTTCAATCTTCATGCCTTCAAAAATAATCATTGATAATTCAAGTCGTAATAATGTATGGCCTCTGATGCTTCTTGAATAAGCGTGACCATTTAGCATCTTGTCAACAGAATTCGTTGCATATATTTTACCGAGAGCTTCCGTGAGTCCACTTCCATCCATTATGTATCCTATGCTTCCAAGAAAGGACATGAGCATATGAAATCCTCCTAATTTCACAACTACTTTAGATAATTCTGAATTAGGATCTGATGCAGCTACCATTTCACGTGCTTTAGAGTAGAGTGGTTGATCAAAAGTAATTACACACGTTTTTTGTCCATGTGACTTGGCAATACTGAGAGCGCAATTTAAAGTTGTGTAAATTGTGTCTACGTTGCTGGCAGGATTATCAATAAAAGGAAGGAACATAACCTGAGATGTTGAAAAATTATTGTTATTTTTAGTGAGCTGCTCAAGATAACCATTCCACCCTGGCAACGGTGCGATATCCCTCGACTTTCCATATAACCACAAAAAATCAACTCCGTTTAAGTTTTTTCTGTGAATGCTTGATGATCGTGTAGATTTTCGACTTGAACTTTACTGTATCCAGGTACAACTGGTTTTTCATAAACTTGAAGAGATACATGTGATATGGCTGCCAACTCTTTCGCACTTGGTTTGGTTGTGTATTTTTGTATCCGTTCATCGTAGATAACAGCATTTTTTGGAGTTACTATCTTGATCATTCCCATAACATGAAGAGTATTGTTACCATCAAGAGTATGGACATTTATATCGGCATTGTCTCCAACATATTGTACAAGTGCACCTGACTCTGATGATAAAATACGAGGCTGTGGATGATAAACTGCTGAAATTTCATACTGTACAGTATGATTATAAGAAGCTGCAAATCCCAAGCTAGATAGTCTTCTAGATCCATATCTTCTGTGAAGAAATACAGAAAGGCTTAATAGTAGCTGTGATGAAAAAGAACGCTCCCGGATGGCAGCCATTATTGCATGGCTTATTGAAGTACATTTTGTTTTTAAATGATCTACCTTTCCTTTCCTGTTTTTTAGGATGACTTCTTCTAAGAAATACAATAAAGTTTTTGGAATTTCTTGGTTAACATCATCCAACATTTTACTGGGAGGCGGATAAGATTTAGTTTCAACAATGGATGATCGAATGTCTTCTCTAATAATAGCTGCTGCAGCTTCTACAGTTCTTAGTCTTTCTGCTTGAGGATTTAAGTTTTTACTATCGTACCAAGCTTTTGATAAAATATTAGCGTGTGAATCACGAAAAGAAATGATCGTAAAAGCTCCTACTTTTTTCGTAATTATTATATTGGTTAAGTACTTTTGTTGTAGCCTTGAAATAATAGTTTTATCATCTGGTACATACCCTGTCAAGACATATTTAAGCTCTTTTAGTGTAAATTGTGAATCGTTATTATTTTCTACGTAATTGAAAATCTCTATCATAGCTTCTGAAACTTGATTATCTTGACGAAGTTTCGGATGAGACGATGGTACTTTAATTGTGAAGAAATTCGTATAACAAACAGCATGGTATTTAGCTTCAGCAGCAACTAAATCATATTGAAAAAATATACGATTTTTCACCAATTCTCCGAAAGTATCACCACGTTCTTCTGCTTTTTTCATAACATTGTCTTTAAACTCAAGAGTACTCACTGCACTTATCTTGCGTCTATACTTTTCTTTTTCTTTGTCTCTGCGGCCTCGTCAGCTATTTCACCACAAAATAAACACTGCTTCTTGAAATCGAACACTTCATTTAGTCTTTTATGCGGTACAGTTGGAGAAGCTGTAGTTTCATCTTGTTCTAGTCGCCGTTTTGCTGCTAATATACCATTTTTGCTAATGTAAACAGTTCGGCACTTTTCATGCACTTGTACAGAGGTTACAGTTTTTAAATAATCAATAAGACCGCCGTTTCGTTCGATACTTGCAGTTCTCAGAGTTTTTATATCACGCACTAGATTCACTAATTATTCACCTTCAGAATCTGACTTTTTACATATAAAACACAAATTATCCATCACTCTTAAAATTGTACGTCCGTAGTTACCAAGGTACGATTCAAAACTAACGAATAACAGTGGTTCCTTGAAAAAGAAACCGGTCGTGAGTAAGCAATTGAACATCTGTCCTTTCTGGCTATAAATAGAAATGTTCGTACTATACAATAGAGGTCCGTTGTCCCAGGTATAATTTTTAACGTTTTAAAAGAATCTATAAGTTTACGGATTTCAATATAGATGTACTTAATTATTTTCTACTTAAAATGTAATTAAAGTATTTCCCTTAATAACTTTATAAGTACACGAGTAGGTAAGTATTATTAAATGAATAGATACTGAATTATTGAAAAAAATTATTAATTATAACGTAATAGTTAATAAAAAATGCAAATTATTTCGAATTATATATTTATCAATAATTTATAAACTTTATACGGCGTGTTTTTAATCGGGATTACAGGTTGACCTCGAATGATACTCTAAATAGTTAAACACTGCGCGCGCTCTGCCCTCTATCTCGAAAATGGTTAAAGATATAAAAAAAATGTTTAAACAAAAGTTGTAGAGAATTTAATCCTCTACAATATTTATAATAAATACAAATAGCATAAAACCCATAGGAAACTAGATATTTGCAATAAATGTGTAAAAAATCGATTTTTTGACCTTTGACCTTGAAATATCTGTGGTCGCGGACTTCCTACAATAGGTAGGTTTTGAGACAAGTTTTAGGGTGTCAAAATAAAGGTTTATACAAGTTTATAGCTGACTATCTCTCATTCCGAGATTCTTGCCCTCATTTGACTAATATTCCTGGACTAATATCTTTTTGCCTTGATGTAACCCGTACAATTTGTGAAGCTCGCGGCAGTTAGCGAACTAGCAGCGCTAGTGCAGGCCGACCCGCTTTTAGCATTGCGGTATATGGAAGGTTCGGGTTATCGAACAATATTCAATAATGTATTTTTTTATTTTTACTATATGTCCGTTCGTTATGAAGAATTGTGATATATTTAGGTGCTTTTGAGGTAGGTTTTGTTTACGCCAATGTTTAGATGGCGCAGTGTGCCGAGTTCGTAAAAACATCTACCTCGCATTTTTTTTCTCGCACCATATCTATTGTTTTTGTTTATTGAAATGAAGCTTATGGTTCAACAAGTTCGAGTTTATGTTGTCGAGTAATGTCGTTCATCGTGCCTAGCAGCACAAAAATATAGGACACGTTAATAATATTGCATAAAAATATTTTTTTGTGTAAAATAAAAAGACAATTGCGTACAGTACAAATGTATACAATTGCATTGTCATCACATCCTCACATATGACATATGACATCTGCTCAAATTTATCCATGCTATAAAATATCTTGCTCAGCAAAAGATAGTACATTTATTAAAGTTATTTAAGTTTATTGAGGTTATTGAGTCTGTTAGCTTATTGTATGTCTGTATTCCTTTCAAGTCAATACTTCCCTCGTACAAATCTGCCCGGTGATAATATACTCTCTAGATATTTCTGTTCCTTGTAAAATAGTAATGGAAATCAGAATTTTTAAGATAATTGGTTATTGTTTGAGTGAATAAATTTAAGAAGTTCGAAAATGTAGATCGACGTGAATGATAATAATTTCAAATTTTTTAAATTAAGGCTTGCAACTTGTATACTTATTTACTTTCGAGATTATTTTATGGCATTTTTACTGTGCTACAAATATTTTGTTAGCATAATTAGCAGATCCCCAAACCATGATATACGGGTTTAAGGTAACGGGGTTGTAATACTTCTTGAACTTGCAGCCTCCATTCTAAATCTACAAATATCAACACAGTCAAATTAAAAAGGCGCCATGAATGAATACTATCATCCCGAGTACTGCTGAAGAGTGGCTGGTCTTGACACCGCTATTGTTAATTCTTTCGTGGCAAAAACTGTTTTTTTTTCAGCACACTAATGCTTGTTAGTCCACAACACAGGGAAAACCATAATCATTGGCAAACACAAACAAATATGTAACAGTATGTATGATAATTTCTTGCAGTAAAAAAAAATTAACAAATTTCACAGCAGGGAACCGTGTAAACCTAGGATATTTTATAACTCCATATACAAAATTTAAGCGTTGCTAAAAGAAATTAATTAATTAATTTTTTTACCATATTACTCCAGCGCCGTGATCCCATGATGAGCAGGGACCCTGGGATATAGCATTAGTCAACAATGTTATATACCCATACAAAATATTTCACTACATCATCGTAAGCACAATGCATCAAGTAACATCATACTACATGTCATTACAGACAATATACATCATACATGATTACAAGAGAAGAGCTAAAAATAAACAAATACTAATGCACAGTCTGTGAATAGGTAAGAAATATCGCACTATCGTATGCGTTAGACATTACGTATTCATATCATTCAAATGAATAAAAAAGCATGTTCCGGATAATACTTTTTTCCTAAGAATTTTAAGTTCAGTATGTAGTTTGTTGAAATATCTGATACCTGCAAATCACACACCCTTCTACACATATATGCACGTGGTTGTCGTGCAAATGTGAATTATCATATTTCCTAGTATTGCAGGAATGTATTGCATAGTTTTTATCAAAATCAGTAGGATTCTAACAAACTATATTAATGGAAAAAGTTATTGGCCTGTAAAAGTTAAAACACCCAACTTAAACAATGGATGACACGAGTCAGTTTTTCATACTTTTGAAATATTTTTGATGGCCCTATTTTGGAATCTGAAAACTTTGATACAGAATGACATAACAGAATGGAACTATGAAAAATTACTTTTGTTAAGGGAGGATGTCTTTGGAATATATGATTATTTCTGTAAAGCGAAACACGCTGCAGTTTTGGGACTATGTTATGAATGTGAGTATTCCCATAAAGATGACTGCCAACATGTAAACCTAAACGTTTTGTAGGCTGGCTTTCTTTCAAATCATAGTTTCTATATTTTATTCAAAGTTAATAGTCCTGTGGTTTTTATGTGACGAATTTCATCAAAACTGTTTAATCCCAGTTTAAAGAAAGATTATTTGCTGTAAACCATTTATCTAGTTATAAATGGCCTCATTTAGTGTCACCATGGGTGCTATCAGATTCGTATCTTGACATAAAAATGTAGGTAGGGTATCATCTGAAAAGAGTGGAATGTTGTATTCCAGATAATTTATATATAGCGTATTAAAATAAATAAATATAATAAGAGTTCCAAGGATGGAACCTTGGGGAACATGTTGATTAACCCTTTGTTTGGACGTCTGTATTAATACCATCTGAATTTATTGCAACCAGCTGATATCTATGAGGCAACTAAGATGTAAACCGCGATAAAGCACGTGCCTCCTCGGGGGGAATTCAAGGAGTAAAAATCAATTCAGTGGGAAGTGGTTGTTTTTATTTCACTACCGGCCGATTCAAAGCAGTATAACTGTTTTGGGTACGCTACCCACTGCGTCACCGCAACCTCCTGACAGCATCTTAACTTATTATGTGAGATGGCCATTCAACAATCTCACTCAACGTTTAGTGGTTTGTGAGAAGGCCAACACTCTCATTAGGCAGACATAACAGGATTATTGCATCGTTACAACTATGTCACCTCATCGCAGAGCGAACTATTTGGATACTGTAGATTCAACTTCTACGATTTGTTGGGAAATATCTTTCCTATTCCACACATTTGCTAAAACTTGGTTTTTTTTTTTTTTTTTTTTTTTTCTGTGTTTGGTAGATAAAAGTGGATTACCATAAAAGGTGGCAGGCATAATTTGCAGTCCACAATGCCTACTGGAAACTATTTTTCAAGAACATCAAAGGTCTACCACTAGCCATGCACTCTCTAAAATCTTGAACATAATTAGTGACCCAAGTTTCAAATTTACTTTTATAATAATATTTTGTTAATATGTTTTGGTTATGATTATGGACATGGTTAGCAAATCCTACTAGCAATCTCAAGGCATTAATGTAAAATAGCATGCAAATTATGCATAAGATAATAAATATGTTGGTACAATGTTTCTACAGTATTTGTTGGATTTTTTTTTTTTTTTTCGTTATGGGTTTTAACGAAAATAGTTTGGTGAAAATCCACATCTCAAGTTTTAACAATTATATTTAAGGTTACAATATTTAACCATGGCATTTGTGGATTTTGTGAATAGCTAACTAGAGGTCCCCACCTCCTGACGTCAGTATCACGTGACTGCGATGTGTAGAGTACAAAGCATGCTCACTGAACATTGTCATAGAGTCAATACATAAATCGGTACCTTCTTGACTGATTTGTGATTAGTAATAGTATAATGTAGAGCTTTTAAAAGTAGTAATATTTCATTGTATGTAATATTTGTCCATATCTACATAATCAAGACTATTTACACCACGAAACAAACATTTGACTCGGCCAATTACGAAATGTGTAAGTTGCATCCTAAATTTTCGTTTTAATTTCTCAGATAAAAATGAAACTTTTTCACCAAAGTATTTTTAACTGTTACGCAAAAATACCTGTACAGATTTAATGTACATGTACACAACATGCGAATATTTACTTTAATGTATCTACAAAAACAAAGCGTCCAGACCAACACCACTAGCAGGATACGAGGTCTAGGGTATAAGGAGACTTCAAAATTGGAAAGTGACAGACATTGGTGGTGTATCAGTGCATGAACTGGGGCCGTGGTGGTGTAGTGGTCAGACCACTTGCCCCCCTCCCCCCCCAGGCGATCCGGGCTCGATTCCCGGCGGGGCCACTCCCGGAGCCCCACCCGTGGGAACCGCGCTGGCTGGCAGGCCCCCTCGGGGATATCGCATTTCTCCTGGCCCTTCACCCTGGCGCTGCCCCACTTTCACCTAGCTTAACTCTCATCGGCTCTCTATCCAAGTCTCTCTACTCCAATGCATGAACCATTGTATGAGGAAAACGAAATATATATGTTGTAAATTTTCTGTTCAGTGTCTTAGGTGTTAGAATAGATAACTATTTTTTTTGTAACGTCAGTAATTTTTTTTATATGGCTTTCTAAAAATTTCAAAATTTCCCAAATTATTCAAGGCTGTCAAATAAAAACAGAAAAAAAAAATATTAGTTTGTTTTTGCCCTAAGTTTCCTGTGTTTTTTTCGATTATTTACTTTTCTAAAAACCATTTTGTTACAATGAAGAACTTTCCAGTTGTGGTGTGGATCAACACAACTCAAGGTCAGCGCTGAGAGTACGCAGTGCCTTGAGGCATTTCTGTAAACAGCAACGCACAACATGTGACTGGATGCGTCTCACCGTTGGCAAGTTTGGAAACCTACTGACCATCTGAATATCCCCAGGTACTAACAGTCAACTGTGGCTCATGAAATACTGACATGTAGCAGGACGTCGACAGCCAAGTGAGGACATGCAGGAGAGTCATTAACGTTAGCAATCAGTGTATCTGACTTGTGCAACAATCAACTGGCATCGCATGATGTATAGGATTACCTCATAGATGTGTGCCATACATCACACACAACATGAGTAAACATGTGGGGCCATATATGTATGTGCAATTCGTACTACCAGCTATGGAGTAAAACACAGCTTTAGTGTAGCTTAGCTGCCTTGCTATCAAGATATAGACCAAAGTAATTGTTCAAAACTGAAAACACTTTTGCAGCATGTAACATGTTAAAAACAAAAATCATTCTTTACATTCTGCATAGCCTTACGCTAATAGGTTATGCACACAGCTGTGTTCAGTAATACATGCCCCTACATTTTTTTATTAATTTTACTTGTAGTCAGAATATTGTAATTCAATCCCAATATTTGTAATAAGAATGTTGTAATGTAAATAGAAAGACGGGTATTTTTCTGTCTTTGTAAGGACAATGTGCCATTGTTAGGTGACATATTTATTTGCTCTGTATTTTTAAAAATTTCAAATTGAATATGTCAGCAAAGCTACTTGTCAATGTAAAGTACTTTTGTTTTCCTACAAAGAGTCATTACTTATGTCAGTTTGGCGTATGTCTTTTCCTTGATTCTTTTTGATTGTTGTATTTAAAGAAGAAACATTAATTCAGTAAAATCTGGCTTTGTTTTCAAAATTTTTGTTATGTTTCAAATTGCAGTTGCTGTTTCTTTTTCTTTTTAATTGCATAACAGTTTTTTACTGATTCATGATATTGCATAATCTGGTATTTTATGTTATGCAAAATGTTAGCTTGGAATTATGTTTGCATTTTAAAAGTGTATTTCATTTCAAGTTTACCAGTTATGTAAATGTCACGTCATATAAATTTTACTTCAGATCTGTTGGAAACATTTGTTTTCACACTATTCTAGAGCTGTGTTCGAATTCAAACTCACACACTGTCACTTGCCCTTGAGCCCTTGAGCACCCACCGTTGTGCCCATTCCCTTTATCCCTTTCTTGAGGAAGTGCGTATAATTTCAAAAACCCATCTTAATTTCGAAATTTTTAGGTTCCAACGCATAAGCGATTAAAGAATCAACCAACTCGACACATTTTCTTACGTTGTCATTTGTATTTGTATTAACAAATGTTCAGTAAATGACGGGAATAAGCTGCATAACGGTTATGAACAATTAAACTTTCAATGTAGGGCATAGGGCATGTGCAAAGGACATCGCTCTTGCCCCTAGTTGAATGGGACATTCAAGGTTCATGCATGCCCTTGCCCCATATTCAGGAGGTGACAGTTCAACGGCACAGCCATGAAGCACTCTTCTGGGGCACACAGCCAGACAAGGGCCCTTGGCTAATAGATTAGGAACACGTGTTCAATTAGTTTAAGAAAACAATTAGTTTGAGAAACAACACCTACATTAGGTGAGCCATTATTCTTTCAACAGAACTCATAATGTGTTTGTGACAGTCAGCTTTGTAGATACGAGTATCTAAAAAAAATATTATATTTACTTCAGTGTAAACAGATTTTTTCACAAGGAGGACTGTTTAGTGTGGATGGCAATAATTGCAAATTTTTCATAAAAGTTTTAGTTCATAATTTCTCTGGTTTTTGCAACTATCCTCACTGTGTACAATTTTTGGTTAAAAGTTAAATTCAAAAATGAAATTTTGGGGCATGACTGAGCTATTTATGTACTTCTCAAATATACCATTTTCCACATTTTATCTTAATTTAGTTATACTAAAACAATTGAGTAACAAATTTGAACTCGGATTCAAAGTACATTCTTTGAACACAAATCAAATGTCAAGTATTATAATTGCTATGAAAACTTGTCATATGCAAAGTACATTCTTTGAACACAAATCAAATGTCAAGTATTATAATTGCTATGAAAACTTGTCATATGCAAAGTATATTTTCATATTGATTTTGTAACAGGCTACTAAGTAAATGTAATTTGACGTTTCTAGTAAAACAGAAGATGCGAGGTCTTTTCATCGGTTATAGATTATTTCCTAAAAGTTACATTTTATTTATGTTATGTCGGAATATTACAACACAACTCCTAGCATTATGCAAATATATTCTTATTCCATTGTCACAACTAAAATTTGCAGGACCTTTAAATATCGTAGATTTATTTATCAGTATAAACATATAACTAGAAAGTTTCAATTCTTCTGTTCTAATGCATATGCCCCATTTAAAACTTACCTCTCTTCGCTCAGGTGTTAATTCATACTACTTAAATGCCGTAGAAAAAATTGTTTAAAAAAACATTAAACAAGATATAAACCATATTCCTACACTACAGTATACAGAATACCCTGCTATATCTTTTACGAACACAACTACAAAATAAGAAGGAGAAAACAATCAATTCTTTGCAACTAAAATTATCTAGCTGCTATGATGGCACTTTTGAATTCAGTGTTCCATTTAGCCATATTTGTAACGATATCTTCGATACAGGATTGTTTCCAGGCAGACTCAAATGGGCTATGGTAACACCATTGTTCAAGAAAGGAGACAAGACCGAAGTAAACAATTATAGACCCATCTCACTTCTTATGTCCTTTTGAAAAGTAGTTGAAAAACTGATTTACAGGAGGTTGCTGCAACATTTTGAGGATCACAAAATATTATCAAATTTCCAGTTTGGCCTTAGGGAAAACACACCAACAAACGATGCAATTTTCACACTAGCAAATAGCATTCTTAATGCACTTGATAAAAGGATGCCACCGAATGGCATATTTAGCGACCTAGCTAACGCATTTGACTGTGTAAATCACAAAATACTTATAGGAAAATTAAAGTTTTATGGAGTCTCCGGTACACCAAATAAACTAATAATCTCATACCTTTCAAACAGACAACAAGAAGTGCGGATCAAAGGGAAAAGTACTTCATTCTACTCTGAACAATAAAAAGTACTCTTCCTAGTTTATATAAATGACCTTCCATGTGCCTTAACACCAGAAACTACTCCCACTTTATTCACAGATGATACTAGCATCTTAGTCTCTGGAGACTCAGTAAATGCTCTTACACAGAAAATGGACACACAACATTTACAGAGCTAGATGCATGGTTTACTGCAAACAAATTAAATCTCAACCTAGATAAAACATATCTTATACATTTCCTCACAAAGAACAGAAAAAACGTTAATTCATATGTTAGCAGTAACAGAGATAAGATTAATGAAACTGCAGTGATTAAGTTTCTTGGCTTAAAAGTAGACAATTGACTTAACTGGAAATCTCACATTGCGTATATTTTACCTACACTAAGTTCAGCATGTTTCGCCTTGCGGAGTGTTGCAGAGATCCTAAACAAAAATACAGCAAAAATGGTATAGTTTGCATATTTTCATTCCATCACGTGTTATGGTACAACTTTTTTGGGGTAATTCCACTGACAGCAAAAAAGTGTTTCACATGCAAGAGAGTTGTAAGAATAATCAATGGCAAAAGAAAGTCAGACTCATGTAGACCTCTTTTCAAGAGCTCAGATATCTTAACATTTGCATCTGAGTATATTTTCAGTACTTCTATTCATGTCCAAAAACAGTCATTTATTTAAGAAAAATGAGTCCTTTCATAAGCATGACACTAGAATAAAAAAACACACGTGGCTTCAGTTAACTTAACACGTGTCCAGAGAGGGCCATCCTACCTTGGTAGCCAACTTTTCAATAAGTTACCACAACACCTTCAAGAAATTTGCTTCTCTGACCAAAAACTCTTTAAAAAAAACAGCTGAAAGAATTTTTTTCTGAACTAACATTTTATAGTGTAGATGAATTTATAAACTACAAAAATTAAGCAATTATTGTATAACATGTCTTTGTACGCATTTCTTGTTCCCTGTTTTCTCGTTTCCTTTTTCTTCTGTTTCAGCAAAACGACGACGCCTCACAGCAAGCATGTTGTAAGAGGATTGGTCAAATTATGAGGAAAAGATGTGATGCATGTACGTGTAGTCTTACATATATATATATATATATATATATATATATATTGTGTGTGTGTGTGTGTGTGTGTGTGTGTGTGTGTGTGTTTACTATGTACAGTGTAATATATAAACTCTGTATAGCGTAATTTGACTTGTCCAATATCTTTGTACATCTATGTATTGGAAGAAGATCTTACGGATGTAATTAAAAAAAAAAAAAACAAACAAAAAAAAAAGTATATTGGAAGAATATAAGTCACATTATGAGGAAAGATGTGATGTGTGTACGTGAAATTTTACATATATATATGTGTGTGTTTACTATTCCCAAACTTCGTATACTGTAATTTGACTTGTCGAATATTTTTGTACATCTATGTATTGAACAAAGATCTTACGTAAGCAATAAAACAAACAAACAATTATTAAAATTTATACTGAGACTACCTGCGACTGCCCGTGACTACTTGTAATTACCCGTGACTACACTTGACTACTTGCGACTATCCATGACTACCCGTGACTATAGTCTATTCACGGTAAGGTGAGCACTTTTAAGGCCCTACAAATTTTTTTCTATGATCCAATTTCTATCTTTCCGCCACTTTTTAAAATAAACATTGCTATGTGACCAATAAACACAGCGTATACATTCCACCACTCCAAAAAGTTAACGTCTGAAGCTGCCATAAAATAAATTTATTATTGGTTAATGCCTATTGGAAGGGTCTTAAAAGGTACTCACTTTACCGTGAATAGCCTATACCTGTGACTACCTGCGTGTAATGGTTCATGCTTAGAAAGCAGCCAAGTAGCTCATTTTTCTCCGACATGGTTTACAAATTTTGAAATTTCTCAAGGATTGTTTTTGATTAACCATAGCCTATGTCCATCTGGAAAAATGTAGCTTTCTAATAGTGATAGAATTATAAGAATCGGCTGTCCAGTTTCCCAGATTACCGGAGACGTATAAACAAATAAACAAACTCACATTACCTCTTTATAATATTAGTATAGATAGTATAGATCTGGAGTTTTACTATTTGTTGGATTTAAAATACTTTCAAAGCATACTAAGAACATAAAGTGTTGTTGCTTTTCACATTCAAATTTATTATTTGCATATTATTTATAATTATACAACACTCCTTATTTTTAGCAAATATTGCTAAATATTGTAAATTTCACGTGGAAGTGAATAGTATTTATCAGAATAATTCTGCTATAAATGTTCTAGTTTTAATTATTAATACATACTCTAATTACATTATCAAATCTAAATTTTAGACTTTTGCATTAATACTAACATACTTTGTAAGTATACCATTTCTCATTTCAGTTAGCGCAGCATTAATTTACAATATCATTTGTTAATATTTTATTTTTAGTTGGATGTAAGCAGTTCTTATGTAAACTAAGTTAATTACCTTCTAAATTAAGTTTTATATTTTGTACTACAGATAGTAATTTTATTGTAACATATTTCTTTCTATCTAATTAATTCTGAATTACGTCAATAATTGTTATGTGTAGTTGTGTATAAATATTTAACTAAATTACTTTATGCAGATATAAAATATACAAAATAATATGCTATAATACCTGTAAATACACCTTAAATTTTTAAAATCATGATAGTCATATTCACTGATAAAATTTGATAGCTCTTTAAAATCAACTGCATTATTATATACTGATTCTTTCTTAACTCTAGGTTAAATAAATATTTGTAATAATTGGCTTTATTTTGCTTTTCTCTCTCCTTTTATTTGTTTTGTTTATTTAAATAATATTTTGATATTGCTCTCTTTAATTCGTATTTTCTTAGACTGTTTATCATTTAATTACTACAAATTTTACACAAATTCCTCAACTTTTTACATTTATTACATTCAGATTTGGCTCTCCTATTTTTTTTTATATATTAAAGAATGAATTTTTTTTTTCGAAATAATAACAATAGGTAAAATAATTTTATTTTTGAGTTATAATGAAAATGCTAATATTTTCATTTTTAAATAACTTAGTGTATTATAATTATGTCATTTTAGCACAATATAACTTTTTTTATATTGATTAAGACATTTTCTACTTACAGTTAGTTGAACATGTATCCTTAGGTTCATTATGTGGGGAAATTAATTAATAGATTTACTCTCTCTACACACTGTGCATACTTCATATGCAATGATTGCATCTCTATTATGAGTAATACAGTTAAGAGTTTTTTTTCAGATTCATATAGTATATTATTTCCTTGGCTTTGTTTCTCGTGTTGAATAAATGTCTCATATATTCATCAAAACATAATCTACGCATAGCATAATGTTTATCCCTGGCTAACCTGTGAGGTAGAAATACATAAATCAACATCTTCAGTTTATTCAAAATATTTCGATTATGTTATGTTGTCATTTTAAATATTAGTGGGTAATTTAGTATATTTGTGCTTTTTAGATGTTTCACACGCATCTTACCACAGTCACTAAGCTCTTGTTGTAGGATGTTATCTTTCTTCAAATCATACAGTTCTTTGCTTTAAAACACGATGGTATATATATATATATATATATTAAAATGTTTATCTTTATTGCATTTGTGCGATTTCGCAGTCACGCCGGGCGGCCACTGAGTAGTCACAGAGAGTAGTATGCCACCACGCGCCATCAAGAACAGCTCATCGTAAGGCAACCTTATCGTCTTCCGTACTTCCGCTATCATTATAAAACTACTCGTTGTAGCTAAGCAAAACCAAAACCATATCGACATACTGAATAATAAATAGAGTCGTTTAAAATGCCATGCTTGCAAGTCTGCCGTTTTATATCATTTAATCAAATATATAAATTAGTTTAAAAAAAAAAATCACCGACAATATTTAATTTAACAGGTTTTGTCGGTGCTTCTGGGTGATGATATAAGCAGCCATAATTGAAAGTGCGCTCTTTCATTAAAAGCTAATTTGGTTCACGAATTTTGTCACAGACGGGCAGCAATCGAATAACTTGACTGAAAATTAGGAAAACTCAAAACAATTTGTATATTACGTTTTCAAAAACATTTACGAAAACGACTATTTGAATCGTGAAGTAACGCTTGATAAGTTCTATACTATATGAATTTAGAATCCGTGTTTTTTTTTTTTCGTGTATTGATTACGGAGAGACCAGGATTCCAGCTCTCGTTCATAGTTAATAAATTATCGCTTTGCCAAAAACCGAATAACTTCCGAGTCGTGCGTGATTGGTTAGACATAGAACGAGGACGTTAAAGGTGAAAATTTAATTTTCTTTGTTGTACGTGCAACTCACGTGTCGCGCAGACGTCTGCAACGTGATCGTGACCGTGGACTGAAGATGAGGAGGTAGACCGCTTATTCGTCTTCTGCTCATGTACCCAACATTCATCTACCCCAATCCTACACAACTGTCAAAGTCACATGGTCAACACTGATGTTTATATCTGAAATTTTAAATGACAATCACTATAATAAGAATAAAATACCTGTACCAATTAGTCTAACTGTCTTACAAATTGGTTAGAGGAAGTATACATACACCTCAAACCCAGTTTTCTAACATGAAATCCAAACCGCGCCAATATCACTAGACGTATTGGTAGAAAGCAGAATGTCGGGACACGGAGATCGGTTGTGCGCAGCCAGCGACGTCTCTCTACCTCATGTTTAGTGTATGATCGTGGCGAGCTGAGATGCAGGTTCTGGCCTTGACCTTCATGTCACGAGGTACCACAAACCTTGCCGCGTCGTCTGCAGCATACGTCCGCACAAACACGTGCACACGTGAGACATAGTTAGCGAAGAGACTTGGGCCGCTCCTAACATCGTGGTCTTGAGAGCCGATGAGGGCGATTGATGTGAGTATGGAGCAGCGCCGGAATGAAGGGGCGGGGGAAACGGGATATCCCCGAGAAAACCCACAGCATCGTCCGGCGCGATTTCCAAATGAGAAAATCCGGAGTGACCCGGCCGGGGGATTGAACCCGGATCGCCTTGGTGGGAGGCGAGCAGGCTAACCGCTCAGCCACCGTGGCCCCATGTGAGATAGACTGTTCCAACACTACTCCACTTGGTTTCTATGAAGTAGCGAATGTTTCTTATTCTGCTCTTTTTTTGTAGTCCTTAAAGCCATTGGTCATAAAAATTAATATTTTATATTTTCTACGAAATACCATTTTACTTATGTACAGAATGGTCCACATGGCTTGTCACCCCCTGAAGCATTTCTATTTTTTGTTAATGTGTAAGGGTGGGCGACATATCTTGTCATCCCCTGAAAATCTGATTATTGAAATACCTCATGATGTATTGGATTATGTTGCGTTTTTACTGTTTATGTATGTAATAGGTGGCAATATATTTTCAGGGGGTATATATTTTCGGAGTATTGTCATTCAATGTCACTGAGTTTCCCATATTTCGGGAAATTAAAATTTTGAAATGTGATTTTCAAGGGCTCAATTCTCCCTTATTTAGGTACAAAGTGTCCTGTATATTTTCTACTAAATTTTTTATAAGGAATCGCCTCCCAGAGTTTGTCAGTAATTTTTAAATACGCGTTGTATACTACGTACTTCATATCTATGGGGCTCGGCGTCTGTTAGACATCACTGCTATAGGCTGTTCACGGTAAAATGAGCACTTTTGAAACCCTGCTTAAGATAAACTTGTATTCACGTTGTGTATTCTTCCACCTTATGTATAATTAACATTGTCATGGGTCTCGTCACTTTATTCATGCGTCGGTACAGTGAAACTGTGAGATATAAGTAAAGTAAACATTTTACAAACATTTTAATTTTTTGATGCATTAAAAAAACAGAAAACGAAGAAATAATTTAAGTTATCACAAATGGTTACCTAACACTATATTCGACGTTAATATATGGAACTATTTTCCATCCATCGTTACCAACTTTACTGGGCAAATATCTCTCAGTGCGCCAATTAAAATATATGCATTCAGGAGCAGTGAATTTTTTCTGAAGTTCATTTTAGAAATGATCACTTTATCGTAAACAGCCTTTATCGGCCACTGTCAGGAGTATCAGCTGAGCCTAGAACACAGATCGGAACTCGACCAGCTAACTGATTGGAAAATATTAACTTCTACAACAAAGTTAGCACTACGAAAAATAAAAAAATTTCCGAATTCGAATTATTTATGAAACAACAATAAATCCATGCAGCGTTACTACTAAGATTGTCGACAATATTCGATAACTGTAAAAATATGAAGGGTTGTTGGGGGAAAAGTGTTTTCTGTTATTATTGATATAATGGAGCAGGCTCTAGTCTGTGCGGTTACTTCTTCATCCTCCGCGATCAGTCAGGAATCGTCAGTGATAGAGCTCTTCCTTGAGAGCCGACGAGGGTGGTTGAAGTGATTACGGAGCGGCGCCGGAATGAAGGGGCGGGGGAAACGGTACTATTCCCATTTGCGAAAATCCGGTGACCCGGCCGGGGATCGAACCCGGTTCGCCTTGGTGGGGGGGCGAGCGTGCTAACCGCTCGGCCACCGCGGCCCCCAGTACAGGGTGGTCCACATGTCTTGGCAGCCCTGAAGATGTCTTGTCACGCATGCATAACCAGTAAGAAAGCAATATTATCCTATACAGCATTAGGTATCCCAATAATCAGACTCTGTGGGAGTGTCGAAAATACCGCAAGCAATCTTGCGCGAGCTGAATGTATCTTGTTGATGTCAGTATCGCTTAGCTCATCGACAGCTGTTGGCCTAAAGGATTTCAATGCAAGATCCTTTTTCACGTGCCTTAACATGGTGGTTGTTGGGATTGCGAGCTCGGATGCTCGTTTCCGTAGTGAGTTCTTGAGTGATCGGAGCACAGATGTCTCCACCGCCGCACACGTGTCCTGTCGTGAGGTTGGTCGTCCTGTCTTCTGTTTCCCTTTAATTGATCCCGTCAGAAACATCTTGTGTTCCCGGCGCAGTGTTGTCCTTTTAGGAGGGTCTTCTTTGTGGAATCTTCTCGGGAAGTCTTGAACGTGGGCGTTCATATGCCCAAACGCTACCAACGAGCCGCTCTTCAACACTGCAGGAGCTCGTGCCGGCCATCTGACTTAGAGAAAGAAATGTCATACCAACGTCAAGGAAAATTAAGGGGGGTGACAGGACATTTGGACTATTCTGTATACGGCGCCATGAGAGGCGCTTCTGCTACGAGTGTGTTTGTTTATTCCAAACAACTACGGGTTCTGTGTTGGTGTCTAGCGGTGTCGGTTACAATGTCACAAGAGTTGTTTCAAGGACGAGCGGGAACTGCGTTACATAACGTGCACATCCTGGTGGTGGGAGATACCATACACTGCTATAAATCCTCGTGACCACACTGCAACCTCTTCAGTTCGCTAAGCCGGCCCTACACGATGCCCGTTTCCGTAGCCATTCTCTGTTAGTGTTTCTGCTCCCGTGTAGGTTACAATCCAGCCACCTCCGGAGGGGTCTGGCTCAAGGTATAACAGTTCTCATACCAATAGGTATGCCCGAAACTGTAATAGAACGTGTTATTAATTTCTGCTGTACCCACGGAGCTGCGACAGACAAGATGGCGGACACCCCAGTAACAACCTCAAGGTCTTGCATTTATTCTAGAGGTTTTGTTTTCAATGCCATTTAAGGTCATAGGGTGAAGGTCACCTTCGCCCAATATGGTGGTAGTAGTCAGTAATGTAATATGTTTGCTGACTTTTATGGATTTTTTCTCGGGTTTCTGTTTTCAAGGTCATTAAAGGCCACGGGGTCAAGGTCAAAGGTCCTGAGTCCTGCTTCCCGGTCTCCTGGCTTGGAGTCACAAATCCTGCTTCCCTGCTCTGGTGCCGAAAATCAATTTTCTGGGATTCGTTTTTGGCAAATGGGAAAAATGGAAAAAAATTTGGGACTTTTTTAAGGAAAGAGAAATTCGTATTGAAATTTAGTAGAGTTGAGGGAAAAAAGGGAAATTTTATGAGGAAAAGGGAAATTCCAAAATTACGGGCTTCCGGCGCCTGGCTTCTGTGCCGTGTGTGGTTGTCCCCGAAGGAACTTTTCCCTTCTACTCATGGTTATCCAAACCACAAAGTACGCAGTTATCCATTCATGCGGTTATTGAGAATACTGGATAGATAAATCTCAATTTTGCTCACGTACTGATATTACACGCGAACTGATAACGCGATACATCACGACCTAAATAAGCATGAAAGACAACGACGTAGCTAACTTGTTCAGTCTGTGCTGCAACACGTGAAAACAAATGACTCGCTTCATCAGAAGTTAAGGCTATCTGTTTTGTTATCGACAATGTGCTACAGACTTATGCAATTTCCAGGAATTCGTATCTACATATCCTTATTCCTAAAGCTGCCCGCATAAACTGGTTACGGTGTGAAAATAAGCCAACATCTAGGTTTCTGCTAATCACTGCATCGTAGAAATAGTGAAATGCACAACAAAATAAACACGAACCACATGTTAGTCTCTGGTTTTTTACGGCCCATGTTGTAAAACAAAACATGTCTTAGATAAAGAAGTGTGACAATATAATTAATTACTTAACTTGACGAATAACAAAAAGTGCATTCTATATAAAGGCTGTTCACAATAAAGAGAGTACTTTTGAAAGCCCTGCTTAAGATATACTTGTATGCCCGTTGTGTATTTTACCGCCTTATGAAAAATTAATATTGCCATGGGCTTCATCACTTTATTCATGCGTCGGTCAGGTGAAACTGTGAAATTGTTAGAAAAGTACATACTTTACAAATCTGCTCGTTTTTACACTTCGATGTATTATAAATAAGAGGAAGCGAAATAAATAATTTAAGTTATCATAGATGGTTACCTAACACTTTCTATTTGACGTTAAGATATGGAACTACATTCCTTCCACCATTACCAACTTTACAGATCGCCTGTCACTCTGTGCGCCCGTTAAAATATATGACGTTAGTAGCAGTTAATTTTTTCTCAGGTTGATTTCGAAAGTGCTCACTTTATCGGGAACAGCCTTTAACTGTGTTTATCATTGTAATAATACGAATAAGTTTGTTTTGCGAGTACGAATCGCAATGTGCCATATTACACTATGTCCTCGTACAGCCAAACGCCGCACTGTGTATTATAATACATTGCACTGTTAGGCCACATTTTGTAATACCTATTATGTAAAATCCATTCACGGTTACTTCAAACTTTTCTGGAGCCCTTTTAAAATCCCACTGCCTGGATATTCATCCACCTCAAGCCACCAAAGCTTAACTAAGTCTAGAAAATTACACCAGGAGGACAACGCACCGAATTCGTACGCACTCAGTTGTAATACTATTTTGCATGGGAACTATTTCTTACTAGGCACTGCTACCAACACACGTGTTTTCTCACTAATTTTATTCATATTTCTTAGAAATGTAATATGGTTATTTATAGATAAATTATAAGTAGATGTTCAGTTTAACCAAAAATAAGTCACTTTTATCTTAACAGAGGTATAAAACGCTTATGACACATGTCATATTTAGGAAATAACTAAACACGTTATACATGAGGTGATTTTTCAAAGGTTTGATTCAAAAAGTGTGAAGAAGCCGCAAATAGACATTAGTATGTGATTCTGATAGGTATTTTGACGTTCTACATATTTTGTCACAAACACTTTGTTGTACGAATTATTGTTTACGTGTGGATTCACTGAACTAGTGTATCTTTACCCCAAAAAATTTAATAGATATTTTTTTTAAGGCACGTGAGCCTCATAAAAACACATACATGTGTAGGCCTAATGATTTGAATACAGTGGGAAAGGAAATTTTATAAAACAAACTTTAGACCTTTAGGTTCAATAGTTTAGTGCTGCGATTATTTTTATGCTTTTCGGCAAAAATAAAAATAGTGAACTTATTTTCCAAAATGGCGGAACATCAGACGAGGGATTTTTTGGGACGTTTAAGCCGGAATCATGTAGCACTGACAAACACAGCACGACACGACAAAAACCGCAACCACAACCATTTAAAATGTGCTCGAATTTACAGCCCGACAGTTTACTGACGCGACACGTGTAGAATTTGTCGGATGCATTTAGAAGACGCTGATTAACTGCCCTAGTTTCAAAGGCGGTGGGCAGACGGGAAATTTTGGAATACATGATGGCGGCAAAGGAATATAGCTAATGCATACAAAGGCAACATTAATTTTTTTAAAAGCTAAATACAATAATTTTCATAATTTGATTTTCTTCTAAGCTACGTATTTCCCATTGTACGGAAAGCTTACCATACAATTTAATTTTGCAAAGTTGTACACTCTGTTCGTCGTGCCGCACGACACTATGAAGAATAGAAATAATTTCTAATCCAAAAATGCCGGTCGTACGACAGAATTGTCAGGCTTACGTCAGATCTAACTTGTATTTCATTGGCTACTTTGGTTTTAAGTGTCGTGTCGCGACGGTCGTGTCGTGCTTGTCGGGGTTATGTGATTCCGGCATTAGGAGCTTGCTCTGGGTAGTGTCTAAAACGTATCCTCAAATTTTCAGCTTGATTTTTTGTGTCTGGGTTTGAATGATATTTGGCCTATTTGCACTGGAGTAAGGGGGAGTGGTTCATTTTCAACGCCTTTTTACGTTGTTAGATTTTCGCTGCGTTCATTATTCTCGGAGCACTGGTGGAAGAAAGAAAATTATTATTTTTTACTGAATTTTTAACCGTGTAAAAAGGTGTTAAAAATTGTTATTTGTGTCTTGTCGAACCGAAAATTTCAGAAAATCCTCTTTAAAACAAACTGTGACAAAGATTTCCGTGCACCATCCCCCTTAAATGTGGAAACTAAGGACAGAAACTCCTCACAACGACGAGTGTTTCGTGAAGCGCATGCAAAACATTTTTAGAAACAGTATGAGCAGCTTGTGGCCAGTGGCTCTCCATCCTGCAGGGTGAAGCGGTTCCTCGGGTGTGAGCAGACTGTCGCCCGCCCGTCTTCCTCTGCCAGCCAGGACGCATGGCTGCAGAACTGCCGAGGCACAGGACCGGCTCATTATGCCCCTCCCCTCAGGCACAGCTGGTATCGTTCACCTGTAACATTTTTAGAAACAGTATGAGCAGCTTGTGGCCAGTGGCTCTCCATCCTGCAGGGTGAAGCGGTTCCTCGGGTGTTAACAGACTGTCGCCCGCCCGTCTTCCTCTGCCAACCAGGACGCATGGCTGCAGAACTGCCGAGGCACAGTAGCCGCTCATTATGCCCCTCCCCTCAAGCACAGCTGGTATCGTTCACCTGTAACATTTTTGTAACGCCTCGACAAAGAAACGACGAACACACAATACTGCTTCAAATCCGTGAACACCTGATCATTGCTGGGAGAGTTTCTCTTGCATTTATCAAAAGGGATGTAAAGGCTTACGTTGTTCCACAGTTCATTCTGATTTACTTCACCATACACTCCACCCTAAATATGCTTTAATTATTCCAAGTATACGTGTACCGATGTAAGCATGCGGCCTCACCACGTGTTTCACCGCGGATCATAATTACATGTATATCTAAGGTTTGTCCTCAAGCCGTACGTAAATCTTGCCACGCAGTTTCGCCCGGAGGCCATGCGATGTGCTGTGGACAGAAGAGAGGGCGGCTGAGGTTCGTGGCGCTCGCCAAAGTAGCAACACATCACATCTCACATCTCGTAGTACCAGCACACTGCAGTCACGTTCACGGATGTTGCGATGCCATTAGAGTATCGGTACTGGGATCGAAAGAGGAATCGAACGAATGGTATCGATACTCATTTCGGTGCCAGTATTACAGGAAATGTATCGATTCAGTTATCCTTATATGTTCCAGTAAATTTCTTTAATTTTAATTGTTAGTCTTTTATTTTTCATAAAATATATTTATATTTATACATATTTAATCATATGTTTAATAATATAATACTTAGATTTTTCTCCCATTTCGAAGCCTACGCAGAATTTGTACTTCTTTTTCGCGCTTTGAAAAAAAAATACAGAGCGCAGCACTATTAGTATTTGGCAACGTTCTAATTACAAGACAAGTAAAATACTGACGTGTACTGCTTTTAAAACTATTATTTAACGGAAGAAAATACATGTTAATATTTTAGGGGCACTTTGATTGAAAGGGTTCAAGATTAACAGCTAGAAGTAATTCCGAAAAAAAAAATTATTGGTAACGAATCATTTACTGATATAATACCGGTCAGACACGAAATAAAAGCATCGATTCCAAAACAACCAGTATCGAAAGGAAAGTATCGATACCAGTATCATATGAGTAGAATCGCAACATCACCTACTGACGTTCAAGAGGTCGCTAGCTGTGTTCCTTGGTGAGTGGATAACACACTGCACGTTGTGTCCCGTCACTATTGCCTCGGATCGCAGTCGTGTTGCCAACGGCGAAAATAACCAGTATCGAAAGGAAAGTATCGATACCAGTATCATATGAGTAGAATCGCAACATCACCTACTGACGTTCAAGAGGTCGCTAGCTGTGTTCCTTGGTGAGTGGATAACACGCTGCACTTAGCGTCCCGTCACTATTGCCTCGGATCGCAGTCGTGTTGCCAACGACGAAAATAACCAGTATCGAAAGGAAAGTATCGATACCAGTATCATATGAGTAGAATCGCAACATCACCTACTGACGTTCAAGAGGTCGCTAGCTGTGTTCCTTGGTGAGTGGATAACACACTGCACGTAGCTTCCCGTTACTATTGCCTCGGATCGCAGTCGAGTTGCCAACGACGAAAATAACCAGTATCGAAAGGAAAGTATCGATACCAGTATCATATGAGTAGAATCGCAACATCACCTACTGACGTTCAAGAGGTCGCTAGCTGTGTTCCTTGGTGAGTGGATAACACACTGCACGTAGTGTCCCGTCACTATTGCCTCGGATCGCAGTCGTGTTGCCAACGACGAAAATAACCAGTATCGAAAGGAAAGTATCGATACCAGTATCATATGAGTAGAATCGCAACATCACCTACTGACGTTCAAGAGGTCGCTAGCTGTGTTCCTTGGTGAGTGGATAACACACTGCACGTAGTGTCCCGTCACTATTGCCTCGGATCGCAGTCGTGTTGCCAACGACGAAAATACCAGGGAAAAAAGTTAATGATATAATTTATTTTTTAATACGAGCAATTGAAATCCTTTTTCTTAATTGATTACCTTTCGGTGTACAGAAAAATAATAGTACTTGTAACATACTAGCTGGCTTTGCGCGACTGCTTCACAGTTTATGCCCTGTTTCACTCGCTGCTTTGTGCTGTTTCTGCCCTTGTGCGTGCTGACACACTGATTCTCAGATTGATTTGTGAGGTGCAGAGAGCATACAAGTAGAGAGTTGTAACTCGAGGCTATAATGAGAGATCCTTAAGGTGGGTTTACATTTGTGAGGTGCAGAGAGCATACAAGTAGAGAGTTGTAACTCGAGGCTATAATGAGAGATCCTTAAGGTGGGTTTACAATTGACTTAACAGAATAAGTGCACCGCTTAAGATATGAATTAATGTGTTCAAGGGTACTAGTTTATAACTGACGTGCGCGGGTCTTGACGGTGCGTTCTTGGCATAACTTAAGAGATCTTTATATGTTCAGTCCAAGTCAAGACGAAGTACCCAATCAGAGACCAGTGACATTTGTTTTTGGCGGGAAACTGTACTTACATCTTGTATTTAGGTTATGTAATATTGTGAAATCGTATGAAAGTAGCTATTTTAATCGAGAGACAGATTCCTCTTTGTTTAAATAACTGTCCATGGTCATGTTTTCTTTCTTGGAAGAGGTTATTGTATTCGCTTTAATTAATATTTTTCATATTTATTTATGTAATTGCCCAATGTTGTCATCGGCTTCCTCTTCTATAAGATATCAGGAGTTTTTTTTTCAAAACGTTCACACAAGCAGTGACCACTAATAAATAAATATATGTAATATACTCTCCACTCTAGTCCGTATTTCCAGGTTATGTCGCTTGCTTTCGTCTCATTCGATTCTGATTGGCTAGACTTAATAGTTGCTCTTTCGATCATAAATAGAAAAACTTCTCACTGTTCATTTTCCATGTGCTTATCGAGTCATTAAGCGCAATTCTTAATTCTTCAGTCTTTAATCGTAGACCCGCCTTTATCCGATTCATTTGTTTACCGAAGAAAGCCGAAGTAGGTTCTACGGTACTGACAACTTGAGAGCACAAGGTAATATACACATTCTCACATTGCTATGTTGTTGGTATTATGTAGACCTAGCTTGCTGTTTTTTTTTGTATGTTTTATTTGGACTGTGTTTTCTGGACAATATTATCTTCTGTCATCCACGGTTATTTCAAATCCCAGATACATTTGAGCGAATATAAACAGCAACCGCGAAGGCGAGACATTACATAACAACACGTTGTATGTGTATATTCACATAAATTCACGTGACGCAAACAAACAGACGTGTATGCCGTTTACACGAAGCAGTCTGTGTTATCACCATCAAAATTAAAATATACAAATAATCATGAGTTTGTACCATTTATGAAGAGAAAAAACTACATTATTGTTTATTATATATTTAAGTTATGTGTATATATTATATACTGTGTTAAAATATGTAATAACTGTTTTAATCGCCGAAGTTGTGGGGCTGTAGAACGTCGACCTCGGGCTAACTTCGGCATATTAGGTAAGGTTTCGTTTCCGCCACTCTAGTTGCGAGGGCCTGCTGATGAGGACTTGAGAAAAAGACCTAAGTTTTTGGGAACTCTAGAGGCGACGCAAGTCTCAATGCCTAATATTGAAAAGTCTTGGCAGCCAAACCCTAAAATCATGTATTCCCGTTTTCCATTAGATGAACAGTAGGGAAACTTTAAAATAAGTTTACCTGTAAGATCTTAACCTTGGTGGAGATTGGGTTCCTGGATCAGTTAATATTTACTGGGTAGCCATATCGACGTGCTTTGGTTCATGTTGTTACGTTGGCGATAAAAGCGGGACGTTTATATAATTTTGCTTGAAAATAAGAGCTCTGTGTCTGCCATCGCGCACCTCCAGGAGTCTGGAAATATGACAGGGGGATGGGCATTCCGCAGTACAACACAGAATATGTAGTGCAAGGGTACTATTAAATAAAAACCTTCGTCTAATTTTCTCTAAATATCATACTATTTCAATTCAGTGGGCTAAACCAAGTTCGTTAAGGGATAGAGGTCTTAATTAAATAAAATATGTAATTATAATTTCCTTATTTTATTTATAACTAGAAAGAAAATTCTCTTGACTCAGCATTTTAAATAACTTTATATCACTTACTGTTTACAATTAATGACTTCAATTAATACAATTTATAATTACTTCAAAGAAATCAATGAAATTAAATTATCAAAATCAGTCCGAATAGGCAGTGTATCAAAACCTATTCAATTATTTTATAAATTATGTGTCCATATTTGACAGTTCCAATATTTACAGTAACATCCGTATTACATATCCGCTCAGCCCCACCTCAGTTCAGTCCATGTCCCGCCAGTCCGAAATGTTCTAGAGTTCTCCGAGCGCCCTCACGCACAGTAGGCTTCACTCGTCGGGTTTCCCGCCCTCTCCTCCATTCACACCATGAACACTTCGTCCGCCGCCGTCGTCTCGCGGTCCGCACTATACTTCCTTCGCGCACTCGGCCAGATGGCCTCCGCCAAGACTACTGGCCGCTGGACCGCTGCAGTATTTATAGGACGTAGGCCATCACCCAGAAGTTTCGCCAAATCCCGAGTTGCACCGAGTGTCCTAATTCCCAGAATGTTCTTGCGCCTCCTCTAATACCCGGTTGCACCAACATCTTCCCCGATCCGAGATCGAATAAACCTAGTTCCGAACCGGGATCCAGTTTTATCTCGGTTACCATGTAAAAGCGTTGCACCAACGAAATTTCATGAATCTAGCTCTCCGATTTGTCGATCTTAGTTCCAAAGTGAGGGATCGAGATTAAGTATGAGACAAATTTTGCTATTGGTTCGTAATATATGACGTCATGGAAGTAGGCGTATAGAACTATATGCGCGATGTTTTATCTGTTGTAAGTAAATTTTTGTTGTACGAATTTTACTGACTAATAGTCAAGTGCGTACAATGTTGTTTTAATTTCCCAAGAAAACAATCGAACGTAGTTCTATCCGTTGGCGTATTTTCAAATTACATTTGTCCACGATGGCTGCTGAGATTTCGAACCGGCAATTTCGGTGGTTCGAAATGAACTTCATCTCGATCTCCAGTCCAGTTCTGAACTCGAACGGTGCAGCAGTTTTCTGTGTCGGTTGCACGATGGTGCAACTGGGCATAAGTTTGTCAGCTCCTCAGCAGGGTTCTGACACTATTCAGCAGACGGGGAGGCGCGACGGGCATGTCCGCCTGGTGTTAGGACCAATAGACTGTGCAGGTAATGGAACCGCGCGGCTGGTAAGAACTACGACACGTAACAATACTACAGAATACTTTTCTTTTTGGCCGAACTTGGGCAGTAGGAACGTTATTGTGTCAAATTGATTTCTGGAGCCCACTGCTTACTTCTTGCTGTAGGTGATTCACGCTAAAATGAACACTTTTAAAAGCCCTGCTTAAGATCTACTTGTATGCACGTTGTGTATTCTTCCGCCTTATGTAAAATTAACATTGTCATGGGCCTCAACACTTTATTCATGCGTTGGTCGAGTGAAACTGTGGAATTACTAGAAAAGTAATTATTTTACAAAACTTCTCATTTTTACACTTTGATGCATTAAAAAAAATTCAGAAAGCGAAAGAAATAGTTTAAGTTATCACAAATGTTTACATAACAGTTTTTATTTGACGCTAAAATATGGAACTACTTTCCATCCTTCGTTGCCAAATTTACTGGGCGCATGTTACTCAGTGCGCCAATTAAAATATATGCAGGTAGGAGCAGTGACTTTTTCAAAGGTTAATTTCAAAAGTGCTCACTTTATCGTGAACAGCCTTTACCAGTGGCGCTGGAACAGTTTTTGACCGTGAAGGGGGAGGGTGGGGAGGGGGACATATGTGGGAGGAAAGTGGCAGGGAAAGGAAAATGGTATTTTTGGGAGATGTCATTCTGTAAACACTTTTAGTTCCCATTACCAAGATGTCTTTAGTTTTTTCTAAATATTGCTATGAATAACATAAACGTAGCCTTTTCCTGCAGAAAAAGTTTTAAAACAGGTCTTTGAAATTAAATTTTTGTGACGATATTTAGCAGAATTTTTCGAGTGTAGTATGTATATTTTCAAAGGTATTAAAATAAAAGGTACGCAATTTTTTTTAGATTAACTTAATTAAACAAAGATGCAATACAGACCGGTTGTAATAAATACATAATGTAGTAGTACATAGCATTATTTGGTCTAATTGGCAAACAATTACCATTGTATTTATTTGCTACTATGAAAAGTCTACAAAATACTACGACTCTGAGTACCTTGTGTGCTTTATTAATTTGTGAATACTACAGAATCCTTAGAGCATTTTTAGAAAAATTAATAAAAATTACGTGAATTATAACCTCGTGTCTAGCAACAGTTGATAATTTTTTTTTTAAGTTAGCTGGTTAATACTTTAAAATATGTTACTTGATGATCCTACATTGTGAATATTAACGAGTGTAAATGAAGGTGTATATCTCCAATTCGCCATGAGTAAGTACAAATAACGGCCCTGGCACAATAGGCGGTTGGCGACCTCACGGGGCGCAGTCTGTCGGTGCGCCACCGATGTGGGGTGCGGGAGGCTCTGGGTTCGATTCCCGAGCAAGGCAGGGGCGTTCATTCAAGTTAGGTTATAAGTTAGTCTGTAAGCCGCCCCCTACCAACCTTACAAGCATAAAATCGGGGGACGTTAAAAATCCCAATACAAGACAATACAATAGGCGGTTGGTGGAGATGGTTGTCGGTTGGTGTGCGATAAGTTCCATTGCACAATAGTCAGTGTTGGCGTTGGCGTTCATTGTTTCGCAGTTGTGCCAACAGATAGCAGTAAAGTCATAACAAAGGCGAGCCAGCTGTTTTAATTGGCTATTCCTAGAATCAGAATTTTTATAACTCGAGACGTTGATTGCCCGATTTCAACTTTTTTAAATAAATTAAGTATAAATAAGCTATTTTAAAGACGTTATTTTTTTCTTAATGCTGAAATTTAGGTGCATTGTGTCTTATAAAATATAATATTCACGTAACTAACTCCAATTTGTCTGTAATCATTAAACTGCTTCACAATAGCCAGCAAAGAAAATATATTTGTATGGTTTGCTTTAACTTCTATGTTCTTCCACATGAGAGTTTTAATAATAAATATTGCTGGTTACTTATTAACAACATGTATTATCAGCTCTAAATTAATATTTTTATTTTCGCAATTATTTGCCGCTATTTCAAATCTTTACCACAGCCACTCGTTCGGAAACTAGAGAACGCTCTCTGATTGGTCGGTTGGTGGTAATAGTTCAATATACTCCTACTCGTAACAACACCAGCCACCGACAACCAATCGCCTTTGCGCCATCTCACATATATCGCCCTGTACTTCAACTGCTACCAACTACCAACCGCCTATTGTGCCAGGGTCTTAGTAGTATAAATGTAGTAGATGCAATTGTGTCAATGTATGAGGGGAGTTGGCAACGTCTGAGATTCTTTCTTGAAGCATATGTAAATAATTACCAACCGTTCACCTACATTCATAAGCTGCTGCGAAATTAAATGGCAATAACTTTTGCATTAATTTAGTCCGAAGTTCTCAATAATACCAAGACCTCAACTAATTATAATGAATAAATGTTTCATAAAACAATGTTTGGTAAAGCATTTTCATGAAATATACTTAAATTTAAAAACACATGTAGTTCTAAATAACGACTTATATTCGCATCTAAAACCATTCCTAAATTTTCGAGCCACAAGTTTTTCTAAACAAATCCACAAATATTTCCATTAGCTTATGTAGCCCCCCCCCCTTTTATAATGATTAGGGCAGTAGATGAGGTAGTGAGACACGAAGCCAGTTTTCCCATTTTATGAAAAGCCCAGGTAAAAATTTTGAAAAATGTTATGCTCCAGTATGCTACAAAATTTTTTAAAAAATGGGGATTGCTAATAATGCATGATTAGTTACAGTTTATTGAAGAAATAAATTAATGTCACAGTTATATTTTTAGGGGGGGTACAAATAGTATGCTGTATCCCACCCACAATACTTGGAGGAAGTACAATATAACCCTGTACCCCCTCCCCCTCCCGCGCTCCTGTGCCGCTGCTTACTTCTTAAGTTTTTCACTGTGAAAACCTCTTGAGAGTGGCCGTGCTGTTGAGGCCATAGACTAAAATGAGGTAAACCACGTATTCGTCTTCTCCACATGTATTCAACATTGGCCTACCCCAAAGGAACACATCTGCCGAAGTCACATGGTCTACAGTGATGAACATGTTCGTTTGTATCTCAATTATGAAAAGACAGCTAATTTTATATGAATTAAATACATTTTATCAATTTGAATTTCGTAAAACTGCATTGCAAATTGGTTAGAGAAAGTGTGCATACATCTCAAAGCACTTGCTTACTAAAGTGTTCTGATCTCAAATCAAATCCACGCCGTGTCGCTAGTAGTGCTGGGAGAAACTCAGCTCAATGTCGGGACACGGAGACTGGTTGTGCGCAGCCAGCGAGATCGGCCTACCTCATCTTTAGTCTCTAGTTGTGAAACGAATGAGAATGATTGGTACTTATTAATATTTTGCAGGCCCCACGTGTGGTCGGCAATTCTGCAACATTCAGTGCCAAATCCCTGCTGCTTCCTTGGCCCAAGGAGGCAGCAAGGCTGAATCCCAAACAAACCAAAAATATTGTGGCCTGAGCAAAATGTAAACAACTGGCAAAGCCAACAATAAAATGGTTTTTACAAGTAGGTCAGGAATATCATCTGCTGAGCTAAGTTCAAAAACATGAAGTTTGCAGAAAGTTATTTTTATTCAAATTCTCTTTCTTTTCTTTGATATGCAAAATATTAATTGATATGTATAAAATATAGTTTACACTCATTCTTAGAAAAAAAACATTAAGATATCAAAAATATTTTGTGATAATTTATATCCTTTGAAAAACTACAGTTTTCTAAAATATTCTCTATAAAAATACAGATTCTTTAAGAATACTAGGATATCAGAGTAATGATCTCTGTTGTAATACAGGTTCTTCAAAAATACTACCCACTTCCGGGAACTCAGGTACATATATGAAAAATTTTATATAAACTTTCAAGCCCGTTTTAACTTATTAAAAACATCATTAAAAGGGGCACTTTACAACCAAAGCACCTTTAGGGTAATTATCAACAATATTTCCAACATATTTCCAACATGGAAATATATATATATATATATATGTGTGTGTTTGTGTGTGTGCAATCTTAATTTCGTGACAAACAATTCTCTGGCTATAAAGGGCTAACCCAAAATGACAATGCAAAATGTTTAGTATGAATTCTGAATTAATTCACCTAACCTTCATGTTAATGGGTCTTGCTTGACCAAAACTCTCTTTAAAACTTGCATTAAATTTCCACCAGAAATTCATACGTGATTTTCACCATCTTGCCATTCATTGCAATTTTATGAAAAATGGCAATAGAAAAGCACATTAAAAACCTTAAAACTCCAGGTTGAGTCTGACTTGCTTGCCATTGAATTACATACTTAGCGAAGTTAGATTTAGCATTTTTCTCCCTTCGTCCACTGACCAACGCAACTGCTCACAATTAGAAAGCTTTAACTTTCGAGGAGAAAAAATGAAAATATATCTTCATAGAGTGTCATCAAAACTACAATTTGTAAGCAAAAGTGATCTTAAAAGTTTGAGCCCAAGATAGGGCGTATAACCTTACGTCAAAGTGACGTCATGATCTACTGCTCGAAGAGCCTATCAAGTGATAGAAAGTATCGTAATAAATTACATAACTTCTGATGTGATGATGCTCCCTCGAGGCCGAATTCATCTGACCCCGAACGAGCAGAAAGACAAAGCATATATACTGTTACATTTCAATTAATTCATAAGGGGTGAACAAATTCCAAACCCCAATGAAAAATCATTATTTCACTCTGTTAATACAGAAGCCAATAGAATTAAGTATTATCATATTAGGAACTACAGTCGTTACACTTGTTAGTGGGAGAAATAAAAATGTAATATGCCCTAGGAGTGTATCAGTAATGATCGGCGAATGAAAGTTCTTATTTCTCAACATGTCCAAATAAGGACGACACTATGTTTGAATGGCGCGCCGGCCTTCTGCGCAGATGACGAACGCACCCCCGCCACGAGGGGAGGGCGATCCCAGCGCTCGGCTCCGCCAGCAGCAGGAGTAGAAACTACGGCCGTCATAATGTCACTTGTCGATACAGACGCCGTATGCACGACATTCTCCTTTAGTAAGTGCCGTGAAAAGTATATCTCTTACTGCCGTGCCGGGCCACAACACCAGCGAGCAGCACAAAGGTAGACAATATTATCGGCTATAAGCCAAATGTTCGATTTAGTCAAATTTGTTTCACTTAAGTTTTCACGTGTGTAAACGGACTGCATACGTTGTCCAGTTGAATGGTTGAATAGGGGGCAGGCCAGAGACAACTAAGATCGCGTAGATTTTCTTGCAGTTGTCTTATCTGTCACATTAATATTAGTCAATCTTTGACTGGCCAAATATGTTAAACATGAAACTACTAAGTATGATTAGCACGTTACTCTTAGTTTTCATTCAACGAAATATGATAGCATTTACCACTTAACATGGATAGTTTTAAGGATTATTTATACTTCAATTGCCTCGGCTATGAAACTCTTTAAGATGAAGTGCAAGAGTCAATATTATATCCAATTACGAAAGACAATTAAATCTGGATGTTATTCTAAAAAAAAATTTAAAAATACTAAAATAAATACTAAATTCAGGTAACCCTTGACGATGTTTACAATGAAGGATATGAAAAAGAATAATTATAATGAGCACAAAACGGATAATCCTTGGTCCCTTAGCTTTCTACAAGTGTTTAGAAAACATCAGAAGTACTTATATCTAGTCTACAAAAGAACCTAAAAGGTCGAATCATTTTTAATTATGAATGGGTTTACTATAGGAAAATTAGTCAACCACTTAAGCATTACTAGTTAAGGGAACCTCAATTAAATGTATGAGTTACACTTTATAAGCACACTAATAATTAGCCTTGGAAAGAAAGTTTCAATAATAACATGGGAGACGTGGACTTAGCTGTTGAAGAGAAATAAGGTATTTTGCAGTTGAATCTGAAGCCCTCTCACTGGAGTCGAACCTGGTACTCCATATCTTCCAGTAGACTGAGATCCCATAACGGCAACAGGCACTCCAACATCCCTCAGTCAGCCAAAGTCCTGTAGTCGACTCCTGAATCCAACCACTGAAGCGGCGTTTAACTGCGCTGACCTCGGTTCCCAAGTTGGAGCTACCTCCTGCGACGAACCGCCTTCACAAGTGAAATTCCTATGGCGAGGTCCTCGCTTCCTTCCTTTGAAATGAGTTGTCGACATCTCGGCTTCAGATGACTCACAAATACGCAATTAATTCTCTCCTTTAGCGTATTTCCGTCGTTCAATCTTGATTACATCCATCCATAAATATAAAACATTTTAGAATTAATCATCAATGTCAAATTAACATCACTAAAGAACACATAAAATTGGAGACTTATAATTTCCTCAACTGTCCACATACTAATATATTTTTGAACATTCTTAAAACGTTTCTAACATTACAAAAGAACAGTTGTCCTTATCAACCAGTACTATTTATGTTTTAAAAATAAAAAGCAGTTTATAAAACAAATGATTATCATAGATAAACACAGGGTCAAATATCACAAATTTATAACTAAGGGATCTGTTCACAAATTCACACACCTGTTTTGCCTTTTGAACTAAGTCAAACTTTACACACATGTACAACTTGTGACATTGAAATTACGTCAACGTTATTTATCAAGTTAGAAAGAAAAACCAGGTGTTACAGTTGTGAGAGTGTGTGGGAAGTACAGAGTGCGGCAGGTGGATGTCAGTTGGCGCAGGTCAGTGTTGCTAGCCGATCAGTGCGTGTTCCCAGAGCTCACAGCCAACCACGTTTCTCTGATCTGACTTGCCACTTCCTCTACAGGCTGTCTGCTCGCTCTGCATTAGTGATGGGGATAATCGATGTTGGTAATCGATCAATCGATTATATTTAAATAACCGTGAGTAATCAATGTTGATTTTGATAATCGAAAACATAATCGATTATAAAGAATAATCGTCACTGCAAAGTTAATTTTTGAAATATAATATTGGAATGAAGTCAGTTATAATTTGAGTTCTGATATTTCTTGCACTTAAAACACTAACTTAATTCATTTTTTACATATACATGTTTCATTTATTTCTTTTTTTATATTTGTCTAATGTTTTTGACATTATGATTTGTGAAGAAAAATGGCATGGCGCTGCTATTGCATATGCACAAATTTGTTATTAAGATGTAGCTTATGTTTTGAAGTTTGCCATAATGATTAATTGTTAATTTTTATAACAGTAAACATGTAACAATAGATGTGCAAATATGTGTACTGCGTGTGGGTTCGTTTTGAACTTTGTATTCAAAACTCTAGAAAATATAACATACTGAATAATTTCGTCGAATAATAGATTGATAATCCATTATTAATCGAGCAATCAATTAGGCGAAGACGAAGAATCGATTAATCGATGGTACGAAATAATATGTCCGGACTAATGCCGAGAAGGCTCATCGCCACAGGTCGTCGTCACCTTCTTGCCTGCTCCTCACCGACTGAGTGTCTACTAGTAGAGAGATATGCACAACTCATTATAGGATATCCACTGTAAACTGAGCACCTTCTTGCCTGCTCCTCACCGACTGAGTGTCTACTAGTAGAGAGATATGCACAACTCATTATAGGATATCCACTGTAAACTGAGCACCTTCTTGCCTGCTCCTCACCGACTGAGTGTCTACTAGTAGAGAGATATGCACAACTCATTATAGGATATCCACTGTAAACTGAGTACTTTTGAAAGCCCTGCTTAAGATCTACTTGCTTGCACATTCTGTATCCTTCCGACTTTTGTAAAATCAACATTGCCACGCGCCTCGTCACTTTATTCATACGTCGATCAAGTTAAAGTGTGCAATTATTAGAAAAGTAAATATTTTACAAATCTGCGCATTTCTTCACTTGAATGCATTTAAAAAAAAACAGTAAGCGAAAGAAATTTTTTCTTAAGTTATCACAAATGGTTGCCCAACACTTTTTATTCGACGTTAAGTTATGGAAATACTTATTTTTCTCTCCATTGTTACCAACTTTACTAGGCCCCCGTAACTCAGTACTCTCGTCAAGATATATGCAGGTAGGAGTAGTGAATTTTTTCGAAAGTTGATTTCAAATATGCTCAATTTACCGCGAACATCCTTTAAAACTACTACACACGCTGCCTACATTATTAGAAAAAATACTATTTACGTTGTATAAGAAACACATTATGAATGCGTTATAATTTTTAACAATCCTAAATATTTGTCTATAATTTACTTGCATAAAATGTTACAAAAGTTTATTTATAATAGTATATTGTAAATCAACATTTTAAGTGTATTTACATTCTAACTATTTTAAAAAGGACATTTTGCAAGAAAACATTCCACAAATAGGGAAATAATATTAATTACTGTGCTTATATATAAGAATATATTTGTGTTAATAGTAACAAACATATCAATGTATTTGATGAAAATTAATTTCGTTTAAAAATATTATAACTTTCCGGCTTGATATTGGATCTGTTTAAAAATATATATTCAATATTACTATAATGTTATTTAAAACATATTTAATTTTATAACAATTTTACTACACACTACTATCAAAATAATTATTAAGGCAATAATGTTTATTATGGGTTTTTTTACCACTGCGGTTTCTGAACCATCCAAAATGAAAATACACTTAAATTTCGATTTCGAAAAATATTTCTTATTAAATGATTTTATACCTTCTAAATATGTTAGCTCTAGCAAAATATTCTACAATATTACAAAATACAACCATTCTTCTTTCACATGAAACAAAAATCGTAATTATCTGACATTTTTGGCATTTGTTTACTACTTTTTAATGAGGTTTGGATGCCGCACAGTCGAGTGCAAGCCCCGCTCCTTCTGCTTTAATAACAACGCTGTCGAAGAAATGTCAAAATCATATCCGCCACTGGGGGCACGGTGGCTGAGCAATTGACACGCTCGCCCTCCACCAAGGCGAACCGGGTTCAATCCCCGGCCGGATCAGCGGATTTTCGCAAGTGGGAATAGTGGCCGGACGATGCCGTTGTTCCGGCGCCGCTACGTACTCACTTCGATCCCCCTCATCGGCTCTCAAGACCTCGCTGTTAAGAGCAACCCAAATCTCTTCACTCACTCATATCCGCCTCCTACGTCCTCGACAACATGATGATGTTCGTCGTGGCCTAGTTACTAATACATCGCGTCTACACTACTGGCTTCACAGTCACCTACGGCATTCCCAAGAAAACTCCCCGGGAGCAGAGGAAGTGACTCGTTACTGAATGACGGCCGGAAGTCCGCCTTGCCTGGACTACCAACAACAGTCGAGGAGGCGATGTCTTCCTCTGCAACCGACCTGTGACGTCACATTCGCGCCTGTTTCCTTGCGGCCTTGTAGTGGCGGAGGAAACTATAGGCTGTTCGCGGTAAATTGGGCACTTTTGAAAGCTCTGCTTAAGATCTAATTGTGTGCACGTTGTGTACTCCTCCGCTATAAGTAGAATTAACATTGTCATGGGTCTCGTCACTTTATTAACGTCGGTCAAATGAACCTGTGAAATTATTAAGAAAGTATATAATTTACAAATCTGATCATTTTTACAGTCAGTTGCATTGAGAAAACCGGAAGTGAAAGAATTAATTTTAAGTCATCACAAATGGTTACCTAGCACTTTTTATTCGACGTTAAAATATGAAACTACATTGCATCCATCGTTACCAACTTTACTTGGCGAATGTCACACAGTACGGCCATTAAAATATATGCAAGCACGGGAAGTGACTTTTTCCTAAGGTTCATTTCTAAAGTGTTCACTTTATCGTGAACAGCCTTAACACCAGCAGCCTGGCGACTTTGCTCGCAGGAGATGGCAGCAGTGTATGACACCAGCAGCCTGGCGACTTTGCTCGCAGGAGATGGCAGCAGTGTATGACACCAGCAGCCTGGCGACTTTGCTCGCAGGAGATGGCAGCAGTGTATGACACCAGCAGCCTGGCGACTTTGCTCGCAGGAGATGGCAGCAGTGTATGACACCAGCAGCCTGGCGACTTTGCTCGCAGGAGGTGGCAGCAGTGTATGACACCAGCAGCCTGGCGACTTTGCTCGCAGGAGATGGCAGCAGTGTATGACACCAGCAGCCTGGCGACTTTGCTCGCAGGAGATGGCAGCAGTGTATGACACCAGCAGCCTGGCGACTTTGCTCGCAGGAGATGGCAGCAGTGTATGACACCAGCAGCCTGGCGACTTTGCTCGCAGGAGATGGCAGCAGTGTATGTAGTGCACGGTAACACGGGATGTAGAACTACTTCACTTTAAACAAGCTCAGCTATTGAAGATGTTACATTACCTTCGAACGAGTTCCGATCGCAATTGTTTCTCATTAAAAGTGAACAGTTTCCATAAGTAGTTCTCTCCTCTGCTGCGCTCCTATTGGCTGCTTCCAAGTAAACAAGTAATGTAATATATATTGCTGAATTTGGCGGGAATTCCTGCAGTTGTTGAACTAACTTAAGTTTAAGGTTGAATGTACTAATACCCACCCATTATGACATTATACTATAAGTGTAGGTTCCATAACAATTAAAAATATCAATAGTGATAAATGTTGGAGGTTATTATAATTAAATCATACATTTTAAGTTCCACGTCTGTTGAGGTAAGAATTTCCATTGATTTCATTCCGCTTTGTGTGTGTGACCGCGAAAACACGTTCTGTTTTTAAACTTGTTTAGACATGGCTACCGGATGTGTTTTAACAGCGCTCGTGTGACCGCAGCCATACGCCCGCGAAGAACGACTGAGCTGTGCCTCAGGAAACACGACACGGTGCAGTGGCGAGGGAAGCAGCAGTGCTCCGTGTAAAACCCACCAACTCTCAGCAACGTCCGCTTCGTTCCTCGCATACTGAAAGCCCCGCCTCGGACACGCTGATGGGTCGCCTGAACTCTCGGTGAGCTGAATTTCTCGGGCAGTCGTACATTTCTGAAAGCCCGGCTCCCGACCATCCTCCATGTACAGTTCAAGACTGTCGTGGACTCGACTAACTACTTCAGTCGTGTGTCGACTGTCGCAACCACGTAATTATGGCGCTGGTAAATCTGTTATTCATATTGTGTGCGTGGAAAACAGAAACTAAATAGGATAAATTAAGTATACACGAATTTTAAACTTCACGCTTCTAATACGATTTTAGGGAATGAACTACTTCTCCATCATAAGTGCTAACTTCACGGGCAACATGCCTATCATTGTCCCTTATAATATATGCAGTTATGGGAAGGAAATATTATTTCATATTTTGGCGTCAAGAAAGTTGAGACAACATTGCCCTGTAATTGAGTATGGTAAGGGTGTAAGTGATGAGGGAGGACAGCTGACCGCGATGGACTCAGCCTTGCTGGTTGGAAGGGCACGCCTATGTGCACAGTGCCGTTGATGGCTCCAGGTCAACCTTCATCGTGACCCATGTGTGGTGTGCATCGAGCCTCACCACCTGGTCTGGAGACGCCTTCAGCTGTTTTTGTCAGTCCCAAAACTGATCAGATTTCGAGGGCGTGGCTCTCGCGTTCATTTGACGACCTTTTTTAACAGCAGCAAATGAGTGGCTTGAAACACCACTTAAAGGGAGACTTGTATTTATAATAGTTGATATGTTACTTGCATCCTAGTGCCTAGGGGACACTCGGGGAACTTAAACCTAAAAACGACATAGTCTTGTATTTATTAGCTTGGATATTTAACCCGGAAGCCCTGATACTAGAAACACCACCTATGTCAAATAGGCTGACTAATGGGAGGCTGTTGGATGTGTGTCGGCAACCTGACACTCGCAAACAACGTTGTACATCCTTTAAGATATGCTCGAGTGGCATCATCTGGGAGGTGGAACTCTGCAGGGAGGAGGCTCACAATCAATAAGGGCAAATCAGACTCTTGCATCACATAATTTATCCACGCAGCGTCCAAACTGCCTGCACACGGCAAGGTGCGGTAATGATTTGGAATACTATTTTCAATAGGAATTATATCAGTCTCTCATGAACTCATCCTGTACTCCTGGCCATGGGTGTGAACGCCAATGACAAGTGGTCCCGATTTGCCAAGCTTCCAGTCCATCATGGCGCAAGCTATACGGAACTGCAGCACTAACCATGGAAAGATACTTGACAGAGAAAACAAGTAATTACTACCCTAATAATATATACCAAAAAATCCTATGCCCAATGCAATGCTGTCAGTGCTGCCAGGTTTTGTTTGAAATAAGAAAATTAGGATATATTGCACTTATTATATTATTTTATATCAAATAAAATGCTAGGCCAAAAGGTTAGTTAATCGCAGTTTTTTCTATACTTTAAAATAACACAAAATATATTACCATAATAATACCATCGGAACTTACTCCTTAAATACTGTGGGTACAAAATGGCTGGTGTACCTACACGCTCTAATTTAAAAACAAAGTTAAGTGAGCCTTGAGCGCACTTTACATGACAAATGGTCATAATAAAGCTCAATGCTTTCGGCCATAAATAACTTCAATGTAGCGAAACTCAAAATTTACAAAGACAAGACAATTTAACTACGAATATTTAAAAGTAATGGAAATCCCTCCTATGTAACACGAAACTTTGGATTGCGTTAAGTCCAGCTATTAAACCCACAAAACAGTATATTACAAGTTTAAATACCAAAACTGACTTCATTAAAAATTCCATGTCAGAAGCACACATACAATATTTATGCCAGCATGGCATCATTCACCAAAAGTGAACATTTCAAAATTCTAGCCTAAAGGGCCCTACATTGTTTTGACTCAAACATTGACCAAAATACTTACCTCAACTGGCCCAGGAGTCGTTTTCCACTCCGAAAAAGTGTTTCTTGAGTATACATAGGCAAGGATTTTCTCCCCCCCCCCCCAAATCAATCGTTTCGTTTTTTTTTGTCCCCCCCCCCCCCGCCCCCAAATGTCATGCCAATCCCAATATAGTCCATACGTGCGCTTGCACAAGTCATTTTCATAAATAATAGTTATTATTATTTTCAATTTTACATGACGTAGTGATGTAAAAATGCAAATCCGGGAAGGAAACGTAACGTTGAAAGTAACAGTACCACTCCACGTAGCAGCCACTGTACTGGTAAAGTGTTAGTACCTCGGCGTCCAGCAGTTGTATGCAACAGTACCACTCCATGTAGCAGCCACTGTACTGTAAAGTGTTAGTACCTCGGCGTCCAGCAGTTGTATGCAACAGTACCACTCCACGTAGCAGCCACTGTACTGGTAAAGTGTTAGTACCTCGGCGTCCAGCAGTTGTATGCAACAGTACCACTCCACGTAGCAGCCACTGTACTGGTAAAGTGTTAGTACCTCGGCGTCCAGCAGTTGTATGCAACAGTACCACTCCACGTAGCAGCCACTGTACTGTAAAGTGTTAGTACCTCGGCGTCCAGCAGTTGTATGCAACAGTACCACTCCACGTAGCAGCCACTGTACTGGTAAAGTGTTAGTACCTCGGCGTCCAGCAGTTGTATGCAACAGTACCACTCCATGTAGAAGCCACTGTACTGGTAAAGTGTTAGTACCTCGGCGTCCAGCAGTTGTATGCGGGAACTTGTAGAGCGTGCAAGGCAGGTTGTGATCCTACTCCGCGACGGTAGGTACAGTGATCAACTTGGTTGAGGCAAGTGGGCGAACAATTGATGTATGTACATCTTGTCACATCTGGTTGTGTATATTTTCAGTTTACACCACCAGGTAGATAAAAATTTAAAATTGTTCGTTTCTTGAATCAGGCAGTGTAACAACATACGTGACAAACATTTTTTCTTTCATGCTGTATAGTAAATGAGCTGTAGGGTGCCTCATTCTCCATCTCTCCCAAGCTGACAGACTTGTGTCGACAAGACAGGCCGAAGTGACGTCCAGATGTACCAGAGAACCCATGAGACGACTGTGTGAGCAACAATCACCAGGCCCACAGCATTTCCAAGGTGGCCAGTCTCGGCGAGACTACAGACGTTGGAGCTCATCATCTCGATCAGCCAAGGGGGAGGAGAGTGGGGGGGGGCAGCGAAGTCGACTCCAGCATCTTCTCCAAACATCCAGCATCAGTGCAGCAGCCACGACCACAACACACAACACCTTACATGAGATTGTCATGGGCGCGCTGCAATACGGAGCAATTATGATGTAAACAACAACATTCCAAGAGAACGAACTCCCTAATCGTATAACATATCCTGCCTCTCAGTCCTTTTTTTTGATGAGCAATATTGTGTGCACGTCCTTTTAAAATTTCCAAGTAAAACAATTACATTTAAAACACTCTTACAAACTACATGACGACTAGCCAAATGCTTAAAGGTGGCGTGAACATGAGGTGGTTGAAAACGTCTCCTGGGGCAAATAAGAGACGTATTCCCTGTTTTCGCATTCCTCTGGTGAATGCACCAAAACTTGTTTATTTGAACTTGATGTCAAGATTTTTCCGAATAGTGGTGATGATAACACGTAGTGGTAAAACTGCTGCATGCCAGTCTGAAGTGTCTGAAGCATTTAGTTCTAATATTTCATACAATGGCTACAGGATGGATATAAACCTTGTCCAGGGTGGCCCTAAGTCGATTTCTGAAAGAGGTGGGCATTGTGCCAGTCTGAAGTGTCTGAAGCATTTAGTTATCATATTTCATACAATGGCTACAGGATGGATATAAACCTTGTCCAGGGTGGCCCTAAGTCAATTTCTAAAAGAGGTGGGCATTGTGTGGGTTTGATGGAGTCAAAGAACTTCGAGACAAAGCCAGGGACTTGGTGCGGAATGGAGCTGGCAACGACACACCTGAGACTTCTAGTTTGTGTGAGTTCAATCGAATTTGAATAATATTATATCCCAAGTATCTGTTAGAATTCCTACTCTAAAATGTCCTCTTTGGTAGCATTAATTGATTTTTTGTGGGAGTTAATAGCATATGGCACTCAATTGTATGTCTAGCAAGAGTTTTGTGTGGCAAGTATTTTTGGCAGCAACTGTATTCCATATTCCGGAAATCTTCAACCAATATTCAGTCAGACCAAAGACTGAAATTAGGATATTTCCAGGTTGACTATTGCTTTTTTTTGCTATTGGCTCTTCAGGAGCAGCTGTAACAAAGATACGGTTAAGAGGCAAACAATAAGGTCATACAACGCAATATATTGAGGAGACATTCTGGGGTTAGTAAGGGTTTGAGGTTTGCCATGTTACGAGGAATAGTTCACAAAGGTTGTGTTTTTTTTTTATTCAAGCAAGAGACAGTAGGATATTTGCTTTTGTGATGAAGCCTAAAACACTTCAGAAATTGTTTGATTTGGTGGAAAGGACTATTTATGATGGAGCTGTCTATATGGTAACTCGACCCCATGATGGCGTACTTGAGGTGTGTTACCTTTGTGGCAAGGGAAGCTATTTTGCTAACAAGAGGTTCTCTTAGAAATCGGAACCTTAAAAATACAAACGCTGACCAACAGAATATTCTTGCACTTAACTTGTTTGATGTGAAAATGTTTAGCTCTTGTACCCAGACCAATGGTGTTGTGTCAGCATCATCTTCCGGTACAAAGAGATAAACAAGTAAAAAAATATATATGTCCCGCCAGTAAGTCAAGAGCCGTGATGTTTCTTCTTTTGTGGTACCAAGGGCCATATTCGGCCAAAACTCCCGAAACCAATTAAGACCGAGGTTTAATAGTATCTCCAGCTTTCAGTTTAGAAGACAGTGCAGTTTATTGTATATGACTGTAGTCATTGGAAATTGTGTAAAGGGATTGGCTTTAATTGGCTCGGGAGCCTCGTGTTTCCTTATTGGTCAGGAGTATTGTAATAAGTGATGAAGTTAAAAAAAAGAGTAGTGATTTTATATTTTCTTTAAACAATGGCAGCATATCTTATCGCTTTGCAGCCAAGATAAAAATAAAGATAGAAAATGTTTCATCGAAATTTGGTTTTCGGCTACTGCTAGGTCTGAGCCATGAAACAATTTTAGGAATAAGTTTTCTGGAGAAACCCCAGCCTTCCGTGAACTTACATTTAATTTTAGTAAATCACATCCATGATCCATGTGTTTTAAGCACAAAGAGTTTTAATATTCAGGTTATACAAATGGAATCCCTAGATAAGTTCCAATCCGATAAGTTAGAGACATTTCGAAAGAATTTGAAAGTGTTGTCACAGTGGAACTGGGACGTTACACTAGAATACTGAGCCTGTGGTATCTGTTCCCTACAAGGTTTCTCCCCTTAACTGAGAATATTTCAGTATTTGATAAATGAATTGAAAAGTCAGGATATCCTAGAAGATTCCACGAGTGCGTATGTCAGCTCAGCTTATTTATTACCAAAGCAGTCTCCAGGGAAATATAGGGTCATGCAGGATTACTGTCAGGTAAACCAAAAGTTTTATTATGATCAGCATCCTCCCCATAAAATATCATCTGTGTTTCAACATGCAGGCAAATTGAAAATTTTTCAATTTCAGATCTCGATTCAACAATTTTAGAGTGCGATCTTCACCCAAAATCCTCTGACGTTCTGACATTAACACCATGGGGACATTTCCAATGGAATATGTTGCCAATTGGCGTCAATTGTGGGCCACATGCAATTTCCAGAATCCTTTTTTAGGCATTAGTTTAAAACCGATATTACTTTTTATTTACTCACATTGATGATGACTGTATTTACAGTAATAGTTTTGAAGAGCATCTTGAACACTTAGATACTGTTCTCATTATTATTTTTTTTTTTTTTTTAGAGATGTATGACTCGCAGCAAACCCATAGAAAATAATATGTGCCAAGATACATATGAAGGGTCTTGGATTCATGTTAGCCAATGGCAATTTTTTAATTGACGCAGAGAAAACTGGTCCGGTGGTTAACTTCGCTATTGTTAATAATCGGAGATAAGTTGAGAAATTTCTTAAGATGGTGGCGTTTTACTCTAAACTCATATTAGAGTTCGCCAGGTTAAAGGAGTCGCGAAATGCATCGATGAAAGAGAAAGTAATTGAGTTTACTTGACTACCCAATCAAGAAGCCTTCTTAAAAAATCTGTAAGAAAAAAAGTCCTCTTCACCAGTACTTCGGTTGCCAGATTTGTGAAATTTGTTCTTGAAGTATATGCTAGTGGCACAGCTCTTGAGGCTGTTCTAAGGGTTAGACTTAGTCCCCTATGTCAGTATGTTGTTTATACCAACAGTTGTGGATGTTTTTTTACCATGGCCATTGGTGTTAACACTAATAAGTGGTCTCAACCTGCCAAGAAACCAATTCATAATAGTACCAGCTATATGAATCTACAGCAATAACCATGAGGAAAAAAATCACAGAGAAAACAAGTAATTATTACTAAAATATTTTATATATATATATATCCAATGTCCGATCTAATGGTTTCAGTGCTGTCAAGTTTTGTCTGAAAAAGAGACTTATAATACTTTCCACTTGTCTTGTTTTTTGTTGCAATCAAAACACTATGTACCAATGACAATAAATCCGATTATTTTTCAATATTTTAGTGTTACAGAAAATATATAAAAATACAACAATATCGCAATTTATTCCTAATAATAGCGTGGGTACGAAAAGTCTGGCGTAGATTTGATCTCTCTAAGGGGAAATGATGTATAAATCTTCTACTGTAAGTAAAATAAAATTATAGAATCACTCCCCTTACAGTATAGTTATTGTACAATAAGCAACATATTATCTTTTAAGTAGGCCTATTGTAAATTATTATTTTTTATTTCCAGCTTTTCACAATTGTCTGACATTGTAACCTTAGGAACATTAGAGATTGTTTGTGAGACCTGCTGACAAACCCCAAAAATAGTGTCCCTCCTCAAGGCGGGCTGCGTTGTCAGAAAGTTTAATTACTCTAACAGGAAAATTGTTGGATAATGGACAGACTAATTTCCATGCTACATGTTAATCTATAAATTAACATACAGTATTTATTGTTTTTTTTTAGAAAAAAATGTCGAAATTTACTAAAATATTTTTTATTTATTTTATTTAAAATGTTACATAATAACTTTGTATGTATTCGTTAAACAAAAACCAGACAATTTAGTTGATATAGATTATGCTGATTGGCTAAACAATGTGGACAAATATTAAAAATGAAGCAGATACTGCAAATGCAAAAACACTAACATCCATAATAGTTTTAGTAATTGCCTTGTTAAGAAGATGTTTCTGGAAATTAAATGACCATTAATTATGGTGTAAAACTTCAGTTTAATACCATTCAGAGTTATATGTGAACATTTCTTATTATTTTTGGTTAAATAAAAGCACAAATATCGTTGTATTCAATATGTTCAGCCATCAATGTTTTATCACAGTGGCCAATAAATATTTATGCTGAAAATGACAGATACGAAAATTTTCCAGAAGAAAGTTGGAATTTAGAGTTTGATAAGGGATTTGAAAAATTGCAAAATAGTTTTGAAGCTTATCGTAATTGAAAAAATTCAATAATCAAATTACATTTTTATGAACAATTAACTAATTATATACCTTATTGAAATATAAACAGAAAAACTGTTATTATTCATTCGTAGCTTGTATATAACAGGTTATTCATGTAAATAAAAATAATTGTAGTACAAGATAAGCCTGTAAAATAGATACATTTTTATTTAGTGACAACAACTGAAACTAATATTCTGGGTAATTGTATGATATAATTATTAAAATTTAAAATCTCTTGTATGGTGTTTTATAAGAAAGATTTTCGTATTATATATATGTGTATTTCTATGATAAGATAGATAATGATTAATTATTTAATAACATCAATTCTATTATTTAATGATTATATACATTAAAATTATGATACATTAATTTAAAAATCTTTCTAAATAATGTTTATAAGTTCAAAAATGTCGGATTTTGAAAAATCTTTATGACTTCCATAAAACAATTTTCAAATTAAATCAATTTAAAATTGGTAATTGTTTACTAATATGGATTTTATGTACAATTCAATGTTATAAATTCTTCAAATGGTTATTATTTCAATTAATTTAACCTACAACTTATAACCACACTAATTCTTTAAAAAAATTTAATATATTAATGGCTGGTATGCATTATAATGGTAAAAAAATATGTACATAATTTGGCAATATTGTATTGTAGTTTTGTAATCTAGATTTAATATGATTTTTTAAATATAATTTTTACTTCGTTTTTAATTTAAATTGTACAGTATGTATTTTCACTTTTCTTTTTTATTATTATTTATTTTTGTGTTCCATAAAATAAATTAATTTTTCTCCTTAAAATATTATGCTATTTACATTTTACATAAACAGCTTGCAAAGTTTAAAAAAGGACTAATTTTTAAAAATGGTATGCTTGAAATTGATAAAAAGTGAAAAACGTCGAACTTTCAATTCGTCGACACGAATTTAGGTAAAAGAATTTCATATATTTTGAATAATACATTTTAAATTATTTAAACTGGAAGATAAAAAGAAACCTAATGGAAAACCTAACTGTACAATGACAAATGAAAATTATTCTTATTTCATTAATACATTATTAAAATAAGTTTAAAATGGTTATACCATTAGTAATACAACATTTTTACAGTCTAAAATGTTATGTATATAAATATATATGTGTGTGTATGTTACAGCCATATATCTGTATCAATTATTTTGATACATAAAGCCTAAGTCATAATGCCATTTCTGTAGCATATAAACTTTGTTTTACAGGTTATATTTTTCATTTTTTATTAAATTGTGATTTTTTGGTAAAAATTATTATAAACGATGTTTTGATACAATTTGAGCGAGGGAAGTGAACTGAAATGTGTATCAAAATCCTAGTTTTGATACTCTCCTTGAAAAAGAGTACTTTTCGAGAGAATTTGATACTAAAAAAAAATGTATATGATATACAACCCACTTCCAAATTCCTTTCATTGAGACATCTTGGAGCATTTTCCTGCCAGTGTAAATTTAACCGCTTTCCCATTTCCATTTGCGTGTACCGCTAAAAAACACGTTTTTTTAATTGTGATTTCGGATTGATGTAAGTAAGTATAAGCCTACAGAATTCTGTCTGGAATTGGTTTGTACATCAAGACATACATACATTTCTACAAATAAGGAGTCTTGAAGCACGTGGCATGCTGGACTCGATGAATAAAATTCATCTACGGAACTTTGCAGAAAAGTACGAATAAGTGTGCCATTCAACTATGTGAATGTCACTTGATAATGCATTATACCTACAACGCGTAGCACAAAATGGAGTCTTACTTATTGATCAGCCATCGTAAATGTTACCGTTTCACTCATCCTTACCGTGGTAAGTGTATGAGACAAAGAAAAACCCGCTTCTGTGGTCAGCGTTTAAAGAAGGCATTCGAACATATAAATATTTTCGAAACTCGCTGACGTCATTGCTGCAGGTGTGGAAGTCACTGTTGACAGTATGATGTCAGTGCTGTTCTGGACAGGTGATAACCTCCGCGGGTAGATTTATATAGCGGCCAGGTGACAGCGGCCCAGCTGTAGGGTGCATATCGAGTGCAGTGAAGTGCGCATGTCAGCTCCGCAGGAATGCACACTTCCCATGACCAACAGTGAATTACTTCCTGCCTCTAGAACTATCAAAACCGCGAGGTTTATACTGAGATTAGCTCAGTGTTTGCTGACCAGCTTTTCTGAAATATTATGTTGTGTAGGAGAGAAGACCGTGCGTTTTATGTGGAAACGTCTGCGATAGTGGCTGGCTCCTATTTTATTTTATTATTATTTTACGACTAATTTTTTACTCTTTGCGTGTGGAAAGCTGCGACAACACCGTCTTTTTTTCCCGTTAACCAGAGTAAATAATAATAGTAATAATAATAAAGACCCTCCATGTTTACTTCACACTTTTCTGAAGCTCTACTAAAGTTCTACTTCCAACATATTCCTCCGCCTCATGCAAAGAAAGGCTACCCGAGTGTAGAAAATTACATCAAAGGACAGTGCACTGCATTTGTGTGCACTCAGTGTAATTAAATTCTGCGTAAGAACTATTTCTTACTAGGCGTTACCAACACACGTCTATTTTCTCCCTGTTCTTATTTATATTAAATATGTATTGAATATTATAATTTATAGATAAAATATTAGTAACAGTTCGATTTAACCAGAACTAAGGTACTTTCATGTTAACACAAGTATAAAATACTTGTGATATGTGTATGACGTGTGTGGAGGCAACTAAGCACCATTCATGGGGTTATTTTTCAAAGGTTTTTTTTAGAAAAGTGCGACGAAACCGCAAATACACTATATACTAAATTATACCATGGAAAAGAAACAAATATGCTAGTCTGAATATAAAAGTAAAAAAATACGTTTTAAAAAGATTGCAACATCTACATTACTCATACAGTCATCTTTTACAGGATGTATGCTGAAAAATAGGATGTATGTTTCATGAATGGTATAGGCCATTCACAGTAAAGTGAACACTTTTTGAAGCTGTTTTGTCAGACATAATATTCAATAAATACATTCCATTGTTGCCTCGGACTTCTTTGTTTTGGGTATGGTGAATGTATACACTGTGTTTATTACTCACGCGACAAGGTTTACATTAACAATTGGCGAAACGATATAAAAGGGTTGAAAGAGAAAAGTAACTAGGGCTTCAAAAATGCTCACTTTACCGTGAACGACCTATACCTATCAATTAAATAAATCAGTAAGGGGAAAACACACATATGTAGACATGTTAAGTAAAGAATGAAGGAGAAAGAAAGTACTTTAATCGATATGACAAATCCGCAAGACAGTAAGACAAAACTATTACACTCAAGATAAGATGACACTAATTTTCTTTGCTGCATTAATCACAAAAGAAAGTTTAAAAAAATAAATAAATAAAATAAAACTCTTAAACTTAACGATTCAGTATATACATACATACTAACATACATACAGTACACACGTACGGTTTACATGTGGTATAAATTATGTTTTTAAATCGATATTACATTTTCTTGGCTATTAGTGACTGGACTTTAAAAACGTGTTTAGCATTTATGACAGAGTATGTCGACACGTACGAACAGTAAATGTTTCCAGCCAATGGCTAGCCATGTGTGTGTTTCCAGTTTCCAGCCCAGTGAAGGCAGTTGACGTGTGATTTTTTTCTCATCGTATATATTATACGAATATCTTGTTGATGTTGTCGGGATATTTAATCGGTAGTTAATTATTTCTTTATTTCCTTTTTCCAAGCATAGTAGGTTGTAGGTCCCGTTGTGCGTTTCCTTGAGTGAAATGTAACATTATCGGCACGTGTTTATCGCGTCCCTTCCGCCATTTTTCTTACCGCCTTTCACAATGAAGTGACACGAATATAATTTACGTGTCTAAGTTTAAGTTTGTTTGTATCAGGTAAAGTGCGCAGTGTTGATTTTTCTGAATTATTCTGCAAAGAAATTATTTAATGCTAGTGACGAACAAACGTCATTTTAGTGAAGTAAACTTGCAAGGATTGCCATAGAAAAACACATGTTCAACAGGTTGCAAATTTTACAAACAGTAAGTTTGCGTGTTTTTAAAATGCCTTTGTAAATTGTTAACACAACTATTGAAATGCACGTGGTCTGAAAAAGCCTCACTTTCCACATTTTTTTGTAGTGAGTTAATAATATTGGTTTAATTGTCTATATCGTAAATTCGACGAGTGTAATGTTGACATCAGAAGAAGCGCGTGCGTGTATATATTGCTACATCTGTACGAATACGAACAGCGAAGTACGTATCTCATTTTGTTTTTTTATTAAAGTTAAAATTTTTCGAAGTTAAATAATTCAAATGTTATTTCCATACGAGCAAAATTTCCCACTGCTCCATCAATACAATATGCAACTCAAAATGCCACACACTCGTAAGAACATCAAAATAATGCCGTCTCACGAAAGACGTTAAATTAAATCCCCCACTACCTCCTCCTTTTTCCCTCGAAATAAAATAAACAGAACCCCAACAAATTTAACCCGGTAATTGCAAAAATAAAACAAGTTGGAGTGCCAACCTAGCTATAATATCCTACATTAACTAGGCTACTGAACGGAAGTCAGCTAACATCAGTCTTTCAGTGCCTGCCATGACAGGAAACAGGAGGAGAGAGGGACGTGCAAGTGTGCGTTGTACTCAAACATTTGTTAACAAACGTCATTTCCTTCAGTGACAAAACAACTGCGGCGGAAGTATGCATCGTGGCCGTGCTACTTTTCCATAACTGTCAAACTTTACACCACTTACGTGAAATGGACAATATCACCCACTATTCACACTATATTAACGCTTTACACATACATCTCTTTTAAATAATAGCTGTGAAAGTGGTTGCATGATGGGCTCTTCTGAAGCATCCCAAGCTCACACTGCACACTTTGAATATAATTCGGAATAAGTGTTTCTGGTGTGTTAAGATATCAGCGGAGAAACATTGACTTTCGATCGAATCCAGATGTTGTGTCGATAGAGCAGAGATTTTGAACAGATTTCCTTCTTTAGAAGGAGTAGGATGTGTAACTTTCGCCTTTTATCGAGTCGTAGCCATGATAGTTTCCGTAGTAGCAAGAGACGAGATCCCGTGTTTTAAGATTAAAAATAAAACAGAGGCATAATTTTTTTAAATTTTATGTAGCGTATTTGCTGGTTTTTCGGTGAAATCACTGTTAATTGTCACAGTAGTCAAATTGCGAAAAAAATAATTACCCGTACAAAATAATGTTTTGTGCGCTCAGGGAATAAATAAGTTTTTTTTAGCATATTCATTAAATAAAATGTAGTCGGTGCATTTTTTTACTTATGTTAGCAGCGTGGATGCCTTAATGCACTGTTTAAGGTGAGACCCAGATTTTTAACACAAGATTTCAATTCTATTTTCTTCGTGAAGTGGGAATGAAATGAGAGTAACTGAAATGTATACTTTTCTTTTATGGCTCAGATCGACAGATCCAGACGAGATATTTAGTTTCTGACGATAATCAGCGAGCTAGAGTCGTGATATACACTTCACTGCCTGGGAAACTGTCGCCAGTCGCCGCGGGCCTCCACCACGCCCGCATGACACGCTTCTGCGGCTCCAACTTAAGCCCATGCTCCCATGTATACGCTGTTCACGGTAAAATGAGCACTTTTTTAAAGCCCTGCTTAAGTTCTACTTGTATGCACATTATGTATTCTTCCGCTTTATGTAACCTTAACACTGCCAAGGGCCTTAACACTTTTCCCATACGTTGGTCAAGTGAAATTGTGAAATTATTACAAAAGTTAATATTTTACCAACCTGCTCATTTTTACACTTCGATTAATTTAAAAAAACAGAAATATAAAGAAATAATTTAGGTTATCACAAATGGTTACATTGCAGGCTGGGGCAGTGACATTTTTCTACGGTTCATTTCAAAAGTGCTCACTTTATCGTGAAAAGCCTCTAGTCATTTATCGGATCGAACGAGACCACGTTTAATCCAATAGTGTTATTACGCAGGAAGTTATAGTGTCAGAAGGGATATCCTGCAGACGTTGCATTGCAGTCTGCACCCTGGTAGCCCATATGTAGGGACAGGCTTTTCTCGCGAAAATATTTCTGGCAGAGGCCATCTGGCCGAGTGCGGGAGAGAAGTTGGGAGCAGACCGCGAGATGGTGGCGGCGGACGAGTGTTCTTGGTGTGAATGGACGAGAGGGCGTGAATCCCGACGAGTGAAGCCTACTGTGCGTGAGGGCGCTCGGAGGAGTCTAGAACATTGCGGACTGGTGGGACGTGGACGGAACTGAGGTGGGACTGAATGAACACATAATACGGAATTTGTTGTAGATACAGTAACTGTTAAATTTGGACATATAATTTATAGAAATAATTGAATATATTTTTATACGTTGATTTTCGAGAGAGCTATTGCAACAATATTTGTGGTCATGCTAGACTTCAATAACCTACTCCCATAACGACAACTTCCTTTGGTTATTAGCCGCTTGCATTCTTGAGAAGGCGTGCGTTTATTTGACTGGGCCAATCGTAATAAAGCTCTCCGATACTGAACGTCCAGGATTCGCGGACAGAAACGTGACATTTAAAAGCATCCAACCACGAAAGTGCATAAGGACTAAAGTGTTTCGGAGCGCAGATCGTCTCGAAATCTCTTCGCCAAAAACTCCTGTCCCTACGCCATGTGCCACATATTACGTCAAAAATACGAATGTGTGGACTAATTTCCACTCCAGTTGTGATTTCGACAGTTCGGTAGACAGTTCTCACACCAGTGTTATAGAGCACGAGCAGAAAACGGCAATCGCGCTCAGCACCGACGTGCATCTGAGTCTCTGCAGTCTAGCCAGTGCAGTAGCCAATCAAATCCCAGCTACTTCGCAGCAGTTGATCACAGTGGCTTCCACTAACCTCACTCAGTGTTCAGTGTTTCAGCTAAACATGTCTTCGTCACGAGTACATGTGAAAGCTCGGCTTAAGATCACATCTGCTTATATGCGTATTTTGTATTCTTCCACCATATGCGAAATTAACATTGTCATGGGCCTTATCACTGTATTCATACGCCAGTCAAGTGAAACTGTGAAATTATTAAAAAAAAGGAAGTATTTTTACAAATTTGATCATTCTTACACCGAATAGGCATTAAAAAGAGGGAAGGTAAAAAAAATCAGCATTTCCACACTTTAACCTGACACTTAATTTAACGTTAATGCACGGAACTACATTTTCTCAATTGTTACCAACTTTATTGGGTGCATACCAGTCAGTGTACCCATTAAAGTTTATGCAGGGATGGGGAGTTAGTAGTAGGGCATAGTACGTTCTATAACAGGACACATGATGTGGCTCGGTGGCTCTGGCAAACCGCCATCTTGGATTCCGCCGTATTTGTAGCAAGTACGCCACCATGTTTGTAGACAGCGCGTCGCCATTTTCGTAGCTAGTACGCCACCACCTTGGCATTTTCCCCGAAATCACATGTTTAACCCATAAATCACTTCAGAAATCATTTACATTACCCACTCTTTCCCTTAAAGCGACTCAAAATTTACAATTTTTTCCAAAATATTTCCATAATTACAGAGCAGGAAGTCGGGAATCCAAGATGGTGGCCAGAGCCACCGAGCCACATCATGTTTCCTGTTCGAAAACATACTATGCTCTACTACTGCAGTTACATTTCTCAAAGGTTGACTTTAAAAGTTCTGAAATAACCGTGAGCGGCGTATACCTAATGACACGCCTATAAATATAATCTGCAGTTTGCTCGTTGACCGTGCGACACTAAAGGTTGCAGTTTAGGGTCCGCAGAGTACATAGGCACCCAGATACGAAGATGCTTGTTGGTTACTCTGGTGTGGACGTACCTCTTCTCTGATTGGTTGCGCGAAACTCTGGGAGTGGGCCTTGTGTCTGATTGGCTACTGCATGCTGTGGAAGGTTTCCTAGTGGCTCGATTGCCCGCTGGAAAGAAGGTTACCAGGCGCTCATTGGCCAACGACTGGCTACTCAATCAAAAAATTACGCAACAAGACGTATGCGCACATGGAGACATATTTTGACGCGACTACGTATTTAAATTTGCGACCATAGTGGGAGGCAATCCAGAAAATCCAATTATAACAAGATCGGGGTATACAGTTTGGAATTTCAGCCCCGAATGTATCGTCTACATTCAAAATTCAGTTACACCACTCGACTGCCAAAGGATCGAAGAATATGTTACGTTGAGTGAGGACTACAAAGCATCTCTGGGGGGGGGGGGGGTGCAATTTTTAGTTCTTTTCGCCACGTCTCATAAATTCCTCGTAGTATAACTTTTGACTAGGAGAATCTGTGACGTTCGTTTAAGTTTCAATCGACAGCTCTCGTCAGGACCAATCGATTGCGCGTATAAAAATTTGTGTGGCGTGGTATGGTGAAATTGTATGTGTTAACTGTAAAAAAATTAAGAAAACATAACACAATGTCGGCCTATACTCGTCAAAAATCCAAGTAGAAGTGCATAAATTGTATACGGTTGGAAAGAGCATATGTCGAAACCAGTTTAGAGATACCCATAAAACCCCATATGATCGAGTGAAGCGGTGCCGGGAACGTAAAATAAACATCAAGGCGTCCGAGCGCGTCAACGTAGACGTATTCACGAAAAACAAACGGCTGTCTCCCCAACACAGCCGAGCCCTATTTTTTATACCATAACTCGTATATACAGCCAATGAAAACTGGCAACAAAGCTACCCTCTGATAATATTGTTGACATTTTAACCTAACCTGCCGCAAGCTAATTTCGTTAAAGGATCTCAGGATATGTATATTCTGGAAAGACTTTAGTTATTTCGATTTACTTTCACAAATATAATTGTAATCACACTCGCGCATAAACATATTTGATACCTTATATGCTCTTCTTCTGTAAACACTTGCTGTGGGGCAAGCTTCTCAGAAGCACTCTGAGGAAACCACTTGTCACATAACGATGGCAAATCCATCCATTATTTTCACTGCAGTTTGGGGTTTTCTTAATTAGAATATCTAGTCAATAAAACCAAACCCATCAAATTATATTGGGTAGTTCAAATTCAGTTCCTTTTTTGATTTGATGTTTCATTATCTGGCGCACTGCAAAACATTCCACAGCCATTAATAATTAGTATCCCTGGACATTTTTTTTTGGTTTCACTCGTTTGCAGAGATGAGCGTATCTCAGTAATGGTTTTGATTTACTACGTGAAATTTATTAAAAAAAACAGCATATTGCATATTGATAGCTATAGCCTGCGCAGTTTCCGTAAGGCTGAAGTAAAGCAACTGCCTATGGAGCATTGCACCCGACTATACAACGTGAACAACCCGTTAAAAAAAAAAAAAAAAAACTACTACTACAGACACCGTGATAATTGTCAGAAAAGTGCGTTTTATTCTGTATGTGAAAAAATAATGTAAATATTTCGCAACATTATAAAATGTTTTAGTAAAATCTATTTTTGAACGTAAGAAAAATGGTCGATGGAGTCCGCATTTATAATCAAATTTAATAGCATTTCCATCTTGGATACTTCAGAAAGCAGCATTTAAATAAGATCTTCTTCAAGAAAGATCGCCATAGTATTTACTATGATTGTATGTAAGAAAATTGTAGATGTAATGTGTTATATGAATTTTTATAGTTAACTTTATTTCCTACATTATTGCTGGATACAATTTTCTTACATGCAACCATAGTAAATAGTATGGCGATCTTTCTTACATGCAACCATAGTAAATATTATGGCGATCTTTCTTGAAGAAGATTTAATTATAAATTCTGCTTTCTGAAGTATCCAGAATGTAAATGCGCTTATATTTTGTTAAAAATGGGAACTGTAAACATCGATTAATTTTTTACATTTGAAAAGTATATTTTGGTAAAATATTTTTAAATGTTGCAAAATATATACATTCTTCTTTCATACACACCATAAATCGCACTTTTCTGACAATTTGCATGGTGTCTGTACTACTTTTTTTGAGTTTATCGCGTTGTATATTCGGATACAGCGCTCCATATGCAGTTGCTTTACTTCAACCTTAACAGCAGAGAGGCGAAACGGCGGCTTATTCCACCAACTCCAGCCACACGTGCCAACAAAATGGCGTCACTGGACGTCGGAACGGCGTTCGCCAATGAGCGCCTGGTAGCCTTCTGTCCAGCCGGCAGCCCAGCCAATAGGAGACCTCTCACAGTACGCAGCAGACATAAGGCATGTTCCCAGGATCTCGCGTACACGCCACTCGTGTGTGAGAGGGGGAGGGGAGGCAAGCGAGGAGGGGATGTAGGGGAAGGAGTGGAGGGGCAGTCTTGCCGGTGTTGGCTCGGCGCTGCAGGGTGCAGTAGGTCTCCGCCTGTCACAACGACAACACGCAACACAGGTCAGTGTATTTCCCGTCTTCCCACACTGCTCATTTCAGTTTACTGGATCTCACCTCGCCCGCTCTGCCATACTCACATTTTGGCGGGTTTAGTAGGGTCATAGGTGTGGAACGGAATTTATTGTATACTAATTTACCAAATAATAAGAACACCCTCGAATAACTTTAATTTACAATATATTCTTGGGAATCAATGACTAACTTGTTTAGAAATAAGTAACTTTTTCGTAGCCCTAGGACAACGGTATACAGTTACCACAATATTGTAAAATATTAGTTCTTGGGTTTTTAGTCTCGAGTTACGTAACATCCGTATCTTCTGGCTGTCATGTAAAATGCATACTTTTATTTTAGGATATGTTTTCCTGTTACAATCTCAACGTGTTCTTGCGACTGCTGAACAAATGACTGCAGACAGGATATGAATTGAAAAGTGCCAAACGAAAATGGTTTATTAGTGCTATAGAGATTGTGGAGTGTCCACGTACGCGTTTCACAGTAAAAGTACTCAAAAACAGCGTGTATAGCATTGAGGTCATAACACTCTGGATGTAAGTGCTTCGTGAAATTTGTACACTTCTGCTCTAGAATATGTTTTTGTTAGTTAACGTATTTAATTTATTTACAAGGGTGTGCCAGTTGAAAATTCGAACATAGGAGAGTGGAAGGTAGTTAAGAGATTTTGGTGGCATGTAACGTTGATGTCTTGAGAGTTGGTAAGGATGAAGCGAGGTGAGTATGGAGCAGCGCCGGAATGAAGGGCCGGTGGCGGGGGGGGGGGAGGGAGTTTCGCCCACCCCTTCATTCCGGTGCTGCTACATATTCACTTCAATCGCCCTCATCGGCTCTCAAGACCTCACTGTTAAGAGCCGTCCAAATCTCTTCACTGATTCACGAATTCGTATTTTTTATAATCAAACATTTGAAAAATCACCCCATGTATGACGTATTTAGTTATTTCCTAAATATGTTATTTATCACAAGAGTTTTATATCTCTGTTAACATTAAAGTAGCTCATTTTTCGTTAAATTTCAGTTTTACCGATATTTCATTTATAAATTACAATATTTCATTTATAATAAATATGAATAAAACCAGCGAGAAAGCACGTGTGTAGGTAGCGCTTAGTAAGAAATAGTTCTAACGCAAACATATTATTACAACTGGTAGCGAACGAATTCGGTTCGTTGCCCTTTGGTGTAATTTTTCCAGACTTAGTTGAGCTTAGTTTCCACGAGGAGGAGGGACCTCCTGGAAATAGAACTTGAGCAGGGCTTCAGGAAACTGCGAAGTAACCGTGAATGGATTATGTTATATACCTGGCTCATACCTATACTCCTGCTATAGGTAGAGTCCCGAGTACTTCGCTAATTAGTTATGTTCCGAGATGAACTTCAAACCCGTGTTGTTTTCTGCTACTACAGTGGTTCGAACGCGGGTCTTTAGACACTCCCCGTTTGACTGGGCAAGCAGTAAGCAGGAAGCAGTAGTGTGAGCGAATGTTAAACAGTGCTGTATAGAGGCCTCACTTGATCGCAGCCACCAATAAGTATAGGCCTGAGAAAATTCGCGAGTTCAATGACCTGCGGGCTAGAATCTACAGTATTAATATCAACTGCACACTGGTTGTCTGCTGTCACAGTGGAAGGCGACAATTGGACACCGTTCTCCAGGAGGTGTCAAACACCGTGTGGGCCAATGGCTTAAGTTATAAAAACGGACTTGTTTTGAATTATAGCTTGTCCCGAAATGAATCCGCGAATTCTTCAGGTCTCTACCAATAAGCAAACGGTATAGACCTGCAAAACTCGCGTTATTATTTGAGGACAGATTAAACTGAAAACACTTTTACCATTGGAATACGCTTGTTATAGGACCATGCTTTATTTGATACGCCCCGGGTAACTCTGAGCCAATAAATGAACACTTCACAACCGTGTGCCCCAACCACGTACAGTCCACTCAGAAAGTGAGTGACAACATCTGGACGGCAGCAAATCAAGGAACGTCGCTGGCTTCAGTATATACAGTACCGTGAATTCTAACTTGAAGCCGAATAATAACGCGAATTTCGCAGGTCTCCAGCAAACGATAGTGTCTTGAGTGTATAGAGGACTTTCAAGTCTAGCCTTCTGCGACGTCAATCCGCGAAATAATCGGGGCTCTAGCTATAGGCAACTAGTTGCTCACGCACGCAGTTATTCTCCGCGGAAACTAAAACTTGAGCCGTGCTGTGTACTGCGGCCATGAAAACAAGTTTTGTGCGCGTGTGCCGTGAAGCTTGGACCGGTTCTGTCTGAGGAAGGCAGTATACAGGATCATCGCCGCTGTGATGTCTGTAGTCCGCGCTCGGGCTGAGACTGGTCTGAGGGCGAGGCCTGGCGCCATCTCGGATTCGTTTCAGATTTATCTTATTCTGTATGTGAAAAATAATTTTTGATTATATTTCAGAAAGACTTATCGTGTATGTCACTGTGCAATCACCACTTCCTCACTCATTCATGCGGCCGCGGTGGCTGAGTGGTTAGCATGCTCGCCTCCCCGCCAAGGCGAACCCCTGGTTCAATCCCCGGCCGAGTCACCGGATTTTCGCGAGTGGGAATCGTGCCGGACGATGCCGTTGGTTAGGCGGGTTTTCTCGGGGATCTCCCATTTCCACCGCCCTTTCATTCCGGCGCCGCTCCATACACACCTCAATCACCCTCATCGGCTCTCTATACCTCACTGTTAAGAGCCGCCCAACTCTCTTCACTCACTCACTCATTCATAGAAAGTAATCAATAATTCATTCCCAACAAGTCCATGTGGTAAACTAACAACGGTACTTTTTTTGGTGTTAAATTCGAGAAAACTGTCGCTAGTCAATGAAGCATTTTGAATAGTGAATGTTAAATAGGCTTTTTAGCTAAAAACTGGTTACACAAATATGATTTCTCTGTCTCCCTTTACGGTCCTCTTTTTACAACTGGAAAAAACTCTTACAAAATCACGACTACTAACAAATTAGAGGGCGGTATCTTAGGTGCCAGCACGCAACAGGTCATGAGCGGGTTCATCTTTTCGTTGAGAATTAATTATTTAACATATTTTATCATACTTTTTTCATTAAGTTCGAGTACTGAAGTAAATATTGCCAGCGGGATATTTTTTTATTATAAAGCGAGTATGTATTAAAATATAAACGTTTGTCGGCACGACTTTTTTCACTTGTAACTGTACTCCATTTACATCATAATAACTAGAGTATTCTCTGAAGCATGTGCACGTCAGAGAATAATGTTGCGGAATGACGCTTGGATTAGGCGAGTTCAAATTATCAATGGAATGTATGTACAGAGTGCAGGTTTGCGCTGGAGTTAGTCATTAATTGCTGAATAAGGCATCGTAGTTGCAGAGAAATGTATTCGTGCGCTATCAGTGCATCAAGTCTTCGCCATTGGTTGTCCGATAGTAACCCCAAATGACAAGCAGAGGAATTAACTCCACCTTATTAATGATGCGTGAACTGTGTTGCAATCTGTCCGAATACAAAGTATTTTAATTCAAACTGTAATAAGAGTTGCTAAGTCTTGTTCTCGCACAAAACCGCATTTCGCTTTTCCCTAAACGGATTTTCGCATGCGGCAAACGTGGCGCGCCTGGAAGGGGCGAATTTTCTCGGGGTTCTCCTGCCTCCCGCGCTCTTGCATTCCGCCGCATTCCGAAACACGACGATGACTGCATCTTTCATAGTAGTATCAGGTATTGTGAAGCCCTTCAAATTTTTAAAATAGTGTTTCCATTCTTCGGCAATTTAGTGTACATCGCAGGAATAATCGGATATGTCGACAGCGCATGTGTGTACAAAGTTGCTAGAAAATTTACCGAATGTAACTGAAACAAATGTTTGATTATTCTTCCACGCTAAAACACTTTGGCAATGTCCATGGCTCTCTTGCTGAGTACGGAGACTATTTGTAGGAAACTTTTAATTCAATTATTGACACAAGTATAAAGTTTGATCTCCTTTGCTCATGGGAAAACTATTGTGGACAAAATTTACGAGCTTTTACAAGCAACTCGTGTGGAATAACATCTACACGTATGAATTAGTACGCTAGTTGTAGGATTTTTTTACACTTTAAAACATAAATAAAAAATAGGCTTTTTTTGCAAAATAATTTTGCATGCCTCAAAATATTTGTCGCGGGTGTTTGTTTGGCCGACACATTGGCCTGCGCACTTTCCACCAATCAAAATCTGTGGTCAGAGTGTGAAGTAGACTGCAAGAAGGCTTCCCACAGCCTCGCACATGCACTGGGAGAAAATCGAACAAAATATTTGTTTGTATAGGGCCAAATATATATTCAGTTGCCCTAACAAAATATATTGTTGAGCAAAAAATATTTGAAAGACAACAAAATTACTTTCGTTGGTCTAACGAAATATATGTTTTAAATAAACAAAATCTCTGTGTTGTGCCAAAAAAAAATGATAGACTGTCAACTAAATATTTTGTTGAATCAACTGTATATATTTATTTGGCCATTCATTTGACTGCCTCGGTTAAAAAATAAAGCTCGAGAGTTTGTTTGTATTTTTGTGACAATTAGAATAGTAACTGTGTTTGTTAGTGCATCTATTGATGCTTAACAATCGTATAAACACATTAATAAAACAATACAACAAGAAACTGACAAGTAAAGCCGTAAAACTGAAATATTTGTTTCCATACGATGTCCAATATTTGAATTTTTATATATATTTAAAAGCTTACTAAGGCGTAGCGCTCGGACGCAGCTGATCTAGGTTCGAAACTCGCGCGAACAAGTAGGGTTTTTTTTATATCGGCCCAAACTGTTTAACGTACGTGTAGCCAAACAAATCTTTATTTGCACAAACCAAATCTTACAGTTAGGAGCAACCAAATGAGAACAACAAAATAATTTGTTTTCAGCGACAAAATATTTCACTGCTCCTAACAAACAAATCTTGTTTGATTCAACAGAGCCTTTTTCTCAGTGTAGAGGCGACAGTGCACTTGACGAGCTCGGCAGTGTCGCCCTTATTGCGCGCTTCGTGTCGGAGAGGTTGTTGGCAGCTCCGCGCCGCCTTTCACTTGTGTGCGTGTGTGCGTGTGTGTTTGCGACATGCTTCTCTGAATGTTCGGCAGTAAAGTCACATCCTCACAGTATCGCCTCACTTTTCCGCCAGACACCGCACAACTGTAACACATTCACTGTTTAAGGCTGTTCACGACGATAAAGTGAGCACTTCAGGAATTAACCTAACAAAAAAGTCGCTACCCTTACCAGCATATATTTCAACGGTTGCCCTGAATGACAATGCGCCCAGTAAAGTTGGTAGCGATGGTTGGGAAGTAGTTCCGTATCTTAACGTCGAATAAAAAGCATTACGTAACCATTTCTGGTAACTTAAAATTATTTCTTTCGCTTTCTGTTTATTTTTAATGCATAGAAGTGTAAAAATGAGCAGATTTATTAGATATTTACTTTTCAAATAATTATGCAGTTTCACTTGACCGACGCATGAATAAGGTGATGAGGCCCACGACAATGTTAATCTTACGTAAGGCGGAGGAATACAAAATGTGCATACAAGTAGATTTTAAGCAGGGCTTTCAAAAGTGCTCATTTTACAGTGAATAGCCTATACTTCAAAATTTTCTGAAGTCCTGATGAAGTTCTACTTCCAGGATACTTCTCCGCCTCCCATGGGGCCACGGTGACTGAGCGGTTGACCTGCTCGCCTCCCAAGGCGATCCGGGTTCAATCCCTGGGCTTCTCATGTGGGAATCGTGGCGGACGATGCCGTTGGTGGGCGGGGTTTTCACGGGGATCTCCAGTTTCCCCCGCCTGTTCATTCCGGCGCTGCTCCATATTCACCTCTCTTCACCCTCATCGGCTCTCAAGACCTCACTGTTAAGAGCCGTCCAAATCTCTTTAATAACTCGCTCCTGCAAACTTAGCTTGACTAAGTCTTAGGAACCAACACCAAAGGATAACGCGCTGAAATCGTGCACACTCAGTTGTAATAATATTGCGCATGAGAACTATTTATTACTAGGGCACTATCAATACACGTGTTTTCAGACTCTTTTTATTCATATTGGTTATAACACAAAATAAGATACTTTCATGTTAACAGAGGTATAACACGCTTGTGATACAGGGCATATTTAGGAAATAACTAAACACATCAAACATGGGGTGGTTTTTCAAAGATTTAATTCAAAAAGTGTGAAGCAACTACGGATAGATTATACATAGATTTGCATTAAAAGTGGTGTAACCAGCGGCTTGTCTTGGGGGGTGCACATCCCCCCCAGAATATCGGCTCTTGAAGATATATTTAAAGAAGGGGTGACCTGTGACACTCAGTGTGATGTGGAACGATATACAATCAATTTTTGTTTCAATGTGTGTCACTCCCGATTAAAATATGTTATTTCTGCTGTAAATTTATATTATTGTCTATTATAGGTTTCTTCGCCCTTTCTGAATGAAAGTTTTGAAAAATTACGGCATGTATGGCATCTTTAGTTATTTTCTAAATATGACATGTATTATACGCGTTTTATACCTCTGTTGGCATGAAAATATCTTGTCTTGTGTTAAATTGAAGTATAGTATTTCATTTCTATTCAGTGTGAATGAAAACAGAAAACACGTGTGCTGGTATCGTCTAGTAAGAAATAATTCCCATGAGAAATATTATCACAACTGAGTGCGCACGAATTCAGCGCGTTATCCTTTGGTGTTGGTTCCTAAGACTTAGTCAAGCTAAGTTTGCATGAGGCGGAGGAATATCCTGGAAGTAGAAACTAAGCAGGGCTCCAGAAATGTGCGAAGTAGCCGTGAATGGATCATTACCGCGTGTGAAAAGTTTTTACTTGAGTGCTGCCACATTTGGAAACGTCCCAAGTTAACGTAGTATACGGTGACATGAACGTCAGCTGCATATACTTTTCTGTAGCTCGTTAATGTGTCCGTGATATTTCAAATGGCAGAATGGGAAACGGTTTGCACGTTACATTCTTTTTTGTACGTAATTTGAATGCAGAACACTTGCTATAGCGTGAGTTATTTACGTCATACACACACTTACCTACATGTCTATGCATACGTAGACCTACACATACGCACAGTTTACATACCCCTGATCTTGTGCGTGGCAGAAGACCTTTCACTTCACAAACGGCTGTGTCCGTCCCTAGTTGTAGCTCGACGGCAGTTAGGAAAGCACTTTTGAAGCCAGTCTCAAAAGTGCTGTCCTACTGACAACTGCAGTGTTTATTAAAAACAGTGACAGGCATGCGAATTATGAAAGAAGATGTTTGTTCTAACGTTCTCTTAAAACGTTTATGTACGAATTTTTCGGTAGCTAACCCTAGGCTACATTCGCACGTGTCACTTTCTTCCGAAATTTCCCATTTGTTTATTCGAATAGATATTTAATAAAGACAAACTACTGTTGTCAAATCCATCGATTTTTATTTTGAAATAATGAGTTCCGTGTCAATTAGTGTAGTAAGTGAGCTGGTCCTGATTGCGGGCAATGCAGAAACATCAGAGTTGGTTAGCTCTGTGCGTGTGCTATTTGCTATTCTTGTGCTGTGTGTCAATGTAGCTGTCTCTATCGATCAACGCACATTCAACTTCACGCGTCTGTGCTGTGGGCGCGCCAACGACACTTGGTAAACTGTTGCGAGGTAAGCTGTGTTTTTTCCCCTGTGTGCTATAGTAAACCGTCTGCTGATTTACCTACACATCGGCTGCTTTGCCGTTGTAGCGCAGTCGACGTCACAGCACGCGTTTAACGGGCGCCTCGCCGCTCTCTCGTGAGTGGCCGCAGTATATTCAGTTTCTCCCGGCTCCACTCTGGTTACTATAGTTCCTGCTGCGTGCGCCGAGTGTGTACAGCACTGGGGAAACTACCAGCTTGCCTTGCAACACTTCACCACGCGCCGCTGGTGCTTACTTCTGCGACTGCGGCCCTGGGCCTTAAATAATCGCGCTTGTGACAGTGTTCAGGACATGGCCGTGAGTTTTACGGAAATTCGTCTGTGTCGGGTAAAGCAGACTTCACACGATGCAAGCTGCATTTCGCGTACGATTTCGTACAAGAATGCCAACTAAATTTCGTGTCAAACAAGTTCACGCGCAGATAAATAATTAGTTGACAGCCCTAGTTAATACCAAACAGCCATGATGTAGTAATACAAAATATAAAGCTGCTTACTTCAACAAGGTATTTGTTGCAAAGCTATCCCCCTCCCCCCCCCCCCCAAAAAAATATAATTTCATTCTCAGCACACTCTTTGAACTCCCATTTACGTTTTAAAGTTATTTTCCAGCGATATTTTATTTCCCAGTATTCCTCTTCGCACTCCTCAGAAAATGATTTTCTTTTACTCTATGGTTGATGTTACAACAGGTCACATGACCACCATACAAAGACCAATAGGATCGCAACTTACATCGCCGTGCACGAAAAAAAAAAAAAAAAAATAGGACCGGCTCTATCTCCTCATTTCGTGCAAGATGTGCCTTGCACACAAACTTGCGCGAGAAATGTTCGTGCAAGGTCGGCATCTCGCGCAAGTTTGGCACTCTTCTTGCATCGTGTGAAACCTACTTAACTTTTTGTTTGGAAAACAAGAATAAAGTGAAGGTAACGAGATCTACAGGTACTTATTTGTTATATGTGGCTTAGATCGACAGATCTTGGTGAGATCTCTTGTTTGGCGCCAAGATCAGCGCACTGGTACATAGTAGTCGAGAGATATACTTCCCGGAAATTGCCGTCCGTCAGTCGCCGCGGGCCCCCACCCTCAAGCGCGGCGGAAACTCAAGGTCATGTTCGCATCGTAGTCGTATACCCGACCTAACGAGACCACATTTATTAAAAAAATCCTGTTAATAAAGACTATTCACGATAAAGTGAGCACTTTTGAAATCAACCTTCGAAAAAATGCACTGCTCCTTTCTGCATATATTTCAATGGGCGCCCTGAGTGATACGAGCCCAGTAATGTTTGTATAGGCTGTTCACGTTAAAGTGAGCACTTTTTAATGCCTTGCTAGATTTTTGCTACGAGTAAATTTCTCTATTTTTACCATTTATTAATGTAAACACTGCCACGTTACTAATAAACATAACCTATACATTTCACCAAACCCCAAAATTCAACGCCTGAAGCAGCCACAAAATATATTTATTAGCGGTTAAAGCCATTTGGAAGGGCCTTAAAAAGTGCTCACTTTACCGTGAACAGCCTATAACGATGGATGGGAAGCAGTTCCGATTCTTAACGTCGAATAAAATTTTGTTAGGTAACAATTGTTGATAACTTAATCATTTCTTTCGCTTTCCGTTTTTGTTTTGATATATCGAAGTGTAAAAATTAGCAGATTTGTTAGATATTTACATTTCAAATGATTTCACAGCTTCACTTAAACGAGTCGACCTCCCGTGTCGCAGTCGGTTGGTGCGCCGCCTATTTGGGGCGCGGAAAGCTCTGGGTTCGAACCCCGGGTAAGGTATGGGTGTTAAGTTAAGTTAGGTTATAAGTTAGTCTGCAAGCCGTCCCCTGCTAAGCTTTGAAGCACAAAAACGGGGGACGTTAAAAACCACTTTACAATACAATTCACTTGACCGACGCACGAATAAAGTGATGAGACCCACGACAATATTTATCTCGCATAAGGCGGAGGAATAAGCAACGTGCAGACAAGTAGCATTTAAGCAGGGCTTTCAAAAGTGCTCATTTCACCGTGAATAGCCTACAGTCAGGAAGTTATTGTGTGAGAATGCGTCGCCCTCAAACGTTACATGACATTCTCACGTCCCGGTGACCTGTGTCTCCTCGCATGTGTCGGTGTGATTCTAATAACGTATCCACGTGTAAAGTGTTACTTTTTGTTCGTACTCGTGACGCTGATGTACGGCATTGTGTGTGACGAGATGCCAGAATGACCTACTGACCACGTCCACACAGTGCGGAGTTGTACACACAGGGTTGTAAGCGGACACTTCCCCGATCCGAGATCGAATGATCCTAGTACCAAACTACGATCCAGTTTGACCTTCGTTCCAACGTAAAAGTGTTGCACCAACGAAATCTCGTGATTCCGGATCTTCGATTCGTCGATTTTGCTATTGGTTCGTAATATATGACGTCATGGAAGTAGGCGTATTTTTCACTACAGATAGAACTAGATGAGCGAGTGACTTATTGTTGTACGAATTTTACTGATTAATATTCAAGTCCGTAAAATGTTGTTTTAATTTCTCAAGAAAACAATTGGCGTATTTTCAAACTACATTTGCCGACGATAGCTGCTGTTCTCGGATCGAGATTTCGAACCGCCAATTTCGGCGGTTCGAAATGAACTTCCATCTCGGTCTCCCAGTCCAATTCTGAACTCGAATGGTGCAACAGTTTTCTGTGTCGATCTTAGATCCGATCTCGGGTCGAGTTTCGATCCACGATGGTGCAACCGGGCATAAGCAGCTTGCTCATAACTCAGCTTGCGGCGAGGCTTCAAGCAAGCAGCGTTTAAGGTCGCCGCTGTGTCCGGAGTGATTACTGCTTGTGGTTTCAAGACGCTCGTCACATCCTCTCTCAAGACCTTCGCGCTGAAGATATCTCCAAGTCTCTCATCTACCTGCATGTCATTGCCTCCAGATGTAACAACTGCGATGGGAAAAAAAATCTTGTTTGGCGATGCAGTTCTCCATTTTCTTAAATCACGCATTGCGTCACATCCATGTGCTTGTAAAAATCAAACATATTGGCGAACACGTTTTCCAACGGTCGTGTAAGGTTCCGTAATAGCACTTGGCCAACTGAAATAACTATCTTTCATCCAGTTTACATCTTTCCGCTGCATTTTAATAAACATTACAATGTGACCAATAAACGCAGTGAATATATTTCACCACCCTCGAAAATTAATGCCTGAGGCTGCAATAGGATATATTTATTTGTTGGGAGGGCCTTAAAAAGTGCTCACTTTGCCGTGAACAGCCTACGAGATATTTATTGTCTGGAAATTGTTGATCTCTTTGTGTGTAAATTTCCACAAACTTCTCCCACGTAACTCCAATCTCAAGAAACCGTCTCTCACATGTTGTTAACTTATTCAATCATTTATTTTGTGCTGAAACTTTCATTGCCCCTAGCAACTTCTACGAGACGTTAAGACGTACAATTTTTTTTTTAAAGCTCGCCGCATTATTTTTAGAGGAGAGAAGAAACTATGCAGGGCAGGGAAGTACTCTAATTGGCACATTTTGGTAAGAAAATGGCCGCGTGACCCGGTGTAGCTTATTTTTCGTGTTCTAAGCTGTCAGATTACCGAATCATTGCCGCATTAGTTTCACATTCAATAAACGTTTTATATAATTACTTCCAATGATACTGTAGCAACAAAAAAAACTTTGTTTCAGTAAAACAATTATTGTTCAATAAGCTTGATCACTTTTGTGTTGATTCGTTTACTCTGCTGATTTTACAAGAGAGGCGATGTTCGAAAAGAAATGTTGGGAACTGCCTCGTTCTTGATTTGATGAAATTACACGTTTGACAATATTTTGCTGACAACATTGCACGTAAAAGCAACAAAAATTGTAACCAATAGAAATTGTTTCTACAGTAGGCGGTAGTTTTTGTTTATTAAGAGCGCTGAAGATGTTCTGGTAATTTTTTCGAATTATCGTCCTGTAAGGAATGAGTCGCCGATGGGTGTGGGTGGGGGGGGGGGGGGTTAGGGGCGTTAAGTGTTTGTGTGCGTGATACGCACATGTAGTCAAAAGAAGCTAACAACTACAGACTGATTTGTGATGTTGCTGAGATTGCTTTGACATTTTGACACCAGCTACTAGGAGGAGAAAATTTCAACACACACCGTCAAATAAGGCGCTGCAAGATTGCATCCAAGTTAAGTACTCGGAAAACACTACAGGGCGAACAGGAAAAATGAAGGCTTCAGAAGCTGATGAAAGGTAGTTAGGATCTCGACGACTTGTCAACAACAAGGTCGTTATAGATGGAGCAAGTTGTTCAGATAAGCCGCAGCGGAGAAGCAACCAGCTATAGCCTCTGGTAGGGAAGAGACCAGCATTCGCCTGGAGGGATTTTTATAAACCACGGGAGAAAGAGAAGTCAGGATGGCCGGACCTGGATTCGAACCCAGGTCCTCCTGATAGTGAGTCCGTAGGTAGAAGAGAAGATTGGTCGGAACGACTCCCTCCTGTTGACCGCAGTGGACTGTAGACTGCGACCAGAAGTGTGGGAGACAGCATGTCCATTCGACATACTGTATGCAGGTGACGACATAGAAAGTAAAAAAAAAAAATCCTCCGCGTTATTGTAGACGGTTTACTCGTCCAACGGGAAGTTGTGTTCTCGACTGGGCGCACGATGGCGTCACGGGACATTTCGAAAATACGTGTGTTGGTACAGCAAACTATCTCCACAAGGAGCGGACTCTGTGAGAGCTTCTTTCCTGAAGAGTTGGGGGGGGGGGGGGGAGAGGACATCATATAAACCAGGTGAAGTGGCTGCTGTACCTTAAAGGGGGGGTGGGTGGTTGGGTATCACAACTGGCATAGCGTAGCTGACCAAGTTATTTTATACTGTCTTACCTTATAAGCATTTATCATTATCATAGGGCTATATGTAGTGCTAAGAGAAAGTGTTATGGATAAGTCCCTCGTTCTATATCTAGGTACTTGAGCTCCATACACACTTGAGCATCTAGAGTAAAGGCTGTTCACGATAAAGTGAGCACTTTCGAAATCAACCTTAGCTATATAAAAGTCGCTGCTCCTACCTGCATATATTTTAACGGGCGCACTCAGTGAAATTCTCCCATTGATGTTGGTAACGATGTACGGGAGAGTATTTCCGTATCTTAACGTCGAATAAAAAGTGTTAGTCAACAATGAGCTTTTTTTTTCTAATGCATCGAAGTATAAAATCAGCAGATTCGTAACATTTTTAGTTTTCTAGTCATTTCATATTTTCACTTGACCGACACACGAATAAAGTGATGAGGCCCATGACAATGTTAATCTTACGGAAGAATACACAACGTCTATACAAGTAGATCTCAAGCAGGGCTTTCAAAAGTGCTCAGTTTACTGTGAACAGCCTATAAGTGTGGGTGGTGGGTCGACATATTCTCGCTGCACTGTTCTGACAGCCACATATATGAGGCAGGCAGAGTTAGCTTTGAGAGAGAGTATGGCCGTAACCAGTACACACTTCGTGACGAGAGTGAGTGAAGAGATTTGGACAGCTCGTAACATCGAGGTCTTGAGAGCCGAAGAGGGTCATTGAGGTGAGTATGGAGCAGCGCCGGAAGGAAAGGGCAGGGGACACTGGAGATCCCCGCATGTGAAAATCCGGAGTGGCCCGGCCCGGGGATTGAACCCGGATCGCCTTGATGGGAGGCGAGCAGGCTAACCGCTCAGCCGCCGTGGGTCCCCTTCGTGATGAGAGCTCACATGTGCCTGAGCGGACTCGGTTTGTAGTGCTGCAGGGGATTGTGTCTTGTCTTTAGTGATTTGCTGCTCTGCTAGCCAGGAATTTCTAAACCACAATGATTTAACCATTTGCACACGTGTAGTTCACCACTAATAAATTCCTCAGTAAAACACCGCAAGTATGACTGGCTAGTTACCGAAAGAAAAAAAATGCGCAGCTGAACGGAGAATAAGGCTCATAGACAGACCTAACCTTGTATGGATTCTTAAAAAAAGAAATTTGTGGATCATTTTCTGTATCGAACCAATTTTAAGAGATATAGGTGGATCACGGTAGAATAAACACTCTGGAAATCAACCTATGAAAGAAATCACTCTCCGTAGGTGCGCATATTTGAACGTGAAAAATTTCCGTAATACTCGAAGCTATAAGATGGCAACTAGCTACGAGAAATAGTCGCATATTTGAACGTGAAAAATTTCCGTAATACTCGAAGCTATAAGATGGCAACTAGCTACGAGAAACAGTCGCATGTTTTAACGTCTTACTAGGCCTCCTCGTCTTCAAGTTAAACATTTTTGTCATTTGTAATTCAGTTTCTTTCAGTTGCAGGGGTAGTGCAATTTCGCGAAAAGATCTCAAAACAGATTATATTTCAAAATACTGTAGGGTCGTTTACCTGTCTTGATTGGCTGAATTACTTTTTGACACGTGTTAACTGTCTTCTGAGCACCAATCACGTAGGAGCCGTGCCGATGTTGCCGAATTCTGAGTGGCCTGGTAAAATATGAAAACGCCTTCTCAAGGAGACAGCAACCAATGGCAATAGACAATCTGCTGCAGGGTGCTTACGGTATTGAAGTCTACCGTGTACTCAAATGTTTTCGAGAAAAAGTCACCAGCTCTACTCATGGTGCGGAAAAAATGAATACAAAAGAAAGACAATAGTACCTTGAACCTGATTGGCTGACTATGTTACCTTCGCGTTATGTAGCAGTGAGGTCAACTTGCCCAATGGTAAACCAGGTTTGACGTCGCAGTTGATTCAGCCTGCCGGCGCGATCTATAAGGACAAGGTGAAGTTGAAGCGACGAGCTCCATGTTAATTTGAACGTGACTCGACCTTAAAGGCAGTGGGACGCCCCGTCCTCGCAGGACGCTCCGTCCTCGCAGGACGCCCCGTCCTCGCAGGACGCCCCGTCCTCGCAGGACGCCCCTGGCTATCGCTACGTGCCTCTGATCCTGCGCCCGACCACCAACACCGCTGTGGTTTCCCGCCACAAGGCTACTTCCGCTGATACCGCCCGCCATATCAACACTCAGCCTCTCAGCCAATCCCAGCGGCTATCTCCGGTGCCCCGCACAGGTTTCCTTGAGTTCTCAAATACACGCGGCAAAATTTTTCCTTCTTTCGCGTAGTCCCGTTAGGTGAAGGCATCGTGCACACGACATTAATTAAAATAACTGTCAACATGCCATCCGTCTCGTAGGATGTTTCGTACAAGTCGCATAGATTATGCCCGTGAACAGTGTCGTAAGTAATAGGTATACTTCCATTCTGACACGCACACGCAGGTCTGTATCACGTCTAGCTAGACCTTTCACGGTCTCTTCGCAATTCAAACCTTTAAGAAATCGCCGTGTGTGTCGCAAGTGCAATCTTAAAAAAAAAATTATTATGTTACAGTAGATGCCACGAGCGCTTTGCAGTTTACTTCCGTTGAATTTGAAGTATCTTCTTCTATGGTTACATAAACCTTCCACTCATATTCCGTCAGTAAATTATAATATATTTTCATAGTCAGTGTGAATTACAAAATGTATTGATTGGTAGTGGCGAGTAATATATTGTTCGTAAGTTGAATATAATTATTAAACTGAGTTTCTGTTACGTTATTTGTACAGTAAACTGTCCAAGGCGCCATATTTAGGTTTTCGATATTGCGTTGTTGGGAACATTTGGAGTTGTTTTGTATTTTAAAAAAAATCGCCATCCGGTTGTCTTTTCAGCGTAGAAATGCTGTGCGTTGGTTCTCTTCGGCTTTTTCTTCCAGACTTGTTTAGTTTGTGTCTACGCTGGCGGAAGTACACGAAAGTAGAACTTAAGTAGAGCAATGGAGACGCAGTATTTGCCCGCAGCTTGCAGAAACAACTGGCAAGGTCACGTGCTCAAAATGGGACGTTTATCTACTGTAGGCTTAAATTGCATTTTCCAGATAACTCGCAATTTTATGGGTAGAAAAAAAAGGGGGGGGAAAGAGCCATACTTAAGGATTAATACAAATCATCTAGCATGTGTCTAGGTCCGTGTGCTATCGAGGTATTAAAAAAATAACAAAACTTAATTTCCTAATTTATTTACGATTATATAAAAATACACTTAACTATTATTCACAAAATACAACTGCTTATCCCTACCATTAAAACTTACAATTGATATCATTGAGAGCAATTTTATACCAATCTCAATTAAGATATAAGTCCTATTCACTGTCCTTGCCTACAGTCACATCAGTCAGTTAAACACCGCCCAGCATCGCCTTCCACTGGTATAACATCGTCAATAAGGATGGTCCGCCGAACATCACAACCCCCAAAATTTCCGGAACGGTTGGAGATCACAAAATGCTGTTTTCGCTAAGTGAAATTACGTTCGGGGGCAAGTAATTTGCTGCAAAGTGACTATTCGTAACACGTGTATGGAAATAAATAATTAAACCACATGTGGTTTTCCTCTGAAAACATATATTTATTTCAACAACATCTGAAATTGCGTGCAAAACTGAATTCATTGACATAGCATATGCAATGGAAAATAACACAGAAACGACAAGAAATAATGTGAAAATATGACTATGCTAGATGGGCCGGTAGTATGGGGCAGGGGACTTGCACTCACAGCTATAAGCAAGTTACATGCGCCATGACTCACCCTGGCGGGACCGCTTCCATATAGCAGCTTACCTTAATGGTCCAAGGGGCGCGGAATGCGATATTGGACAAAGGAGAGCACCGCAGTGGGGCGAAGACGAGCAATGTGAGTGCAAGTCTGATATAGGCCATTTACGTTAAAGTGAGCACTTTTGAAAGCCCTCTCACTTGGAATACTAGTCAATAAATTTATTTTATTTTAGCCTCGGATGTTAACTTCCAAGTATGGTGGAATATATACACTGTGTTTATTACTTACATGGCAATATTTATTTAAAAAGATGGTTAACCAATAAGTAATGGCTGAAAGAAAAAAGTAACTAGGGCCTCGAAAGTGCTCACTTTACAGTGAACAGCCTATATCAATACATTACATTTTATACAGATACCAACGTAATTCAGGAGCTTTATTTCCTAGTCATTAACTGCGCTGAGTAGCGAGTACATACAGATGCACAACAAAATAGAACAAACCAACCTAAGTAGAAATACAATCGCATCCGCACGCGTAGTATTGAAGGACACAGCCGTGGTTGAAACGCTTCCCATTAGGTCTTTTCACAGCATGTGCTCGATGCGTTTACCATCGACAGCAATACACATATGTAACACACATGAAGCGAGCGACGAGTGGCCTGAAGTGTTTCTGGCGCAATGCCTCTGAAAGCTGCCACAATGCATTCCTGTATGTCTTCTGCCGTCGTAGGAACCCTACATTTCAGTGTTCCCCTCAGGGGAAAAAATCGAGAGGTTTGAGGTCGGGGGAGCGAATTGGCCATCTTACAACACCAACACGCCCTAACCACCGGTTTGGAAAAATTTCATTTAACACTTGCCTCGTCACCAAAGCAAATAGCGCAGGTCAACCATCATACTGAAACCACATATGACGACGTGTGTCGGGCTGTATGTCCTCCAGAAGTGCCGGTAATGTCTCTCTGGAGAAATGGGCGTACGCACAGCCGGCCATTGTCCCTATCAAGTAGTCTCCAACGATTACACACCACATGTCCACTTCCCATAGTCACTGGCGATCCACGTGCTGGACCCATCACAGATTCTCCGTCACCCAGAAGTGCATATTTCGTGAATTTACGTGCCCGTGGTTTGTAAAGGTCGCTTCATCGGCAAATAGTATGTCCGTCAGAAAATTGCTGTCATCCCTTGCAGACAGTATAACAAACCTACAAAACTGAACTCGATCGTTCGCGTTTGGACGTCCGATTAAGCTACGTTTACCCATACATTCGGATGGCTTGCTTGGCGTTTCTGCCACAATCGCCGTACATAAGTAGAGCGTCCAGTTTTTCCTCATTCGTGAACTTCATTGCGTGCGTACAGTCACACACTGCAATGCCACTTATCGTAACAGATTATGGGGTCTGATGCTGCGCTGCTATTAGAAAGCGGTCTCGCCAGGATGTCACGGTGCATGTTTTTTACTTACAGCTGTGAGTACAAGTCCACTGTCCCACGCTACCGGCCCACCTTACTTAATCATATTTGCACATTATTTCTTTGCGTTTCTGTGCTTCTTTCAAATGCATATGCTAGATCACTGAATTCCTCTTAGCACATACTTTCAGATGTCGTTGAAATAAATGTATGTTTCCAGGGGACAAATCATACGTGGTTTAATTATTTATGTTTATACACGTGTTGCGAATAGTCCTTTCGCGCTAATTACTTGCCCCCGTCCGTAATTTCATTTAGCGAAAACTGAATTTCGTGGTCTGCAACTGTTCCATGTTAGACAGGCCATCCTGCATACACGCTGTTTCCTTTCCTCGCCTTACTCACTGGCTCAGTGCAGTAGTTTAACAAATCTCCCAAGACGTCGTTGACATTTCTACTAATTCAGTGTGGTCCCATCCACGTTCCCACTGACATTTACAGTATTTCAACAAATCAAGTATTCGTAACTCATGAACCAGCGCCCACTCTCTTACAAGCCAGCCGATTATTTGGGCCGCGATTGATGTAGTGGCTCGAGATAACGTCTGCAAACCAAGAGGCGAACCTCGCTGACGCATTTTCGCCCGTGCCAATCGTGTCGGACGAAGTCGCTGGCCGGCGGGTTTTCTCGGGGGTTTCCCGTTCCCCCTCGCTAATTCACATCCAGACCGCCTCACCCTCAATGGCTCTCAAGACTCTGTTAAGAGCTTACCAAACCTCTCCACTCCAGCATGTTCTCTTCTCTCACTAGTGTTACTATTCACTACACCGTGGTGACTCCGCAGCTACGGCATTTTTGAAAGCCCCGCTTAGTACATATTTGTATGCACGGTGTGTAGCTTTCCGCCTTATGTAAAATTAACATTGCCATGGGCCTCATCACTTTATTCATGCGTCGGTAAAGTGAAACTGTGAAATTATTAGAAAAGTAAATATTTTTCAAATCTGTCCATTTTTACACTTCGATGCATTGAAAAAAATACAGAAGACAAAAGAAATAATTCACGTTATCACAAATGGTTACTTAACACTTTTTATTCGACGTTAAGACATGGAACTACTTCCCCTCGATCGGTACCAACTTTACTGGGTGCATGTCACTCATTGCGTCCGTTATAAGACATACAGGCAGGAGTAGTGACTTTTTTATAAGGTTGATATCAAAAGTACTCACTTTATCGTGAACAGCCTGTATTAATGACGGCGTCGTGGGAAGACTACTGCTGGGTCAGTCCCCGTGGAGGAGGACCTAGCGCTTTTGTCCGCCTTTGAGACTGAGAAGCGCGGGAGCGATAAGGGCGACATCGCCACGCGTATCAAGCATGACATCGCCACTAAGCGCAAGGCTCTCAACCGGCGTGCAGTGTTCTCTTCGCACTGCGTGTACCTATGGGACTTTCAGCGGTGACATTATGTTGTTGGTGGAAAGTCTTTCGGACGATAGTTTTGGGTGTATCTGACGCGTATATTTTGAGATACATAATTTTGGAAAAGCCGTTTTTGGCAATTTTGAAGTGCTCTAATGCGGAGTTTCTAATGTGCGTGACATCTTGAAGGAACTCTTTTTTTCTTCTAAACTACCTTATTTTAAGTGTTAGCGTAAGTCCGAGGGTAGGGTCGGGTTCTAATTGCATCTCAGGGCTGAGCCTCTTACGCCTAAAGGAGGGGGGGTAAATACAAAGGAGGCGGGCATCGCGGCCGAGAGGGAATGGGTAGGCATGGCCATCACTTTGGGGCCATGCCTACCTCCCTAAGTGTAGTGTAGTTGAAGCTACATTAAGAAGGGATGTGCCAAAACCCGCACAGACACGGTAAATCCCATACCGACAGGAAAGGAGTTAAACTCGTGGGAGCATTAGTGAAAATTCTAAAGGAGATAGCAGGTGTGGAGTCCATGCTGTTTAATATTGGAGTGAAGAATCTAGTAGAGAGGTGGCGGGGCTTGTGGGCCATCATGTTAAAGGCACATGCACCCTTGAGGTGGGACTGCCATCCATGTTCCTGCGCGGGCAGCCTGACTACACGCACATGACAGCAGTGAATTCAGGCAGGGTCTTGAAGGCACTCAACAGCTCTCGTCTGATCTGTATGTCCATTCCGTAGATACGCACCTTGGACACAGGTTTAATAATTTCGTAGTAAAACGAGCAATTCATGCACTCAGCAACACATTTAAGCGGCAGTTAGGCGAGAGCTTTAACAGTGTATCCCAGTTTGCATTAAATATGGTGAGGGAGAACGTGTAATGCCATTTTGGAACACCTGTTGCTGTGCACAGCGTGCTAAGCAGAGTGGCAGCTACACACGTGGACCTGACAGTTATATAGCCACTGCGGCCCGATCTGATACAGTTCTATCCACTAAGCCACTGCGACCCCACTATGAATCGCTCTATCCACTGAGCCACTAAGGCCCCACTTGGAATCGCTTTGGCCACTTGGCCACTGCGGCCCGATTTGATATATCTCTATCCACTGGGCCACTGTGGCCCCACTTGATATATCTCTATCCACTGGGTCACTGCGGCCCCACTTTATATAGTTCTATGAAATTATGTGAAGTTAACTCAACATTGAAGCGAGACATTTATAATTTTAAAAAATGATGTTCCATTACTTTCACATTAATACAAAACTTTCATAGGAAAAAGTACTTTATAAATGAGTTTTTAGGGTCAAAAGTAATGATTGCGTAATCTGATCTTGCTGAAATTCGAACTTGACCTGTATTAGACTCTGAGGATTCGCTCTGCAAAATTTGAAGAACTTCTGTTGAGTTTCAAGGGACTTAGAAGTATTAAAGACGGACATACAGAGATCACCTCCTTATATAGTAGGATACAGGCTGTTCCGTGACTCAACCGACATGCATCGGCAGTTTGTTATACAGATCATTGCCGATAAAAAAAAATGTCATACACAAGTAGGCTATGCAGCCCCATTTCAGCGTTACAGGGACGTAAATGCGACAAGACCACTAATTAGAATTACTGAATGTATTTAATGTAGGTGACCATATTCAAGTTGAATGTCTCACATGAGCTGTTCAAAACGTGCACCATGTGATCGTAAACAAACCGAGATACGCTGTAGCCTACCATGGCTTGTTGCCGCTGCATGCCTGCAAGTTCATATCTGACTTGATTAGTAGTGTCAGTTATCGCCTGTAGCAACTGGCGTGCTGTGTCTGGTCGCCGTCCGCTGTGAACCCTGCTCTTCAGGCAGCCCCGGGATAATAAAGTTCACCGGGGAGAGGTCCGGAGAGCGCGTCGGCCATGGGACTGGCCCAACTCTTCCAATCCAACTGCGCGGATACTCAGCTGCTGGACCACGCCCATTTCCGTCTCGCTGTCCGTAAACAAACGCCACGTCTGCGTACTCTGCTCGTGTAAACATTCCTGGCATTGTTGCACAAACACTTTCCTCGACACACTAACAAAGACTAGCCACTCCAGCCACACTAGCTGTGTCTGCTTACGGTCAGATTGGGCACATGTTGAGTTGAACAGCTTGTGTGGGACTTACAACATTAATTTAGTCAACTGGATTAAATATATTGTGTAATAATTCCCATTTTAGTTTTTATTGCACTCAAGTCCCTGTAACTCTGAAATGGAGCTGCATGGCTAACTTGTGTATCTTACATTCTTCGTTGCCAATGATCTGCATAAGACGCTGCCGAAGTATGCCGATCGAGTCGCGGCACGCTGGTATAGCGAAGCAGTTCAGTGCAGGAAATGATTGGCTACTGCGCAGCTTGCATGCACGCCCTGCTTCGCATATTTCCTTTACGGAAGGGAATAATAGTTCTTCATAGTGCATAGCGTATGTGTGCGTATGTATGTGTGTGTCTCCGAGCATTTTGGCGGCGTGGTGCCAGTCTCACTTGGCCACATACGAGTGTCTGTGGCAGCCATATTGTTACTACGCATGCGCGTGTGCTGTGAATGTTTCCAAACGGAATACAACGTCCTCGTTTTGTGCCTGGACTTTTGAAACCACCCGATTCACTGCATTAGTCGCTGAAATAATCTTAATATTTCATTCACGAATACTACTACGAACTCATGGATCCTTACTCATTACTTTTTTCGTAGCACTCCGACCTATGTTGGACGCCAAATTTAACGTATGACTGTTGTTATAGTTCAACTAACCTATAATTCTTGGTAAATGAGTGTAATAAAGTACAGTTTGTCCACGGTAAAGTGAGCACTTTTGAAATCAACCTTAGAAAAAATCGCTGCTCCTGCCAGAAAAACGTTACTGCTCCTACCTGCATATATTTTAACGGACGCGCTGGGGGATATGTGCCCACTGTAAAGTTGGTAACGATGAATGGTATATAGTTCCATTTCTTAACGTAGAATAAAAAGTGTTAAGTAAATATTTCTGATAACCGTTATGATTTTTTTATGTGTCAAAGCGTAAAAATCAGGTAATTTGTAAAACATTTTCATCTCTATAATAATTGCACAGTTTCACTTGACCAACGCATGAATTAATTGATGAGGCCCAATGCAATGTTAATTTTACATGAGTCGGAAGAATACTTAACGTGCATACAAGTAGATGCTAAGCAGGGCTTTCAAAAGTGTTCATTTTACCGTGAACAACCCATAACTTGAAATAACCTAGATAGAGTGTGCGCGAGTGTTTTTCACTTCAGTTTAACTTAGCATAAGTATAGGGCGTCGCTAGTTCACGGTGTGGCTTGCGCAGTGGGAACTGACGAAGGAGTGTGTCGACATCCGCTCGTTATATCGCCGGCACATTATATGTCTCTGGCGTGGTGAAGGTTGGTTGGTTTGTGATGACGTGAGGCACGCATGCGCAGTGGCTCGTCAGGGTTGTTCCACCACTAACTAACCTCCTCCCGCAGATACGGCATAGGAGCTGAGGCCCGTACGCCTGGACATTGTACATACAGTACGTAGTATTACTTTTATAAACTTACTTCCCGCTAAGATGAGCACTTTTGAAAGCCCTGTTTAAGATCTACTTGTGTGCACGTTGTGTATTCTTCCGCCTTATGTAAGATTAACATTGTCATCGGCCTCATCACTTTATTCATGCGTCGGTCAAGTGAAACTGTGAAATTATTAGAAGTAAATATTTAACAAATATGCTCATTTTTACACTTTGAAGCATTAAAAAAAAACAGAAAGCTAAATAAATAATTTAATTTATAACAAAATAGTTACCTAACACTTTGTTTTCGACATTGAGATACGGAACTGCTTCCATCGATCGTTACCAACTTAACTGGGTGCGTGTCACCCAGCGATAAAATATATATAAATATATGTACATGTCTGGGCAGTGACATTTTCCTAAGGTTGATTTCAAAAGTGCTTACTTTATCGCGAACAGCCTGTAACTGTACCTTTAATGCATGTTCACTATGTTTGCACAATACGCTTTGTTTAAATCTCCTTTCGGATGATTATCCCAAGTACTTCACAGTACAACGCATTAATTATTTTCTAGCATCGAAAAGAATTATCATGTTTTTTGTTTATGCCCTTAACAAAGCTCTCCGCTTGTGTTTTATAATAAATGCAAACACTCGCATATGCAATATGTTAATACTTCCGGCATGGTGACATTGAGGATGCAGGCTAGAGAGTAGCACAATGGCCATTTCACGTAGCGGATTAAAACACACATTGCTTAAGTCGCATTCAATTTTGAATAGCTACACGTTACTATTTTAGTGAAATGTATACTTTGTCACTTCAGTAACTGTCGCTTCGAGTCCACGTAAAATGACATTATTTAAAGATCTTTCTACGAACGCTTTCCTGTTCACTTATATTCCGTGGTCTTTGTGTGTCGGCAAGGCTGTCAGAATTGCCAATATGATTTTCTTATTCAATTGTTCACGCTTAAGCTGATATATGCTGTTCAGGATAAAATGAGCACTTCTGAACACCCTGCTTAAGATCTACTTGTACGCACGTTGTGTATTCCTCCGCAGTATGTAAAATTAACATTGCATTGGGCAACAAATATGTTACAAGTCTGCTTATTCTTACATACCTACTCAAAGCATTAAGAAAACAGAGAGGAAAAGAAATATTTCAGTTTGCACAAGTGGTTACCTAACACTATCTATTTGACGTTACAATATGGAACTATTTCCCATCCATCATTACCAACTTTACTGGGCGCATGTCACTCAGTGTGCCCATTAAAATATATGCAGGCAGGGGAAGTGACCTTTTTTCTAAGGTTTATTTCAAAAGAGCTCACTTTATTGTGAACAGCCTTTGGAAGTTCTGGCTGTCATGAAAGAGCACTCGTTAGTGCACACTGCCTCTCCGGCAAGATGGAGACCATCTTCACTTGCTCTGTCTTGCCCCTTATCTTCTTTCATAACATGCCGCTGTTCATTGTTCTTACTGACAAGTAGCTCTGTCTTCAAAGGCATGGATTGCAATTGGGATTCACTTTTAGGCCAAAACATTTTATGCTCGATTTCAACGCTTCCCCCCCCCCCCCCCGGCTAGGATTACGCAGCGTCAGTCATTTGAAACTATTTGGTTACGTCACATATGTGGCAACCTAGCATTGTTGTCAGATAGCTGCTCTGGTGAACATGTGCATTGTTTTACATTACTGATTGTGTTCGTTCGTGATACTATGTATTGATAAGCGCATGCCCCTGACAATGTGTGGCGTGACACTATGTATATTGTTTCAATGAATCAACAAACATTAGAAAACAAAGAACAATAGTTCACACACTATTTTCGGTGTGTTTTCCCGAAACTCTAACTCTGTCTCCAATCGCAGGGTCTACTTATATTGTTTAGTAACGAGCAGAATGTATTAGTAAACTTAGTTCTTCTCTTCTCTGTAACGCCAAGAATGTCGGCCATTTCAGTCCAAGTTCTTGTACGGGCGTCAGGCCTACCTGGAAGTCACTGGAGAGGGCGCAATTCTCCGTCAAAGTTGTTCTTGGAGGAGGGGAAATATCGCAAAGTGCGTGTCTTCCGTGGAGTTTCACGTGAGACATGGATCCTCTCCATCCCTCAGACGTCTTACATTGACATGCAACTCTCCTGTGGATATTTTAATACTAAAATTACATAACGTCATATTTGTTTGTGATGCTGGTGATTTATTTTATTAATATAATCTGGTTCCCTTTCATTACGATGAGACAGTGCTCCCCTCCTATATCTCGAATCGAAAAGTCTAGCTAGACCTGCGCCTGCACAAGATTATCTCCTAGGCAAGCCAAAGTTTTCGCGGTTGTTGTGGATTTATAAATGACGCGGATGTTCGTTTTCCCCCTTCACCACTCCCCCCATCTCCCCACCTCGTGAGCCGCCTGGGATTGCCGTACAGATTTCTCTCCCCAGGCACCGAGGCAGTGATGTGGTACAGGGCATCTGGAACGACGCACTTTGGCTAAGTGATACAATTGAAGTCATTCGTGATCCGCACAGCTGCTCTTCTTACTTCTGTGATCAATAACTCTTCAGACACACACATACATATACACATACACACACACATATATATATATATAATACGAAATTAATATCACATACGACAAGATATATAAGGCTTACTTAGCAAGGAAAAACCGTTTCCTTTTTATGAATAACGGATCAACTGATACCACTTAGGCTAAAGGAACTTTGGAGTACTCTCTACGGAATAAAACAACATTTTACCCATTGTTCTAAAAGAACGGCGAATGCGAAATTTCTGGTTGGATTTTTCGGAAATACTCGTTCGTGGGAATAGGGATTGTTTTCGACTTGCTTGGCTATTAAGAAAAGATCTCTACAACTACGAACTTCAGACAACAAGCTTTTAATTTCCTGTCGTTAAGAGTGAAGAGCAGCGACAATTCTCGTTCGCCGTTGCCTCGTTAACTTGCCTATGACGTAAGTCTCATCCGTCGAGCCTGCAGAGGAGGTTTGAAGAACGTCCCAGCTATATTGTCATGTTATGGGAGGTGGATAATTTGAAGGTCACGTATAATGCGTACTGTTTCTCACCCGTGATGCAATAGGGCATCAGTCATGTAAGCGATGAAGCAAGTAGTATTCGATCAGCAGGAAAACACACACAAATGAATATGCTGTAAACTTTACATGATACGTGAAACTGGAAATATGAGAGGTAAAATTTTTGTGACTTCTCCCCCCCACCACACCCCCCCCCCCCCCGGGCGCCTTTTAAAAACAAAAGAAAAACATATTTTAATCGCATTATAACACTTGGTCATTCACAGCTCACCTACAAATGTGATATATTCAGTTTAAATATCTTGGTCGTACGTTGTTCTTCGAGTGTTCAAGTCAGGGAGTTTTCAATAGCGACTGTTAGCTTGTCGCAAGCCACTCTACACAAGTGACCAAGAGAGGAGCCGCGGCGGTAACTCACTGGACTCGTACTTAGGAGAACCCGGGTTCGATTCCCAGCCCGGCCACTCACTACCTTCACCCGGTGCATTGCTGCCACTACTGAAATACCACACTACTGGCTGTTTCGGAGCCCCTGCACATCACACACACACAAACCTCTTAACTATTCCTACTTCGTTCCTCTGCGAGAATGCGAGTATTACGTCGACAGGCTCGGCAAGTGGTTCATTATGAGGACAATGCCTTCAATAGGAGTACCAGAGCTGTGAAGAAAAAAACGTTAGACTTAGTTAGGGGCACCACACAATAAGAATAAAAATGATTTCTGGATTTCTGTTCTCCGGAAGTTGCTTTCACCACACTTAATTCGCATAATGTTTGGAACCATAGTAGTTAGTTGTGACCGAAATAATTAAGATGCCAACTGATAATATATTTAGGGAAATGTGGCAATAACTCCACTCCCTTGATCGGTACTTGTACATTCCTATTCACGTTATCCGCCATTTTCAACTGAAGATTATCCTAGCCAGTCATCACTTTCACTTGCCCGCACATGCGCCCAGCCTACTAACTGGCAGAGTCCTGAGAAGGCCGGGCTGACCTTCATGGGGAAGAGCAGTTCTTGTCCACAAGCAGGCACATAGAGCTGGCAAACATTCTCCCGGTATGGCGATAGCCGTCAATCCTGCGGCTAGCTGAGAGTAGACTTGCAAACAAGGTGTAGCCGACACATCAACTGAGTTCTTCTCAGCGGCCTGGCCAGTTTCCCCAGCCTACAGGCACATGAGAGCGGCCTAACATACGCTCATACACTCGCGGAGTCGCTTGTTGAAATAGTGACAGTGAAAATCATGCTATTATTCTTTCAAAAAAAGTCCTAATATCTCTCGTACAAGACCTGGAAAGCGAAATTCCCCACGACATGGTGTAAAATTGGGGATCACACTGAACGTTTCACACAGATTCGACTTCTTCTTTACTTGCATGGCCAGTGTTAATCGCCGCTATAAAACCTGATTAAACCATCCGTCATACGTAATGTTATAGAATAATAAAGTACCGTAGATTGCTTACTTTTGACATCCATAAAAATTGGCTTGGATAAAAGTCGTGTACCCGTATTTGGGGACTGATATATTTCAAGTGATACTGGTACACACTGAGAGAAAATCGAACAAAATATATTGCTGAGCAAACAAAATTTGAAAAGCAACAAAATTACTTTTGTTTGTCTATGTGTTTGAATAAACAAAATCTCTGTGTTGGGCCAAAAAAAAAAAACTAGACTGTTAACTAAATATTTTATTGAATCAACTGTATATATTTGTTTGGCCATTCGTTTGACTGCCTTCGTTCGATAATAGAGCTCGAGAGTTTGTTTGTATTTCTCGTGACAATTAGGATAGTAACCGTGTTTGTTAGTGCATCTATAGGTGCTTAACAATTGTATAAAATCATTAATAATACAATACAACAAGAACCTGACAACTAAAGCTCTAAACTTGGGAAATTTGCTTGCGCGCGTTTCCGTCACCAGTTGTGACATTAGCTGAGATTACTAAGGCGTAGAGCTCGGACGCAGGTGATTCGGGTTCAAAACTCGACCGAACTTGTAAAAAAAAAAATTTTTTTATCGGCTCAAACACTGTTTTAATGTACGTGCAGCCAAACAATTCTTTAGTCGCACCAACCGAGTCTTACAGTTTGGGGCAACCAAATGAGAACAGCAAAATAATTTGTTTTCAGCAACAAAATATTTCGCTGCCCCCATACAAACAAATGTTATGGTTGCACCAAACAAATCTTGTTTGATTAAAAAAAAAACCTTTTTCTTGGCGCAATTTCAAAAACAATAATTTTTTTACACTAAAGCGGTTCTTACTATGGTGTCTATCAGAACAAAAGGATTGCACAGTTCCTGACTCACATTCAGCAGATCGTAGGATCCATCACTGAGTGCGGACAGTATTAGCTGCAATAGCTCCCGCGTGCTCGCGCGCCATCGTGCAGCGACCCAGGAGGCTAGAAGCCAGCCATCGGCGATTATCTGTCTGGGTAGGTGTGGTGATGGGGGGGGGGGGGGGGTTGGCACTCAGATGCGCCAGGGGGGAAGGAACATTACTCAGCTACTTTAATGGAGTATCTTGTATAAACTAGAGAAAGTGCTCACAGGTTGGTTCCTTCTGCAGTAACGTATATGTTCAGTGGTTTCACTACACATGGTTATACTGTAGTTCCGCCCTTGCTGCAGGCAGTAAGTGACTTGGTGTGAACCTGGCCGGCCCTTGTATCGACATCCTGCGCAGACTCGCTGCGTGGAAGGAAGTCAGTGTTATAGCTCGGCGTTCCTGCTCGCTAAGGAATGGCGACGATTGGAACCCAACCTTTAAATCACTCACACAGTTATGATAAAGGCTGTTCAAGATAAAGTGAGCACTTAAGAAATGTACCTTAGAAATAAGTCACTACCCTTACCTGCATATACTTTAACCGGCGCACTGCGTGACATTTGCTCAGTAAAGTTGGTAACGATGGCTGGAAAGTAGTTCCATATTTTAACATCATATAATAAGTGCTAGGTAACCATTTATAATAGCTTAAAATTATTTATTTCTCTTTTTGCTTTTTTAGTGCATCTGAGTGTAAAAATAAGCAGTTTTTTTTATTTTTACTTTTTAAATAATTTCACAGTTTCACTTTACCGACGCATGAATAGAGTGATGAGGCCCGTGGAAATGTAAATTTTACATAAGGCGGAGGAATTCACAAAGTGCATACAAGTAGATCATAAGCAGGGCTTTCAAAAGTGCACATTGTACCGTGAACAGCCTATACCACTACTATCATCAGAACCCATCGTGTCTCCCTCACACACCTCCTCCCTCCCTCACAACGTCATCTTCCTCCGTGGACCTTCACAACACCCCGGCATAACCGTAACATGTAGAATGAAATACACCGGGGGCCACACTACACTGTACATGACATCTTGCGCACTTCACTAGCATCCCAGCGATATTACCAGCTCCGGCCAACGAGTAGCAGCATTTCCCTCTGTCAACATTGCCATGCCATCACAACTCACTTGAAGACTTAATGTTTGTTCTCACGGAATATTTTTAAAACAAATGCCGAGGCACTATGGCTGATCCTACAGAACACCTAGGCCCAAATGTGTTCTACCACGAAAAATATGTGTCGACAGCATATAATCCAAAGTTAATTAGAAATATGCAGCCTAATTTTTTTTTCATTTCTCATATATTTGCCAGTGTTTCTCGTGTATAGATGGCCGTGTGTTGCAGTGGTCAGACCAATAACCTCCAGTTGTAGCGAGCGGGCCTCAAGTCCCGGCGGGGCGTCACAATGAATTCTCACATGTGGTAATCGTGGCGGACGTTGCCATCCTATGCGGATTTCCTTAAGACACTCCCATTCCCCTCGCCACATCAGGCTTCGTCGTCACTAGGGGCTCAGCGCCGCTTGAGTGTCTGCCACTCTCCCTGGCTTCCGCTTGTACTGTCTCCTTCGTCTGACTCAGTAGTATACATCATTCACATAAGTGATAAGAGCTGCGCGGGTTTCCTACGACATACAGCAGGTCCCTGCAGTGACATGTTCACGATATTGTTTGATCACTCTCCAGTGTCGCTGTTATGATGTAGCGGCCTGCTCTTCCACATGTGAGACAGAAGTCCCATTACCCCCTATGTACTCTGCCTACATTCATATATACTATTTATACAACAGTATAGTGTAACATAGACTTAATTTAATCAAAGTGGTTACCGACAAAAATCTTATTCAAGTGTGTCTGGGTGCACCATCTTTTTCATAACAATAAATTATTCTTCTCCAACGACGATGTAAAATTCTCCTAATACATCTGGAGCGATCGCATTAAATGCATTTCGAAAGGCATCTTAAATTCGCCAGCTTTCTCCCATAACGGTTGGTAGCTACGTTATGTTTGATGCACCCCTCACAATGCGCTACCACAAGATGACAGGTCAGGACTTCGGAGTGCCGACTACAGAGGTGCTGGAAACCGGCAGAAACTCTTCCGATCCAGTTATCTCGAACCACCTGATCGAGATATTCCTTTATCGCACGGCATAACTTGGTGGTGCTCCATCCTGGTGGATCCATACTTGTCCGAGAAGTCCTAGACTTATAATTTGAATAGATCAGTCATGTAAGAGAATGAGGTAACTCAGCTAATATTATTCACACCATCGATGTGGCAGACACTGCAGCCCACAACACATTCAGCGACTGCTTTTCCAGTTCTTCAAGAATTGCACGTTCTCTTCACTCGAAACGTAAATATTTCCCAACTCTGCACTACGAAAAATTGGACACACTTCCGAGAGAATAATTTTCCCGCGCCCAAAAATGCTTTGAGACATAACAAGGAATCGTCCACAAGCTTCATGCTGTATCACAATGTCATTATCACTTAGTTTGTTTACAAATAACTGTTTTAACGGGTTTGAACTAATATATTATGCCATTTTTCTACTTAATGTTGTGTATAGAACTCCCAATTCCCGTGAGTTCTTGAGAATGGACTTTTGAGGCGAGTATTCGGCTGACGCAGCAACCTCAGTACATATTGCTTTTCTTACTGTCTTTGGTGGAACCTTTTTCAATAAACCTTAATACCCTATTGTAAAATTGTCGACTAATTTCTGGGGCGGATTTCCGACACCTTGTAGCGAAGCCATGTTGAATTCCTGTCTTTGATTTTCCTGTGTGTGGTCGTTCGTGAGTCCACATGCTCGTTACGGTGCGTTCTTCCATGATACGTTCACTCATCGCCCATATTTTAGACGTATATTACCGCCTACAACAAACGACCCGCCATTTGACAGTTATTTTTGTACTCATAGACTATCAGAACCGCATGCGGTGTATTTCAGGTAATAACACTGCATGTAAACAAGTGATTTGAAGTGTTTGTAAACTTCCTGTTACAGAGTTTCAATGCAACTAAAATATATTTAAGTTATTCAAAATAGTTTAATTATACGAAAGTGCGAGTCTGTTGAAGGAAAAACCAAACGTAAAGAAACATCTTCGTCTCTGTTAGACTAAGACAATTCAAAATTTGTGTTGGCAATGGATGAGTCAATGTCGAAGTCATGCACGGAAGAAGACAATCGGTCTAGGCCTTGCTGCCCATAAATGTAGGACTTGTGCTGCTATCAGGGATAGCGTCTGAACTGGCGCCTAGTTGTTGAAACATCCCGGTGAGTCTGCCACTGTAGCGATACGGATTCCATCCCGCAAACCCGCCTCAATCACCTGTCTCGTGTGGGCATCAGGGGGAATGTTACCAGTGACCGGCTGGGTTTCCTCCTGGTACTCCAGCATCCCCGGCATTGCAGTCCTACGCCTCTCCATCTACACCTCAGCCACTCTCTAGGACAGTGTGTCTCTCACTGCAGACTACAGCATCCTCTACTATCCTACCCTCTAGGCACTGCCTCACAGGCGGCCACAAAACATGATCGATGTAATATCAGCAGGTAGCTCTCGGGTCAACTCCGCTAGGACGCAGTGGAATATGTATAATTAAGTGGAGAATTGCTAAAGGCTGTTCAAGATTAAGTGTGCAATTTTGAAATAAACCTTAGAAAAAAGGCACTGCTTCTACCTGCAAATATTTCAACGTGCGCACTGGGCGACATGCGCCCAGTAAAGTTGGTAACGATGGGAGGAAAATAGTTCCACGTCTAAACGTCGAATAAAAAGTGATATGTAACCATTTGTGATAAATTAAATTATTTGTCTCGCTTCTTAAATTTTTTTTATGCATCAAAGTGTAAAAATGATCCGATTTTTACATTATACACTTTTATATTAATTACACAGTTTCATTTGATCGACGCATGAATAAAGTGGTGGGGCTCATGACAATGCTAATTTTACATAAGTCGGAAGAACACACAACGTGTATAAAAGTAGATCTTAAGCATGGCTTTCAAAAATGCTCACTTTACTGTGAACAAGCTATAACTGTCATCTCATCATAGGGTTTTTTGGGACTGTTTATTGGCTGTATACTTCGTCTAGTTCTGCGTGGGTGTAAGACTAGCCGAAGAAATGATTACTCTAAGTGTTCCACCTAAAGAATACTTCGTGAGACCTTGGGAAAACACGATTCTTGTAGTTGCTCGCAGCCCTGCCTTGGGTGTGTATGTGTTGTGTTGTGTTGAAGTTGAAGTTGATCTCCCCGGCGGTCGTGCGCAGTAAAGCTGATTGTGCGACGTGATCGTGGTTTTAACTGCCGCGCATAGGTATTGTTTCTGGCTCGCCGGCTCCCGGACAATACTCCCCAGCTGTAATATACGTATCGCCATACAGTAGATAACATTCCTGCAGTACTTCTCCATGCTAGAGAGAGTGTTGCCATCCTGCAGTGTCACGTGTCTGCACACTGCCAGGCTGTCTGACGATGGAAGTTCCTGAAACCTCGCTAGTGGTTCGTCTAATGCCCGATTGCACCATCGTGGTTCGAAACTCGATCCGAGATCGGATCTAAGATCGACACAGAAAAAAAAACTGTTGCTCCATTAGAGTTCGTAACTGGACGGGAGATCGAGATGAAGTTCATTTCGAACCGCCGAAATTGGCGGTTCCAAAATTCGATTTGAGATCAGCAGCTATCGTTGGCAAATGTAGTTGAAAAATACGTCAATTGTTTTCTTGGGAAATTAAAACAATATTATACGTACTTGAATATTACTCAGTAAAATTCGTATAACAATAAGTCACTTAAACAGATAAAACATCGCGCATACAGTTCTATCTATAGTGAAAAATACGCCTACTTCCATGACGTCATATATTACGAACCAATAGCAAAATTTGTCTCATACTTAATCTCGATCTCTCATTTTGGAATCAAGATCGACGAATCGGAGATCCAGAATCATGGAATTTCGTTTGTTCAACACTTTTATATTGGAACCAAGATCAAAGTGAAGCCTGGTTCGGTACTAGGATCATTCGATCTCGGATCAGGGAAGATGTTGGAGCAACCGAGGATGAGAAAACCAACTGTGTATCTCTCTGCTGTCCTCGTTGTGTTGTCCCGAGTTTCTTTAATGTTATCTATTTACTTCCCACTTGGTTTTTGGTTCATCGCTGTGTGGTTTTTGTCTCATTTTATCTGTTAGATTTTGATTAAATTTCTTGTGCGATTTTTAACGAATTTTCGACATGAACCTGTTCACTGCAGCTTATCTTGGCTTGTGTTTAGAATACGATTCCATGTGATCGTTGTGAGTCTTGTGTGACGACATAGCCCTCCAGTGACGTGTGCTCACAACAATAAGTGTTCAGTGAGGTGCGGTCACAGGGGCATGAGAGGTCAAACAGCTGCCAGAAGGAATAGCTCCGCTGTCCAGCTCAGTCCCTACTGCCAGTCCACAGTGTGTCCTCCCACATGTGTAGCGGGAGAGTGTCTTCCAATGAACCTGGCCGTACAGAGTGTACAACTCGTTACGAAACACTGCACACACACACACACACTACCTGCATTGTTAGGAAAAGTACAATTTATGTCGCATATAAAAGAAGAAGAATCTATGCAAATTTTAACACTAAACTATTTGCTACGGTCACTTATTTAAATGTTTAAAAACACTAATAAAAAAGAGTCTATTTTAGCAAAAATAAAAAAAATAAAAAACCAAGCGTATTTTCATCCTGAATTTAAAAAAAATCAGGTTTTGCAAAAATAAAAAAGCAACCCATCATTAAGCATGACCATTGCAATAATTGATTTGATTCCATGTAATAAAAATTAGTAATAATAATGTTCAAAAATGATTCTATGCACATATATTTTGGCCACCAGAGTTATAATTTTTGTAACTGAAATTACTGTATGTAAATCAGCTATTTAAAAATATTTTGCCACGTCACCACCAGTATCTCTTTACATGCAACATAGTACTTATACAGACTTCCCTACTCAACTATGGTTGTGCTTTGTGAAGCATACAAAATTTAATTTCGCTTAATATTTTGGTTAAAAATGGACTCGGATTATTTATTTCGTAAACATTTAAGAAAGTAAATTATAGCAAATTATTTTTTAAGTGTTACAAAATATATTGTGTCTTCTTTCATATGAAGCATAGTTCGCACATTCCTGACAATCTTGTGAGGGAACTTACTACTTTTCAAACAGTTCTGCATATTGTAGAGTCAAGGTGCAGTGCTAAGCCCTCTCATTGTGCCATAAGGGATTCTAGATGACTGGAAAGTGGAGGTATTTTCACATATCCGAGGCCTAATACTGCGGGGTAACTAAGGGCGAGCGAGCTACGCTCGTCTCATACATAATCGCCTCTACGCGCAATGCACTGAACTGGCATGCTGGCTTCACGTAGGCAACACGCTCTCTTGAGATTCTCAGCAGTAAAATACGAATATAAAAGTATCCTGCACGCCCCTGCACAGGACTTCAAATATCCTGCAAGGGTGTCGTCTTCGTATATACGCTGTTCACTGTAAAGTGAGCACTTTTGAGGCCCTAGTTACTTTTTTTCTTTCAGCCATTTTTATCCTTTAACCACCTTTTTTTTTTTAAAGTAAATATTGCCATGTTAGTAATAAACACAGCGCGTATTTGTAGCTTTGTGCTGGGAGACGCGGTATCTCGGCCGCTGCCATTAGAGTGCGCAAGGCGCCGAGTGCTCCTCAAACATTCCTTCATCTCGCCACTACCGCCCCCAACGTCTCTTTCAAATGCATTGCATAGTGTTAGAAATCCACGTTTTTTACTAAGCAACTACTTAAAGTTGAAATTAAGCAACTGCCTACGGAGCACTGCACCTGACTATGCAGCGTGAAGAACTCATTAAAATAGTAGTACAGACTCCATAAAAATTGTCAGAACAGTGCGATTTATGCTTCGTATGAACGAAGAATGTATATATTTTGCAGCATTATAAAATATTTTACTAATATATACTTTTTAAATGTAAAAAAAAAATTAATTGATCGGTAGAGTCCGCATTTTTAACAAAATAAAAGCGCATTTCCGTTTTGGAGGCTTCGGAAAGCAGAATTTGCAAGAAAATCTTCTTCAAGAAAGATCGTCATAATATTTACTGTGATCATGTTTAGTAAAATCATAGTAATAATGTATCACATCAATTTTATAATTATCTTTATTTACGTCAGTTTCAGCCATAAATGTTTGTGACAAATGCACTCATATAAAATCGATTACAAAATTGTTTCCTACATTATTATTACAATTTTCTTACACGCAATCATAGTTAACATCAAGATGATATTCCATGACGAAGATTTTGTTGCAAATTCTGCTTCCTGGAGCATCTATAATGGAAATGTGCTTAAATTTTGGTAAAAATACAGACCAAATTTATAGATTTCTTTTACATTAAAAAGCATATTTTAGTCACAGATTTTATAATGTTGCAAAATAAATAAAACCTTCTTTCAGATAAAGCATAAATCGCACTTTTGTGGCGATTTTTATGGCGTCTGTACTAGTTTTTTTATCTTCACGTTGTATAGTCGGGTGCAGAAGCTCCATAGGCAGTTGCGGCACTTCAATCTTAACGTGTTCCTATTATACATACCTATGTACGAAAAGAACACACACTTCAGGCGAGGTAGGAATAATACTCTCAATGCAGGATGCACCAATAAAATTACGGTGGCAATAAATGCTGTGCTCATTAACAAAGTGTTATGGACATGACATAATGGTTAGGGATAGGAATAATTCGCGAGTTCAGTGACCTGTAGAATAGACTCCACAGTTATGTGTATACTCGAGTCTTAGATGTTTGTTCATTGGCTGCTGCCCCATAGAGTACTCAGTGTTACTTCACAACTGGCAGTATGGCACTCGCTACTTGTTCCTTGCAAGTCTGCTATTGGCTCAGAGTCGTCCAGGGCGTGTCTAATAAACTGCGATCCAACTGCAAAGTCCTGAGATGAACTCGCGAAATGTTCCTATACATACTTATGGCCATAGCCACACAAGATAGAGGTTAGGGGCGTAGCTGAAACTACAAGATGAGAATGTAGAGCATAACTGTGTATGAGGGGTTTTAAATATGACATGAGGCACAGACAATGCCAAACACTGTAATATTAAATGTCGGGGGAGCCACCAGAACTGATATTAATTAAAGTTACAAATATGTTACCACACACTAGTTTAATTATCATCTACTGTGGACAGTTCACGCCTTAAACTTAGAGGCCGGAGACTGTCTCATCTTGTAGAGAGATTAGCGGCGACCGGACACACAAATCCTGCGGACTTCCCCTGGAGCTGGCCGGATGGGGAAATTGCTGTCGGCCATTGTTTAGCAAGTCGTTGTTGTAATTTCTGGAGTCCTGGTTTACTGAAGTTGTGCTGCTGGGTTCACACGAGGAGTCCAAGTTATGGCTCTTCCGTGCAATCGTGATAAAATGCACATGTGTAATGATGGAAGCGAACGATATTAACGTAGAGAACAATCACGCGAATCAAATTAATGTACACGAGTCATGGTACGATATCAAAAGCAATTAACAGCACTGAATTATAGCCACTCCATGGGTGAGTACATTTTATTGCGACATCTGTATATCACGTACTTCACGAATGCTATTTCGGAGCCCTCCGACATACATAAAGTCTTTTTTTTCTCCACTTTACTGTATCTCATAAAATGCTGGTACTGAGAAACAATTATAAGGTCATGCAATGAACTTCGTGTAAGACTTTCCAGCAATAAATGGACAAGGTGACCGCTAAATTCCCATAAATACACGCAGAAAGACGGAAGCACTGCACGCCAGTTGGGCGCCTTGCGCGTAAGAGTGACGGGGCACTATGTACGCGTGTCAATGCCGCCCTTATCGCTCTCTTCCTTCTGATCCTCAAACACGCTAAAAGCTGCCAGTAGGCGTCCTTTCAGGTGTTGGCTCACTTCCTCTGACTGAGTTATCATGCAACTAGAACATATACAGGATGTATCCAAATTCAACCGACAAACTTCGGCTGTAGGTTAATCACGAAAAAATAAGTTGAAAACATATAAACAACCTATGTTCTAAAGTGAATACTAAGCTGGACCTGAAACACTTGTTTATTGCAAATATTGGCGATAATATTTAAGATGGAACACCGATTGTCTGGATAATGGTTAACTGAACGAAGATCTTCAAATACCACAACACTTGTTGCTGTCGTCAAATTATTTTACGTAAATGATCACTGTTACAACCCCTATTTCGAACTAACGTCCCTGTCGCGGTAGCATATTCCATATTTAAAGGATGAATTATTAATCCTCATGTCACAACTAACAAAAATTTCGCCTTGTGTAAATACACTAAACCTCACAGTTTTCCAGTGATTCGTGTTTTACCTTCAAAATAATATTTACCTGTACCTGTCAGGTGGGGAACGCACAATGCCCAATAACATTTACCTGTACCTGTCAGGTGGGGAACGCACAATGCCCAATAACATTTACCTGTACCTGTCAGGTGGGGAACGCACAATGCCCAATAACATTTACCTGTACCTGTCAGGTGGGGAACGCACAATGCCCAATAACATTTACCTGTACCTGTCAGGTGGGGAACGCACAATGCCCAATAACATTTACCTGTACCTGTCAGGTGGGGAACGCACAATGCCCAATAACACACTTTTGTGGCTATTAAAAGGAGTTGAAGATTTCAGAGAAAGGTACATTACTGTAGTAATTTAATAAACTTTTTCTTGTACTGCAACTTCAAAAATGTGTACCTCCCTAAGGATTAATTTCATACCAGGTGTCATATATGATTTCAACTTCTTTTTTCGTGATTAACCTACACCCGAACTTTATCGGATGAATTTAGATACATTCTGTATATTTAAGTTATAGAGAACTTATTTTCGTAAACACTGGTCTGCGGGAAAACTTGATGAAAACAGACGTACGTATTAATTATGTTAACGTAATTTTTTACTCTTGTGCTGATGAAGATTGGATCAACGTCGGGGATCAGTCATGCTCACGCATTTTCTCGTGTACCTATTCTCCCCCAAGGAGGTTGTAACCCCGTCTTCTCCGCCAAGGAGGATGTAGCCTTCTTCTCCACACTGATCGACAGTCGCGCACAGCATCTTAAGTCGTCAACTCTGCAGTGGAACGCGCTCTGCATAAGCACACTGACGGGGGGGGGGGGGGTGAGATGAAGCCACTCGCCTTTGCTATTAAGGATGTGCGATATGCCGATATATCGATCACCAAACTACAGGATGTCAGTGAATAAGTGTTACAAATTAATATAGTTGGTACATGAGATAAAATGGAACATATTTTATTAAGGTACCTATGTCCAGAACTTCCTCCTTATACCAAAACACGGTGATACCAACGAACAGGGTTAGTCGGCAACCCGGTGGCAACCGAGCCGTATGACAGCATACACCGGCATTGCATGTGTAGGTTGAAGGTTGTTTTGCACTACCCCATTTGACGCACAGTAGGAGGTCCCATTGTCTGGCCACCTCGCTACCCCGTCCTAACGCCTTTGGATATCTACATTTCACTGAGTGCGACCGTCAAAATATATGCAGGCAGGGCAGTGACTTTTGTCTAAGGTTGATTTCAAAAGTGCTCACTTTATGGTGAACAGCTTTTACCGACACGGAGAAAAAAGAAGTGAGAGTTTGTGAAAGTATATTAGTCAATTCAACTGACATGAAATATTTAAGAGTTGTTACTTTTGCGACGTGCAATCTCGAAATTGTCAGCTCGCCCCTGAGACTTTCAGCGGTGACCTGTCAGTTCATGATGTCATAGTAAAGTTGATGACACTTTAGGGCGCATGTTTAACAGTTTCATAAAGTAGAAGTGAGTCTTTAAACACTGAGCTACGAATTTCAAGCACTAGGTACACTCTAAATCGGAATCAGTTATTTTTTACTGATTGTCAATTGAAACTGCTCCATCCGGAATCAGTAGAAAACGAAAACTATTAATATCTTCAGTTAACTGAAATCCACTAATACAAACAGTAGAAGATCAGTTATTTATAGTCGATAATAAGGATTGAAAATCGTGCATTATGATTTTAAATCAATAAAGTACAATTATTTTGTCGCAAAACAACATTATTACATGTACAAGGAAATTTTTGGAAGTGGTTGGTGTCGAACCGTCACCCCAAAACACAACTTTTTTTCTTTCTTTCTGACGTGCTACCAACTCTGCTACTTTTCCACTGAGATAAACGGTCTCACATTTGCGTAGTAACAGAAACTTACAACGGCGAACGGCTGTAAGTTTCGTAATGTGAAAGTACTTCATGTGGTCGAAATACACACCATATTATGCGTACGTAGGTACATGTCTTTGAAAGGCTCTAACGTCATTCTAAGTTAAGTTTAGTTCAGATTGTGTGCTTTAAAAGATAAATATATTGATTTTACCAATGTTGTCGGTGTTTTCATGAAGCTGTTATTTTGAAGAGACTGATTGACTAGTAATAACTGTGCTAATTAGACAGTGGAACATTAGAAACAATGCAATATTTTGTAAAAATTTGTCGTTTCCTCATTATGTGATCTGTTAACTCACAGACCACAAAACTTGTGTTGGTGTAAATCCACCTTTCTTATTGAATCACCGCACTATCGAGTCAGTGAAATTATCACTGATCTAGCTGTCACTAAAAAAAAAAAAAAAAGTTTAAATCTATAGTGTCTCATTGCATTGTAAAATGGCGGATACTTGTGGACATCGATAACTTCTTACATTTAAACCACTATATTTATCTTTTAAAGCACAGGATCCGAACTAAACTAAAGATAGATTGTCTTTCTAACTTTTCAAAGACGTACTTGCGCAGAAAATCTATATATTTCGACAACAAGAAATACTTTCACATCATGAAACTTACAGCAATATTTGATATTACATTTTGTGGTTCAGTATCCATAATACGAGCACACATTTGGCAGTGGTGAAGTAAGGCAGTGGATATGGCTGATCATGAAAGTTTCAGCAAGCTTTGCTTTATGGGCGGAGGTTCGAGCCCAACCACGTCCAGAAACGTTTTTCTGTAGATAATTTTGTGTTCTGCGACAAAATAAACCGTACCTTACTTACATCACATAGGAATGCCCTGTGTTTATTTATTTATTATCCAACTATAAATAAGTAGTTTTCTACTGCTTGAATTAGTAGACTTCATTTAACTGATGAATTAGTGATATTTGTCTAAAGATTCCGGATGGAACAGTTTCAACTAACAATCTGTAAAAAATAACTGATTCCTATTTATAGTGGAGATAAGCTTTTTACAAAAAGCAGATAACACACAACTAAAATTAAGCACGACAAGATTAAACGGTTCGTAAAATGTAAATTGTCTATAATCGCACATTGAATCCTTTATGACGCGAAAACGAATATTTTCTGCAACAAAGAGGGTTAAACGGAATGATGATGCAAACATCAGTTTTAGCCACTGTGATTGTGGAGAAATGCGCGCTGGCGAGGGCTACTGCACTCAGGCGTGGAAAGTTTCTCCAAGCAGTTGGACAGCAGACGACAAAACACGCCCCTAAAGGCTGTTCACGATCAAGTGAGCACTATTGAGCTCAACCTTAGGAAAAAGTCACTGCTCCTACCTGCAGATATTTTAACGTGCGCGCTGAGTGACATGTGCCCAGTGAAGTTGGTAACGATGGATGAGAAAGTAGTTCCACATCTTAACGTAGAACAAAAACTGTTAGGTAACCCCTTGTGATAACTTAATTATTTCTCCCGCCTTTTTTTTCTCATGCATCGAAGTGTTCAAATGAGCAGATTTTTTTAAATATTTACTTTACTAATAATTTCGCGATTCCACATGAACGACGCATGAATAAAGTGACGAGGCCCATGGCAGTGTTAAATTCACATAAGGCGGTTGGATACACAACGTGCACACAAGCAGACCTCAAGCAGGGCTTTCAAAAGTGCTCATTTTACCTTGAACAGCCTTTACCAGTGATGACACGGTCGTTAGCTTGGCGGATGCACACAAACACGGGAGTGAGATAACGCCTTTGGAAGCAGGGTTGGGAGCAACATGGCGTCTGTTTATTGACTACCACCATGGCCTTGAAAACTGTCACTTTTCCTTTTGTCAGGGAAAAAAAAGTAATTTAACTATTATATTTGTTTGGCACGTACAAAATTTTGCACTAGGACAGTGTAACATTTTACATTGTACATACAGTTTTGAAGGTATTAAGAAAATACATGAAATAAAAATTGTAATTTAACATATTTTAACAATGTAAAAACTGTGAAATTTGTTCAAGAAATTAAATCAATAAAATTACATGAGTTTTCCTGTTACATGCGAATACATATTTTATATCTGCTTTTTGTGTGATGATAAAACAACGAAAAAATGTTTAAAACGAACCTAAGAAAGATTGAGAATATTTGCGATCATAGAGCAATAGTCTGCACAGCTGGGTATTTGCTACCTGTGGTGTGTGCATCTGTGTTCCATGACGTTTTAAAATAATCGTTAGTAATGAACTAAAGAAATGCGCTATATGCGCTGTGCCTGCTGTACATTCCCGAACTATATCTCAATAATTTCCAGTTGCGCCATCCGAGTTCAGAGTTGGACTGGAGATAGAGATGAAGTTCATTTCGAACCACCGAAATTGGCGGTTCGAAATATCGGTCCGAGATCAGCAGTCTTCGCCGACAAATGTAGTTTGAAAATACGCCAACAGATGGAACTACGTACGGTTGTTTTCTTGGGAAATTAAAACAACATTATACGCACTTGAATATTATTCATTAAAATTTGTACGACAATAATTCACTTAAAACAGATACAATATCGCACGTATAGTTCTATCTATAGTGGGAAAATACGCCTACTTCCATGACGTCATATACTACCAACCAATTGCAAAATTTGTCTCAAACTTAATCTCGATATCTCACTTTGGAACCGAGATCGAAGATCCAGAATCATGAAATTTCGTAGGTGCAACTCTTTTACATTTTAACCAGAATCAAGCTGGATCCTAGTTCGGAACTAGGATCATTCGATCTCGGGACGGGGAAGATGTTGGTGCAACCGGGCATAAGTGATTCTTTGTGTGAAAATGACTCCAATGAATGAATGTATCTAAGGAGTGGTTCCTCCCTCCCTCTCCACGTAGTCTGGCAGTGCCCTGCTACCTATAGTACGAGGAGTTTGTCTCTCGCCGTCCTTATTGATCCCCCCCCCCTCCTCCACCACACAAGCACTGTGCTGCCTCATTGTGACCGCCGAGTCATTGCTCGCACTGGAGAGCTGCGACGTCCGTACGTCTCCTATAGGTAGGGATAGGAAAAATTGGCGAGTTCAATGACCTGTAGGCTAGACTCCACACTCCTGAGTATCCTCGAGACTCAGATGTTTGTTCATTGGCTGTTGACACAGGGAGTAGCCAATGTTACTCCACAACTGCCAGTATGGCACTCGCTACTTGTTTCCTTGCAAGTCTATTGTATCAGAGTCGTCCAGTGCGTGTCTAATAAACTGTTATCCAATTACAAATGTTACTTCAGTGTACACGGGTTTGACGTCTATCTTGTCCTCAAATGAATTCGCGAAATTTTCCTATCCCTACCTATAGGAAACAAAGGCCCAGGCATTTTCCCCACCTCCTCCGATTGTCACGGCGGAAACAATACAGTACAGTGCCAACCAAGACTCGCGCCATCCACACTTCCATCCTTCTAGTGGCCAGTGTAGACATTTTTGGAAGCACTTTACGAGAAGGTGAGGATTTCTCCATGTTATGCCAGGCGTAATGACTGTGAGTCGTTCGTGGAACCCAAGTACAACAATTTTTCGGTGGATGGTAGATTCCAGTCTCGTTTAGCTCTACTGAGGTTGCGTCGGGTATTCATACTGCTCCCCCTGTCACCTCAGTATTCAACGTCATTTGTGTATGTGTAGCGTGTGTAGACGATCTCACTTGCTTTAGTAGATGTTACTGAGACTGATATCAGTGTAGAGTTAACGTCAGGGTCAGCCTTGGGTAGCCGTGGCAGCTATTTAGACCAGGTTGTCTTCCTGATGGTAACAAGCTGGCTACGTGGCAAAGGCCCATTCCGTAGAGCATAGAAGTGGTTGAGTCGCCAAGGTGAGCCACATTGCACTGGCTCCTATACAACTTGCTCCGACTGGCGATAACACACCAGGCAAGGCATGAAGTCCTTCACGAACACGAATACCACAGGCCAACAGGCAGGAGGTACAGCGCTGTGGCTAGGTACTCCATATCGAACCTGCAGTGGATTCCATGAGCTTGGCCTGAAATTGGTCAAATTCTGGAACTTAGTTAAAAAAAAAAAAAAAGTATTCCCTTGCGTGGCTGCTCGCTTCATTGCAAGGCCAGCTCCTGCAGTGTGAACACTCCCCCCACATCTCCCTTCCCCCTGTTCCAAGGACCTCAAGCACTCGCTCATACAACACTAACACGCTATTACATAACACTTAAGAGAAAACTCTCACCCACTCTAGACAAGACGAAACTACTTGTAAGTTAGGTGCCTTTACTGATATCGTTGATATTGATATATATTATCTATAATTATGTGACGACATCTGTACGACTATTTAAAGGCTGTTCACAGTTCACTGGGCACTTTTGAAATCAACCTATGAGAAATGTCACTGCCTCTATCTGCATACATTTTAACGGACACGCTGACTGACAAACGCCCAGTAAAGTTGATACAGGCTGTTCACGGTAAAATGAGCACTTTTGAAAGCCCTGCTTAATTTCTACTTGTACGCACGTTGTGTTAAAATATATGCAGGTAGGAGCAGTGACTTATTTTTAACGTTGATTTCAAAAGTTCTCACTTCGTTGTGAACAGCCTTTAAAGACGGAAAGAAAATAGACTCGTCTTAACGTTGAATTAAAAGTGCTAAGGAAAAATTTGTGGACACTGCAATAATTATTTTACTTTCTTTAATGCTTGTTAGTGTGAGAATTTGTAAATCTGTAAACTATCAACTTTCCCAGTAATTTCGCAGTTTCACTTGACCAACGTATGAATAAAGCAATGCGGCCCGTGACAATGTCAATTTTACACAATGGTGGAATAATAAATACGCAATGTGCATGGAAATATATCTTAAGCAGCGCTTTCAAACGTGCTCAATTTACAATGAAAAATCTTTAGAGGAAAAAAAGCACGCATTATTAACATTGTTCTTTGAGTCCTGTATGAAAATACAACAATTTTTTTCAAAAGGTGGTAACAAAGTGTGGTAGGTAAGTGGGCTTAACGTCTCGTCGACAGCGATGTCAATAGAGAAGGTGCAAGTTGCGCAAAGAAGAGGGATTGGGGGAAGGATTGGGAAGGGATCGGCCATGGCCATCGTCGGGTACCCATACCTGGGTATGGGTACCCGACGATGGAGTGATTTCGGGAAACCATGGAAGGCCGAACTCAGGATGGCCTGGCCGGGAATAGAGCCCGGGTCCTCCCTAATACGGGTTCAGTGAGTTACCACTGCGCCACACCTCTCTCGGTAACAAGTGTGGTATATGTGTGTGTGTGTATATATATATAACCAATAAAATTAAGTTCAGACGTCCGCGGCCAGCCTCCGTGGAGCAGCCAGTTGGTGTGCCGCCGGTCTATTGTGCGGGAGGCTCTGAGTTCGAATCCCAGGCAAGGCATGTCTGTTAGTTTGTAAACCGTCCCCTGATAAGCCTTCAGGCATAACACTGGGGGACGTTAATAAGCCCTATAAAATGCGAATTCCGGCGTCCGCTGACCTTCCGCAAATACTTATCTTGCGTAATCAAATGAGTATACGCAGTATATTCAAGCGCCGTTATTTCATGCGATTGTAATAAAGATGCTTCATCTAAAGGCAAGAAATCAGGAAAACTCAAGCTGCAGTCCAATACTGCACTCTCGTCACGTAGTTCTGAGAACACAGGCAGCCGAGACGGTATTTCCAGACGGCCGCATCAGCCACGACATGTTCGCCCACACACGCACACACGCACGCACGCACACTCCGTCAAAATAAGTAAAACAGCACTGTAGGTGTTCGCGGTAAACTGAGCACTTTTCAAAGCCCTGCTTAAAATCTACTTGTATGCACGTCATGTATTCTTCCGCTTTACGTGAAATTAACATTGCCTCCGGCCTCGTCACTTTATTTATGCGTCGGTGAAATGAAACTGGGGAATTATTAGAAAAATAAAAATGTTTTAACAAATCTGCCTAGTTTTACACTTCGATGCATTAAAATAAAAACAATAATCGATAGAAATAACTTCAGTTATTACAAATTGCCACCTAGCACGTTTTATTTGACAATAAGATAAGGAACTACTTTCCCTCCATCGTTACCAACTTCACTGGGCGCATGTCAACTCAGTGCGCCCGTTCAAATATATGCAGGTAGGAGCAGTGACTTTTTTCTAAGGTTGAGCTCAGCAGTGTACACTTTTCAAGCATATACTTCAGCAAGGCTTTCAAAATACTCAGTTTACCGCCGTGAAAAGCCTATAAATTAACTTTAGGCTTGATAAAACGAGGAATGATGTTGTCACGAACAAATCAAAGAATGAAAGATGATAATAAAGAAACTATAATATGCACAGTAATTGTTAATGTAAAAAATATATATAATGTTTGGGCGAAAATTTTGAATATCATGGTTGCCTTGTGGCTCCCGCCTGGTCATTACGGAGGCCGCGGTAGTGTAGCGGGTAGAGCACTCGCCTCTCACCAAGGCGGGGTCGCTCCCGGGGGGCTTCCTTATTGTTTTGAATGTGATATCGAACGTAGCGACGTCAAACTAACCCTTTGAAACGCTTATAATACCTCATTTCGTTAGGAAACTAAAATTATAGTGATAGCGAACATTTTTGTTAAAACCAAACGAAGCGAGCAGCTTAGAATAAGTTCCCGGAGTGAGTGAAGCGACTCCTAACGAGGACTGTGTAGGTCAAGAAGCGAGGGAGCGATACGGGCGACACTAACACGCACGCCTTGCGCCTCATCGCTCCTAAGCGCAAGGCGTGCAGTGTTTCCGTCCTAACGTTGTACCGTGTAAACTAGATCTGTAACAGCGGGGCTTTATTACATGCGATGAAAGTACACAGATCAAACTACCTGCATATAATAGTACTTTTTTCTTGCCGCTTAAAGAAACTTCTTAGGCAAGCTTTAAAAATGCGATATTTGACCACTTTCACGATTTTTTCCCCCATTAATACACTTAATATGATAGAAGTAAAGAAAAATTAGAGATATAGACATAGTTTTTTTTTATATCCTTTCTGGCAAAACATCATAATTCCAGAAGTTTTATTTGCCGAGATACGCGTTTAGGAGCGAACAACGATTTCGCAGAAAACGTTTCAGTGCACAGGAGCCTTAACAGCGAAGTCCTGAGAGGGTAAGCTCTCGGGGAAGAACAGGTCTCTATGAGAGAAGGCAAGTGCGGGTCAAGAGAGAATGTGACCTCGCCAGAGGGTTGGAGGGGGAAGGTGGAGGGGGAGAGGTCGACGTCCTGTTCACACTTGGCCGCACGGCCAGGGAAAGTTTGCCACACCTGGCCATCGTAACATATCCACCATAACTTCATAAAAAAAAACCCTAACCATTTGAAAAAATAACACCCATCGTGTTTTTTTTAAATCTTATTTTTTTATTATTGTAAATATGAAAATTTTAACTTAAAATCTTGTTCCGTACAACTTTCAAAGAAATGCGTAGCTTGAACAGAAAGTTTTGTTGGAGCTGAAGTGCTTCTCGAAGACGCAATAGTGGCATGGCGCGGTTTCAGTATAACTTCCTTCAAGACATGCCTTCTTTATCAACGTCTTTTGATAAAGACAAAATATTGCGGTATACCTTTCTAGGGTTATAATCTGGCTGCGAATGGCTCCGCAACATTGTGACGTGTAGTCTCTATGACACGGAGCTAAGTGAGTATAACTATACCCGAAAGCTACTTGTGTACTAACCGAAACCCTTTCCTGAAGTACATTGTCACAAATACTAAGGAAAGAAATGACCCGGAACGTTACGCTCCCACTACTAAGAACTTATAGTAAAATCGCGTGGCATTTAATCAAAACAGCGCTAAAACTTTCCAATATATATTCTTCGATGCATCCCAGTAATAAGAAAAGATTATATTTAAATGTAGCCTAAAAAATTGGTTTTGTTCCACTTCGAGATCTGTACTAAAGAAGATACGTTTCTATAACTCGTTTCGTTTTATTGGAGTCGTGGGGCCACGTTCGTGTAGTAGGTAGACTACTCGCCTAACGCCCAGGCGAACCGGATTCGATTCCCACGCTTTTTCGCATGTGGGAATCGTGCCGGACGATGCCGGTGGTCGACGGGTTTTCTCGGGGATCTCCCGTTCCCCCAACCCCCTTCATTCCGTCACTGCTCAGTACTCACCTCACTGACTTACTTTTTAACTTGTATTAGTGAGATGTTTATGCTATTTTAAAGCATCAATAAGATCACAAACTAGCACTGTTGCTATCCTAATTGCCACAAAAATTACAAACATACTCTCAAACTGTATTTCAGAACGAAGGCATTAAACTAAACATACCGTATGTTCACGAAGAAATGATAATACACACCATAGTGGGGTAGGTAAGTACTAATGGAGCATATTTCATCAAGAAACCAATAGTCTAATGTCCATAGTTATATGCTATTCACGGTAAAGTGAGCATTTTGAAAAGCCTTCTCATTTGAAATAATAGTCAATAAATGTATTTTACTTCAGTCTTAGACGTTAACTTCCGAGTACTGTGTAATATACACACTGTGCTTATTACTTACACGGCAGTATTTATTTTATAAGGTAGTTAAAGGATAATAAATCATTGAAAGCCTATAACCTGCTAGCTGCAGTGACAGTGTGCAGGGGCGGGTATGCAACCTCACATACGTTGCATTGTAACCAGCATGTGAGCCTGATAACGCCGCTCAGAACAGCAAGGTCGCAGTCCAGGAGGTGCTACGTATCTACACTACAGTCCCTGCAGGAAGTGTTACCGGAATACTTTGGAGGAAGTTCCTTCAGATTCTCGAGAGGCGATGTGGTTTCAGCAGGACGGGGTCGCCACTGCGGTTCCCCGGCTCCTCGACATGCACTCCCCGGGTAGGGAGGGGAGGCCCCGTAGCATGGCCACTACACAGCGCTGCACCGGCTGTGTGGCTGACGTGGAGACACTCTGTCCCAATGCCTTCAGCCCAAGTGTGTAAATAAAGTGTCATTCCATTGCACTGCCTGTAGCCTAGTTCTCGTGATTGCCTATCCGCCCCTACACATTACCACTGTCATCAGAGGGTTAACTATGGACGTTAGGCTATTGGTTCCTCGATGGAATATTCTCCATTTGTACTTATCTACCTCACCCTGGTGTTCATTATCATTTGTTCGTGAACATCCGGTATACAGTTGCTTCAACAAACTAGTTAACTCTGATTTCTTTTGGTCCAACCGAGAGATTTTGTTTATTCAAGCGTGTATTTCGTAGATGAACCAAGTGTCGCGTTTTATTTACCCAACAAAATATTGGGGGGGGGGGGGAGGGGGAGGAATAAATATGTATTTTTGGTCCCATACAGACAATATTTCGTTGTCTGTAATAAATCGTTCTCTGAGCGCTACTTCAACATAGCGAAAAGATAACGCAGTTTCATCCCATGAGATTCAAGAGACATTTATGGTGGTTTTTGTATTCATTTTTAGTTGTACCTACTTCCGGTCTGGATTGTATATTGTGCCATGTCACGATTGCCACATACGCTCGAGTATTAAGTTCATTGGTTTATATTATAGTGATGAACAAATCAACTGTTTTTTTAATGCAAATGAAAGAAAATTAATACATAAAATTTGTTTAATTTAGGTGAGAGATGAGATTGCCACACGGGTGCGAGTGTCTTCAATATTATAATATCTGTTCATATGTACGTTTATAGTCTGTTCACGGTAAAGTGAGCACTTTTGATGCTCTAGATACTTTTTCCTTTCAGCTATTTATTTGTATCATTTAACGACCTTTTTAAATAAGCATTGCCATGTAAGTAAAAAACTCAATGCGTATATCACACCGCACTCGGAAGTTAACGCGGAACGGTAAAATTAAATATATTAATTGACTATTATTCCAAACGAGAGGGCTTTCAAAAGTGCTCACTTTACCGTGAATAGCCTGTAATTATTAATATACGCATGAAACAATAGCCATTTTTAGATCGCATGTGGTAGCACTGAACTACAACTAGTAAAATACCAGCATTTCTTAACTGTAATTCGAACATAATTACAATTTTATTTTGAAAAATGCGGTGTGGCTGTGTTGGGAACACGGCCGTTTGTTTTGCGTGAATATGTCTACGTTGACGCGCTCGGACACCTTGGTGTTTATTTTACGTTCCCGGCGCCGCTTTACTCGATCATACGAGGTTTATGGGAATCACTGGATTGCTTTTGAGATGCTCTTTCCAACCGTGTACGATTTCTGTATTTCGGCTTGGCTTTTTGACGAGTGTAGGCCGACATTGTGTTAAGTTTTCCTAATTATTTTACATTAAACGCATACGATGTCACCATAACCACGCCACACAAATGTTTTATAGACGTAATCGATTTATCTCGACGAGAACTATCGATTGTAACTCAAACAAGCGCCGTAGTTTCTCCTAGTCAAAAGTTATACTGCGGGGAAGTTATGAGACGCTGCGAAACGAACTCAGAATTGCGCTCCCCCTCCCCCCCTAAAGGCGTGGTGCTTCTCAGTACTCTCAACGTAACGACATATCCTTTGATCCTTTGTAAATCGAATGGTGTAATTGAATTTGGAATGTAGACGTTAGATTCGGGGCTGCAATTCAAAACTGTATCCCCGATTTTGTTATCATCGGGTTGTCTGTATTGGGTCACACTATGGTTTGCAAATTTAAAGACGTATTCACGTCGAAAACTCGTGAGACAAGGTTAACGCAAAAATTGCAACAACGAGGCCTACGTTAACTGGAGTGTGAATCAGCTGTAGCTGCGCGCTGGACCGTAACTACGGCGGAAGACTGCATGCAGGTTCTCCAGTGATACTCGACGAAGTGGGCTGGCATCATCTCTCCAGCTCGCTCTCCACACGGGTCTGGACGTGGGCGTAGAAAGTTGGTTCGCTTAATGATCGACCTGGTTTAGCGAAGCTGCTGTTTCGCTACAGAGCATTGGCACTTTTCCTTCCTGTGCCATTTACAACATCACTGTTCAAAATTTCCGTATATTTACGGAATGTTTTACGGAAATGTACAGTGTATATACGGAAAGGCAATCCGTAATGACGAAAAACGGAGTTAAGTCCGTAAATAAAAAATACGGAAAGTCTCCGTATTCCCTTTGGCTTCGAGTTACGGGGACGAACAATGCCGATTATACACGAAGCTTTCTTCGCCACTGTAACAAGATAATTATCGTTTCTGCGGCAGTTAAAGTTATCCACGCGACTGTGACCTATTCTTTCAAACATTAAAAAATAGCATCAGGTGTCTGTAACATTTGGCAACACTAAAAATACACTAAATTTAATAGAAACTGAATTTTTTTCTTTTGTGTTTTTAATACAAATATAAAAGTTATACCATAATTTTCAAGTAAGAGTTGTAGGTGAATGGTTAAGTTCGTCGACTAGTAGTTTTTTTACTCGGGTCCAAACTCGCTAACTTACAGAATATTTTAACTTTTTAAATATCATTTTTATACACGGTAGAACATCTACATAACGAAAATTAAAGAAATTTTCATTATCTCTTTTTATTTTAAACGGAAAGTACAGAAAACTAACTTGGAAATTAACGGAGCGGTTCCGTGAGATTTACGGAAAGTCCGTTTCTGAAAATCAATGTGTCCGTAATTTTACGGAGAGTTTGCGGAAACTTCTGGATAAATTTTTACCAGCACTTTTCCGTAAAATGAAGGAAATTTTTTTAACAGTGCACGAAACCATGTATGATGGAACAGGGAAACGTGTTCTGTCACCTGCTTTGCGTCACAAAACCCTACGTCCTTCGCATAACATGTTACATTAAAATAAAAATAAATTTTATTAGTAAAGCTTGGGTGGCGGAATTTTTTACCACAAAATCATTTTAGAACAATCTAATTTTGAAAAACTTAAGTGGCAGTTTTGTAGGGGGTCATTATTTATTATTGTTACTGTATTTGTTTTTACTAGCATGATGGTTGACAATTACATGCGATTATTGTTTGTACGGTGAAGTAGGCACTTTTAAATGCAACCTCAAAAAAAAATTACCACTCGCTAAGTGCATAATGTAAAGTACTTGTAAGTCTTGACATTGGACTGCTGGTATAATGTTATAAATGTTAGCAAGTATTACTTCTTCTATATACGTAGTAAAGTGTGAACTGACATTAGTAACGCATTCAGGTTGGCATAGAGCATGAGAAATGTAAACTTCACATAGAGTATGGCGGAGAAGTAAGGCACGAGGGAAGAAAGTAGAAACTTAACCACGTCTTCCAAAGGCGTTTAATTAACCTCGAACAGCCTACAATCAACTATCTATCAGGAAGCAAAGGAAAGGCGCCTGCGTTGTTTGAGAAACAGACTGCCAAGACAGTGCGGGAGGTAGGTTGGCGAGTGTCCACGCCTTACCTCGGTCCAGAGAGCACACGAGCCTCACCTCACTCCTTAAGATGGACTCACGATACCCCCGACGATCCCGACCAGCAGCCAATCAAAAGTAAGGTCACTGTGACGTCAACCCGACAAAATTGCGGTGCCGACAGCCCGAAAATAGTAGGTTATATTTCTGCTTTCCGTCGTGTCGGGCTCGTTGACGCGCGCAAAAAAAAAAGTACATAAAACATTATAAAACAAAATCTCGTGCATATTTCCTTACTGTAGTAAATAAAACATTATAAAACAAAATCTCGTGCATATTTCCTTACTGTAGTAAATAAAAAATTAACTTGCCGCTACAATAACGTTCCGGTTTGCTTGCAAATGCGTATTCTCTCTTGTATAAATTGAAATATTGTCAAAATAAAAATAATTACTCGCTTTATCGTGAGTTTTAAAAAGTAAATATTGGATATTAATAGGATAACTTGTCGTTTTTTTTTTTTTTTTTTTTCCAACAGCCAAATAACACGCTTGTCGGGCAGATTTCGTCGTGGCGTTGTGAACACTGAATGGAATATGTGAAATTCCGTCGAACTGTGACGTCGTGTCGGTGTGTCGTATCGTGTTCGTGGGGTTATGACTCCAGCCTTAACCCGCACGACGTCGTCAAGGACTTGTGTGATGTAGTTGTGAATGGAGGGAGGGGGGGTCCCGCGTGCCGTCACTGATAGGCAGGCGCCGCCCCCCCCCCCCCCCCCCGACGTGATAGTGAACTTGCAAGCGAACTGCGGCGACCTGCAAGGCCGCACAACTCGACCTGCTTGCCAGGCGGGGATTTACTGTCGCCGGCAGGTACCTGGGCGTGTGATCCCACTAGCCTTGAGGGGTGTACTCCATTATTCCTAATTCTCCGGGGAACCCGCTTACCTGCGCTGAGCCGCGCCCAGATAACTGCCGGCCACAGTATAACTGTACTTTTACAAAAATCTCACAAACTACAGTGAAACCCTCTTGGGAAGTTTTCTGTAAATTAGTTTTCCCGCTTACTGAGCTATAGAAAGATGGCACATGGTCTATTACAAATGCACAATTTCTACTTTTTAAGAAGTTTTCCTGCTTAATAAGCACACATTTCTCAGTATTTTTCTGAAACGTCTTAACGACGTGTCTGAAGGGATGAAGGGTGGTTACACAGGTGTGTTCGGTGCTAACGCACGTGTTAATTAAACTTATTTCACATCTTAATTAAATGCATCATAGTTCATAGCAGTGGGATGTTTTATCACAACAATTATTTTATTAATGGGTTTAGTATTGACTGATGGCAGCCCTAACGGCAAAAGGGGACGTTTATAACCGCCATACCCCCTCCCCCCTTTATCCATGGCTACAGAAATGATTGCAAAAACACTTCTATGAGTAGGGGTAATGAAATTTCGCGAAAAGATGACAGGTAATATTTCAAAATATTGTAGGGTCGTTTACCTGTCTTGATTGACTGAACTATTTTTGACACATGTTAACTGCCTGCACACGAATCATGTAGGAGCCGTGCCGATATTGCCTGATTCTGAATGATCCGGTCGAATACGAAAACGCCTTCTCAACCAAACAGCAACTAATTGCAGTAGACGAACTGGTGTTGGGTGCTTATAGAATTGGAGTCTACCGTGTGCTCATATTTTTTTTTCGCGAAAAATCACTAGCTCTGTCTATGAAGCAATACTGCAGAACTGTTGCAGGTCTTATGTCTGGTCAAAATGGTGTGTAAGTATTCTTAACTATTTAAGAAAGTAATTACAAGTCCTATACGTAGGGGTGCCTGTTTTTCGCGAAAATATTTCAGGACAAGTTGTGTTCCAAAAAAATTTTTAGTTCACAGCCACTTTCTTGATTCGATCATTTGGATTATTACGTACCTTGTATACCTGCCCGCGAATCAGAGGCGGTCAGTGTCGGAGAGATAAAATCCTGATTGGCAGTCATGTAGCAGTCAGTCTTAATACAAAGACAAGCGACCAATAGTAAAATGAAGACTGCGAGTGTGTACGTAGGATATTGAAATCCAGTCTGTACGTAAATATTTTCGCGAGAAACAGGTGGCCTTACATATATCTGAGGCATCCGGTTTAGGTGCAGTTCTGTTGTTGTGGCAACATTTACTAACTTCCTTTAAAAACTTTACAATATGTTAATAATAATACTTTTAATGCCAGGTATACTTGGTCTGGAGTTCGGAGGGATGAGTGACTGGTTTGTGATATGGTTGGTGAATCTTCCGAACAACGAGAATGCCAGTGGACTGTTACTCTAGTGCATGTCTAAGTTCCAAGTTGGTAACACGACAATTGCCATCGAGTACAGTAGCTGTCGAGAATGCCAGTGGACTGTTACTGTAGTGCATGTCTAAGTTCCAAGTTGGTAACACGACAATTGCCATCGAGTACAGTAGCTGACGAGAATGCCAGTGGACTGTTACTCTAGTGCATGTCTAAGTTCCAAGTTGGTAACACGACAATTGCCATCGAGTACAGTAGCTGTCGAGAATGCCAGTGGACTGTTACTGTAGTGCATGTCTAAGTTCCAAGTTGGTAACACGACAATTGCCATCGAGTACAGTAGCTGACGAGAATGCCAGAGGACTGTTACTCTAGTGCATGTCTAAGTTCCAAGTTGGTAACACGACAATTGCCATCGAGTACAGTAGCTGACGAGAATGCCAGTGGACTGTTACTGTAGTGCATGTCTAAGTTCCAAGTTGGTAACACGACAATTGCCATCGAGTACAGTAGCTGTCGAGAATGCCAGTGGACTGTTACTGTAGTGCATGTCTAAGTTCCAAGTTGGTAACACGACAATTGCCATCGAGTACAGTAGCTGACGAGAATGCCAGTGGACTGTTACTGTAGTGCATGTCTAAGTTCCAAGTTGGTAACACGACAATTGCCATCGAGTACAGTAGCTGACGAGAATGCCAGTGGACTGTTACTGTAGTGCATGTCTAAGTTCCAAGTTGGTAACACGACAATTGCCATCGAGTACAGTAGCTGACGAGAATGCCAGTGGACTGTTACTGTAGTGCATGTCTAAGTTCCAAGTTGGTAACACGACAATTGCCATCGAGTACAGTAGCTGTCGCTGCTTGCAGAGAGCTGCTGCGTAGCAGTTGGCAACAGTATGCTTGCTTGTTCACAGTTGCAAATGTGCTGCACCTCGGGGCAGCACACGTCTTCACTACTGCACTTCACGCAGTCACGTGCTACCTGCAGCACCACCGTGTGCTCGCCGAAGTGTCTTTCCTTTCTAGAAACTTCTCGTAGCCACGACCAAGCACTGACGATAACACAACTCCGCCGCCTCAGATACTTTTCAAGTTGAAAATATATAGGCGAACGGGAAATAACAACACTTTACTTTAAAAGATATATTTATAAATAAAATTTTATACTTTGATTTTTTCTGCTTTTTAATTATTGTTATTATTATATTAGACTTTTTACCTAATTCGTCGTATAGAGCTGTCCGATATCCCTTAATCCCCTGTCACACTGTCAAATTTTCGCCTTTAACTACATGCATAACTGATCATAAAATTTGAAGACAAAATACTGACATAAAATTTTTCCTTCCAACAAATTTTATCAAATAATCTTGAATGTGTTTGTAAACGTGCCACACTGCCAAATCTGTTTACTGGAAGGATCCAGTCTGAAGTATTTTTTTAAAATTATTTTCATAGTCAGATATTGCGTTTGTTTTTCCATGCAGTGAGTTACAGAAATATATGTAAGTAATGGTGTCATTTATTTTCTCTTCTTTAATAAATTAAAAATTTATTTATTTCGAGATATTTCTTGCACAATGAAGTTTAATACCTCTGGATTGGTAATGTTGTATGCAATATTCACTTAAAATGCCCAAACAGCTTCTAGATAAATTAATCATTATCATAAACTATTTAGTTTCCAGCAATTGTTCGTTATTTTAGAGTTTCTTGACGTCCATTTTTGTCGTGCACGATTCTGATTGGCTGAGACCATTAAATATGGAATAAATTTTATAACCGGCCCAATTTTCAAATGTTCGATTGAATCTGAAGCCATCCAACTTTGTCAGACAAATATGGCGATGTTTATGACGTTTAGATGACGTCATAGCTGTCCAACTTTATTTGACCAAACTTATTGGAAGCTGTTTGACGCAAGAATTCGACCGTGTGACAGAGGCTTTAGTGAGGTGTTAGTGAGAGGGCACATGTGGCTACATAGATAACAGCAAGAGTTTGCGAACGGCATAAGGATCTTGTACTACATTCACTTTCTTCGTGATTTATTATGAGTTTGTAATTATTTCTTCGCTATAACTTCGCCATTAGTTGTCATCCTGCTGCACAGTATAAGTGTCAGGCTAGTGAGTGGTTGTTGTCCCATAACAAGACGCTAACATATGACTTAAGTAAACCGTAATCGTATCAAATAAAAGAAAACCTAATCATTAAGTCAGAATATTTAAAGGCCAAGTGATTGCCTTGTTTGTGGAACTGTATAAAAAATAAACATTGCAAAATGGCATCAAAATAATCTGATAAAACTTACCTTTTTCAGTGGATGAATACTTTCTACTATAGGCATCTCTAAGTATCGTTTATTTGTTTAACATATGTAAGAACTTTTATACATAATAACTTTGGAATTTAATTTTTATTTCGTGTGTTTATTAGTATTTTTAATTGTTAGCTGTTAAGATATTTTGTGAGATTTTTTTTCCTTCGAATAATATTTTTTATGCGTACGATTGAACTTGGCCTTCTGTTGAAAGCATACGATGCATAAATAAAATTAATATAGCGTACGCAATGTGCAGTACATTAACGTGTCGAAACTAGATGTGGAATGGAGTTATCACATTGAAAGCTATACATTTGTGTTGACCTATGTCAAAAACTTCCCGCTTTGGAAAGTTACCCAATTATATGTCGGCTCCCGGAAAACATTTTCAAGGCAACCCAATATGATTCATGGAGCGAATGGGATCACTTATGACTAGAGACAGGTGTTTTTCGCGAAAATGTGCGTGGCCATGCTAGACTTCAATATCCTACCTTCGCAGCCACAATTTCGTTTGGTTATTGGCCGCGTGTCTACGTGAGAAGACATGTTCCTATTTGACTGGGCCAATCGTACCCCGACACTGAACGTCCGTGATTCGCGGACAGACACTCGAGGCACGTGATATCCAACCACGGAAGTGCATGTGAACAAAAGTGTTTTGGTGTACAGTACCAACTCGTTCCTGTTACGTTATGTATTGACGTTCTACGTTACTACGGACGAGGGTAGGAGCTTTCGCCAGCTGGTGTTAATTTACGTCACTGCGAAAGGCAGCTGTTAAAGACGACTCTATGACATTTTACTTGGAATTATCGAGGAGGCTTGCTGGAAAGATGTGTACTGTTGGTTAACACTCCTCCAAGGTTGCTTCTTGTTTACTGAAAGCTGAGTACACCACTGTACATTCACGTGGTTCTAAAGGCTGTTCACGATAAAGTGAGCACTTTTTAAGGCCCTTCCAAATTATTATTTATGCCAGTTTTTACATTCAAACCATTTTTAAATATCAGCATTGTCACGTGACTAATAAATACGCTGTATACTTTCATCCACTCTCAAAAGTTAATGTCTGAGGCTGCAATAAAACATATTTATTAGTGATTAATGCCTGTTGAGAATGCATTTAAAAAGTGCTCACTTTATCGTGGACAGCCTATACGTTTCTTTACAGTTCGGCGTCTCTAGTAGACTGGCGTTTGGCAAAGAATTAACTTTCAGCTCGCGAACATGGCAATATGACAGATATTCTGTCATTTTGTAACAGCATATTGGCACCTACCGACTGGAGCCCAATTTCACATGCAAAGGAAACCGCAGCTGGCTTCTACTGCAACAGAATAGACACGGCATACAACACAAATCGTTTACAAAACTCTGTATGTGTTGAGAACAGCAAACACTGATAGAGAACTGTGTGCAGCGATATCTGTGGGTGTTAAGGCGCTTAAAGAAGTCACGTTGCACTGTCCAGATAAATTGGAAATTTTAAATCCTGAGTACTGAGGCAACAGATAGTTGTATAAACCTAGGTATCCGATATATGCTGTTCAAGGTTAATGGAGCACTTCGATATCCCTGCTTAGGAGCTAATTTCCTTATCATTTTCATAGCCTTCCGCCGTACGTAAAATGAACATTGCTGTGGGCATGATTGCATTATTCATGCGCCGGTCAAGTAAAATAGCGGAAATGTTAGCAATGTCAATTTGATACTAATATGTACGTTTTTCGTAATCTAATGTGCAATAAACATGAAACACTGATTTACATGGGTCGTAAGTTTTAACGTTACACCCGTAGTCAAATGTAAACTATTAAAACTAGCGTTATTAATTCGTTGCCAACGTAACCGGAAGCCTGCATGGCAGAGTTTAATGTGATGTATATGTAGTAGGGCAATTAAAATTTTTCCAAAGTTTTATTGTCAAAGTGGGAGCTTTACAGCGAACAACCTTCACCTTTACAGATATTAATTGGTGAGAAATTTGAGTGGCTGGGATAGGTCGTACGTTAACCGCCACTGCCCATGATTTAGCAATGCAATTCTTTCGTAAAGGCACTTCACGATAAAGTGAGCCCTTATGGAATCAACCTTAGAATAAAGGCATTTCTCCTACCTGCCTATGTTTTAACGGACGCGCTGAGTGACACGCGAATAGTAAAGTTGATAACGATGGATGGACAAGTAGTTCCATATCTAACGGCATATAAAAATAGTTAGAGGACCATTCGTGATAACTGAAATTATTTCTTTCGGGTTGTGTTTTTTTTTCATGTATCGAAGTGTAAAAAACGAGCAGATTTGTGAAGTATTTTTTTTTTTTTTAATAATTTCAAAGTTTCACTCGACCGACGCACGAATAAAGTGATGAGGCCTATGACAGTGTTAATTCTACATAAGGCGGGATGATATACAACGTGCATGTAAGTAGATCTGAAACAGGGCTTTCAAAATTGCTCATTTTACCGTGAACAGCGTATACCCTAAATACCGTATATGTGGGTTAATGTACTTCGTAATTGGTATACTACGAGCGAGAGCTATCGTGTTCAATGCATACATACAAGTACTTGCAAATTTAAACTTGATATTTGTGTTGGCGGATGACGCTCATCGAAGTCTTACTCCCCGAATGATATTAAATCAGGCGATAGAAGTACGTATGTGTCCAGGCAAACATGCAAGTGTGAATAGGCTGGCCGAACAAACAAAACCTTCTTACTCAGACAGTGAACACCCGTGTGGGGTAGGGAATTTTGGCTCTTTGCTTTTTACTTGATAAATGTTGTAATTTACTGCCGTGTGACACCGCAGTAGAAGAGCAACTACCACGAACAACTCTCAAACGCCGCAAAAAGAATTGGAATAGGAACGGGCTTATTAACGTCCTACTGTGTTATACCAGGGGGCTTGCCAGGGGACGGCTTACGGGCTATCTTATAACCTAACTTTGACGCTCATGCCTTGCCTAGGATTCGAGCCCAGAACCTCCCGCGCTGCAGGGCGGCGGTGCATTAACCGACTGCGCCACAGGACGTTGGCTAGGCACAAAGGAAAATGGAAAAAAAATAGCGTTACGAGAAATGGAAGTTATGTGCGTGTAACACTGTTTTTGTAAACGGAAAAAATATTCAAGTCACACAAAATATATCATTTTAAATTTTGGCACTTTCCACCGAGGATTTCCCCCCCCCCCCCCCCCCACCCTTTTTTTTCTCTCACGCTCCTCTGCAGGGCCTTGACTGGCTCACGGAGTCTGATATATGACGTGTGGCCCTTGCGCGGATGTAAATTATTATTTACGTCGTGACACCGGCGTGTCGTCACAATATTTTACCCACTGATGTTGTAAACCCACAGTCGTAAATTACTCTCCATGTGCTACCTATAAATGTTTCTTTTCTTTATTAGTTTTGAAAGAAGCAGGCCGCGAGTACTGCCTATGTCAGATGTACTTGAGACCCTAGATTATTGTATATACAAGATGTTTGGAAACCACCTGACGAAAATCAAAATCAATGCATCTGTGGGAGAACAGAAACAGGAGACTCTAGTCATTAAATGTTCGGAAAAGTCATTTAGTATGTTTAAATTGAGGTTAAATTTTGGTAAACGACGCCGGATGTCGGCAGCCGTATGTACCTGCATGCACAACAAGTTGCGTGACATGAAGGCGAACAACGGTGGCGCGATAAGCGGCCAGCGCCTGTACATAGGCAACCATGTAACGCAAGCTCACTCGCCACTGCGATGACGCCTCTGTGTGGGACAGCGGCAACCCGCCCGACACACAAGCAATGCAGAGTGCCGAGTGCAGCACTGCCCGTGGACCAGTTCGCCTTCGTGTCGCGCTGCTTGTTGTGCACGCAGGTACATACTGCTGTAGACATCCGGCGTCGTGGTTAACCGAAATTCAACTTCATTTTAAACACTCTAAATGACCTTTCCGAACATTTTGCGACTAGAGTTTCTTGTTTCTGTTCGCCCACCGATACTGTGGTTTAAATTTCAACAGGCACTTCCCGAACAGCTTATATAGCTATGCATGTCCATATATAGTCCATCGTGGGCTTATTTCCTCGTGTATTTCTAAATGCATGTTCGTTTATGACTATTCTTAGTACATTCTTGCTGCAAAGACTAACTGTAAAATAGCTATTCTCATTTTTGACACCCTCGTGAAATCTCGGTTAAATTCTGAGAATCGGAATTTTGCTTACTCGTGCATTAAAATCTCTTCTTACAACATTTCAGTAGTTCTCCCTCTCCTTCTAATCCGCCCTTTCCTGAGCTACAAACTGAGACATTCCAGAGTTCTTGACACTCACTGCTGGTTTTCCGAATCAGGCTAATGTATTTTCAGTTTGACCTCCAGTGATTATACAACCGAAAATACCATTTAATCTACAATCAACAGCATTTACTTCAAGGACTTGGTGAAAAAACAACTGAGAAAATCCAAATGAGAAATTTTGAGTTGATCAGTAATATTTGAGTCTTGAACACTTAACACCCATAAAATTTATGTATCCTTTTTTTATTAACGATTCTTCATTTTGAATATACTACTGGATGTACAGTACAAAAATACAACTTGAAACATTACATTAGAGTAATATTGATACCACAGTAAAAATTTTACATTAAAGTATCATACCAACTTAGACTAACCTTAGACAAAATAGGAAGATAGTCTTTTCCCCTTATTTATGTGTACTGTGAGTAATTTGGGTACATTTGCACTCATTTCATATTTTTATATAATTTTTTAATGCTCTTTCGATGCTAAAAATTGGTACCATTTTGCAGGCGCATTGCAATAACGATCAGATAAGTGTCTATAGCAAATACAAGATATAATAACACAATTAGAATCCATCCTTCTGGTACATAACTGTCATAATAATAATTCCTCACACTGTTTCAAGAAAAAAAATATTAATTTATAATTCTTGTCAGGCATGCGTGACGGAAAACGTTCGTCCAAAAACTTAGCTACAAAACTATTAACCATTAGCTAAATATCTAATAGCAGTGCCATAGATCCACTCAAACGGCCCAGCAGCTGAGTACCATCTCTCCCTGAGCTGCTCTCAACCTCGGTGTTGATTTTCTACATCCCTTGACAGCAGTGGTTGAAAGGCTGTTCACGATAAAGTGAGGACTTTAGAAATCAACCTTAGACAAAAGTCATTGTCCCTACCTGCACAAATTTAAACTGGCTCACTGAGTGAAGTAGATCTTAAGCAGGATTTTCAAAAGTGTTCATTTTACCGTGAACAGTCTATACATCACTAAGCCGTCTATTTTCAGCAACACAGGGAATGTGGTAAACACATTGCGTCAGTGGTTTTTATTTATTTCAAATCAGGTCTATGTTTCAACTGGACTCTTGAGGCGACGCGGCAGTAAGGTCGGAGAGGCACTCACCGCCAGCATTACCTAATGACCTTAATGACTAATGTTTCACAAGACACCCGTGCCTTATTACTGTAAACTAAGAACGCTTTTTATTACTTCATTGACATTGACGATCGCCAGTTATAAATATGGGAGCCATTACCTACAATGTTAAAACATGTGTTAATAATCAATGTTAGAGAGTAATATTACCTTCCTAAATCTATATTACTTCAAAAGAATTTTCTGACGAAAGGAAATGTTATGCGCGTGTTGTTCCAATAAAACTAAGTTATTTTATGTTATAAATTCAAATTTACAAATTTATACTTTACGTTGTGATTGTGTATGTTAATTCAGTATCATAATATAACATATTATACAAGACGTGCAAATATTGTTTGTAATATGTATAAGTAAATATTTTAAGTTTGGCACTTCAAGTATCTGCATCTCCCTTGACAGTTGTTTTGGTAAATGTACTACATGCCATATAGAGAAATGTAAGTTATCCCTCGCTGGGCAGGTTGTTGGTAGAACTGACTTGTCTGCATGGCGGTCGGTTTCGTGCTCTAGTGCTTGAGATCGTGGTCGACATATAATATGGCGCACAACTGCAGTCAGACTAACGACGGACAACCCGCCCCCTCTCTACTAGTATTTCCAACCCTCATGTTTTCCAAACACTCTGTCTCCCGTACCATTCTATTTAATTTAATTTAATGCGTGTAATAATTTTGAAATGTTTACATCTCTGTCGCAAGGGTTTGTACGTCTCTTTTGACGGTTTTTCCCTTGCTCTTCCTAGTTAAGACTAACTCTAAGTCACTTAGGGAGGTAGTCATGGCCCCAAAGAGCAGGCCATGGCTGACCAATCCCTCTTTGCCGCGATACATGTCTCCTTGCATGATTTCCCTTCCTAGTAGGCGTAAGGGGTTAGCCCTGAGATGCAATAAAATCCTGCCCTACCTTCGGACTTCTTCACATAACACTTAGAATAAGGTAGTTTAGGAGGAAAAAAAAGACGGCCAGCCTTGCCGGACGTCACGGCACGAAGCTGCGGACAGACAACTGCCACTGTTGATCGCTGCCTCCAGTGATAACGTGAAGCATTAAACTGCATGCATTTTTGTGGCGAGTGCTGTACTGAAACTCAATCCTGGGCCGACAGAATCACACACCGGTTTCAAAACTCCTCTACAATATTTAGAATGTTCTCATGGACTGTTGTTCTTATGAACCTTCTATTCTATAGTATAAAGCAAAGTCGTCCGGCCGCGTGTGTCTGTGTATTCGGTTAATACCCGGTTGAACCAACATCTTCCCCGATCAAGATTCAAATGATCCTAGTTCCGAACGAGGATCCAGTTTAATCTTGATTCCAATGTAAAATTGTTGCACCAACGAAATTTCAAGATCCTGGATCTCAGATTCGTCGATCTTAGTTCCAAAGTGAGAGATCGAGATTACGTATGAGATAAATTTTTGCTATTGGTTCGTAATATATGACGTCATGGAAGTAGGCGTATTTTTCACTATATATAGAACTATATGTGCGATGTTTTATCTGTTTTAAGTGAATTATAATTGTATGAATTTTACTGAATAATAGTCAAGTACGTACATTGTTGTTTTAATTTCCCAAGAAAACAATCGAACGTAGTTCTATCTGTTGGCGTATTTTCATAATACATTTGTCGACGATGGCTGTTGATCTCAGATCGAGATTTCAAACCGCCAATTTTGGTGATTATAAATGAACATCATCTCGATCTCCAGTCCATGTCTGAATTCGAATGGTGCAACAGTTTTCTGTGTCGATCATAGATCCGATCTCGGATCGAGTTTCGAACCACGATGGTGCAGCCGGGCACAAGGCTTCTAAACTGCTCGATGGATTTTGATATGGTTTTCACCACAGTTAAAGGATTTCTTGAGGAAGGTCTGGGTTTATAACACATTAATATTTAATTAAAGGATAGTAGAGAAATGTCGACGTTTTATGATATAGTCGGAGAAAGCCGCTTTTCGATCACTTACATGGCTTGCACTGACTAAACCATAAGAGATACACCAAATCAATGTATTACAGAATTGCAGATCTCAAAAAGATCTACAAAAAAGTCCCAACAGCCTATGTTTATTATTTTTTAAGGATGGCCCACAGTAACCTTTTTTGTCTTTTAGGGGTTCACTTACGAAAACTTTGTAAACAACACATTATTAATTGTACCTTAATAATTTAGTGTATACACTTGCTGCAAACCTAAACAACGCCAGATTTGTAAATCGCATCCGAGCGAGGCTGGGGCGGATCGTTAGTTTGATATAATCCTTTCCGAGACAAACTCATCAGTTGTGTGCTGTCTGTATATCTCTTCTGAACTAGAACAGTCACAGATATTTCGGCTCGGATTCCTCTTGCAACACCGCTCTACTTTGACACATAGCCGTAGCAGCGCGCATAGCGGCGTCCCACTTACAGTAATTTATCCATTTTTGAAATAAGTTCAAATTAAGAATATAAAATCAAAATTTTCGCATCAGACAGCCTAAATAATCGCTTCTCAAGCTTTATCGAGTTACTAGCTGATCCCGACGAACGTTGTTCCGCCTCTTTCACGTTCTACTTTGCCTTCTCAATGCGTCCTCTCTATTACGTCTGGTACATCGACCGATGTTTGACCGTGGTATCACTGGCATTTTTCTCTTTTAGATCAACAGACATTTCCTGCAAGTATTAGCAAAATCGGCCCATCAATATAGAAGTTAGACTCCAGCGCCACCTATCGGAATGAAACATAACTAAAAACCTTACTCGCCACCTCAATAACATATGGCGTGAATATGGTCTCAATTGGTCCAGTGGTTTGTCAGTGATGATTCGGTTATATCACGCACAAAGGATTTTATACATAAAGATTACACATGTATGTGTTGTTTAATTTACGATTAGTTACTGCTGGCAAGAGATTGGTATTTTATCTTGCAGGCGGGCGGGCGGTTACAGATATGATGATATCATAAACTGTAGTCAAGCAATCCATGCTCTAAAACATGTCCGGTGCTCTGTCGATGCTAAAAATAAAATATAAAACCTATGATGCGAGTTCCGGCGAAAATTCCATAAATACAAGATAGCTGGTACTGATCACACTTAAAAATGTAATGCTACATGTTGATATCTGGAAAATGTAATCTTAATTTGCTTCCGCAGTTCCTTCCTTCTCGCCCACTCTGGGCTATCTGTTTCGATAACAGGCCCTGGCGGCCGCGAATTTTGCGGCTGGGGGTGAAATGTGGGGCAGACGCTACAGTGGTGCGGGGGTTTTCTTGAGGCTATTCTGTTCCCTCGCCTGTCTTCATTCCGTCCCTTCCTGATCTCTCCTCATCCATTCTTCGGGCTAGTAGAGAGTGACAGGCCAGTCTCTCAAGTAAGGCAGCCTCCTCTCACACGAGCATGGTCCTACCTGAGGCGGGATAACCAGGAGGATTATAATTTTACCTGACGTAAATTTCCTTTGAAAACTATATCCAAGCGACAGACGATGCTCCCAGTAAACACATGGTAATTAAAAATAACTGGAAATAATAGCTCGATATATTTTTAAATTCTAGGAATACACTAACAAGATATTATAATTAATTTGCTGTGTTTCACATTGTTGCTAGCAGCACGCTGTCGTTGAGAGTACATCGCCTTATGTGTACGTTAGCAGTTGAGAAAGAACGACACTTTCGAGGTGTGGGGCCGGCTTTAGCCTGTGCTGGCTGAGGATGGAAATCACTGGAATATCCGAGGCAGGCAGTCGCCATAGTCTGTGTTAATGAATATGAGTCTGATACGCTTCCCCTTGGCTTGCACATGATCCATATTGCAAAAAATATATAACAGGCAGCAGCCATGATTTTGTGTCACATTTTGATCAAACATGATGACGCATTCAGTTGGAATTTAGAGAAAAGGAACAGTTAGGTAAGGACGCCACGATGTTACAGGTCGCCGCGGATTCAGGAAAGATGGCCGATCCCAAGATGCAGGCCAGCACCAACGTCCTTGTGGGCAGCGATGACAAGCCCGCTAAGAAACTGAATCAGTATATAGCCGCGATCTCAGGTGAGTGTTGCCATCAACTAATATACAACTCTTTACTATCATCACTTATCAGCATCAAAGAACTTTCCGAACGCTCATCTACCATTACTTCCCAGCATCGCAGCACTTTCCAACAATCTTCTCCCATTACTCCCAAGCATCTCAGCACTTTCCTAACACTCTTCTCCTATTACCCCCGAGCATCGAAGCACTTTCCCAACACTCTTACCCCATTCCTTCCCAGCATCGTAGCACTTTCCAACACTTTTCTTCTATTACTCCCGAGCATCGCAGTATTTTTCCAACAATCTTATCCCATTACTCCCAAGCATCTCAGCACTTTCCTAACACTCTTATCCCATTACTTCCGAGCATCTCCGCACTTTTAAACCACTCTTCTCCCATTACTCCCGAGCATCGCAGTATTTTCCTAACACTCTTCTCCCATTACTTCCGAGCATCGCAGCACTTTCCAGCACTCTTCTCCCATTACTACCGAGCATCTCAGCACTTTCCCAACACTCTTATCCCATTACTTCCGAGCATCGCAGCACTTTCCTAACACTCTTCTCCTAATACTCCAGAGCATCGCAGCACTTACCCAACACTCTTCTTCTATTACTCCAGAGCATCGCAGCACTTTCCCAACACTCTTCTCCTATTCCTCCCGAGCATCGCAGCATTTTCCTAACACTCTTCTCCCATTACTCTCGAGCATCTCAGCACTTTTCCAACACTCATCTCCCATTACTTCCGATCATCGCAGCATTTTCCTAACACTCTTCTCCCATTACTTCCGAGCATCGCAGCACTTTCCAACACTCATCTCCCATTACTTCCGAGCACCGCAGCACTTTCCAACACTCTTCTCCCATTACTTTCGAACATCGCAGCACTTTCCCAACAATCTTCTCCCATTACACTCGAGCATTGCAGCATTTTATTAACACTCTTCTCCCATTACTTCCGAACATCGCAGCACTTTCCAACACTCTTCTCCCATTACTTCCGAGCATCGCAGCACTTTCCCAGCACTCTTCTCCCAGTAGTTCCGGGCATCGCAGCATTTTCCTAACACGCTTATCCCATTACTCCCGAGCATCTCAGCACTTTCCTAACACGCTTATCCCATTACTCCCGAGCATCTCAGCACTTTCCAACACTCTTCTCCCATTAGTTCCGAGCATCGCAGCATTTTCCTAACACTCTTCTCCCATTACTTCCGAGCATCGCAGCACTTTTCCAATATTCTTCTCCCATTACTTCCGAGCATCGCAGCATTTTCCTAACACTCTTCTCCCATTACTCTCGAGCATCTCAGAACTTTTCCAACACTCTTCTCCCATTACTTCCGAGCATCGCAGCACTTTCCAACACTCTTCTCCCAGTAGTTCCGAGCATCGCAGCATTTTCCTAACACGCTTATCCCATTACTCCCGAGCATCTCAGCACTTTCTCAACACTCTTATCCCATTACTTCCGAGCATCGCAGCACTTTCCAACACTCTTCTCCCATTAGTTCCGAGCATCGCAGCATTTTCCTAACACTCTTATCCCATTACTTCCGAGCATCGCAGCACTTTCCAACACTCTTCTCCCATTAGTTCCGAGCATCGCAGCATTTTCCTAACACTCTTCTCCCATTACTCCCGAGCATCTCAGCACTTTTCCAACACTCTTCTCCCATTACTTTCAAGCATCGCAGCACTTTCCCAACACTCTTCGGCACACATGTGCTGAGCTCATCAGTATGCAGTTCCGAACTACCGCGACCTCCATGTGACCGCCGGGAGTGCTGCTTTCCACAGTGACGGCTCTCCTCTCACTGCAGTCTGGGCCAAGTTCCAACATATTCAAGCAGTGCACTGGTCGAGCACGGTTCAATATCTGGTCCCGTCAAGTGCTGTGACACAACTTACTAAAGACTATTCATGGTCAAATGAGCACTTTTGAAAGCCCTGCTTAAGATCTACTTGTATACACTGTTGTATTCTTCCGCCTGATATAAAATTAACATTTCCATGGGCTTCGTCGCCTTATTCTTGCGTCAGTCAAGTGAAACTGTGAAATTATTAAGAAAGTGCATAATTTACAAATATGCTCATTTTTACACTTCGGTGCATTAAAAAATAGAAAGGGAAAGAAATAATTTTAAGTTATCACAAATGGTAACCTAACACTTTTTATTCGACTTTTAAGATATGCCACTACTTTCGATCCATCGTTACCATTTTTACTGGGCGAATGCCGCTCAGTGCGCCCATTAAAATATATGCATGCAGGGACAGTGACTTTTTTCTTAGGTTCATTTCTTAAGTGCTTACTTTATCGTGAACAGCCTTGAGCAACTTGTTCTCCAGTGAAGCTGTACTGATAGAAGGTAAATTTACAAATATCTTCTCTTTTTTTTTATATAGTTTTCACTCCCTAAACCGTTCATCAGTAGAGTTAAGTAATACAAATTTGTAGTAATAGGGCTACACAATATGTCACAACTGAACATTGTTCAACCACTAGTCCTACATCAATGGTGTTGACTTTTGCCAGAAAGGACATTTTTATCCAGGTAGTTGTAAGGCTAACTATTTTCATTTGGGAATTTTTTATGCTGCAAATCGTTATGTGCAGTCTGGATTGCGAGATGATAGTCTCCAATTTTTATGCAAGAAAATCAAAATTTGATGAAACAGTTTTGAAGTTTGTAGCACTATTTGGAGCATATAAATGTTCAGAATTATCGAAATTTGAGATGGTAACTTTGTTTTTAGTTTTAAAAAAAATCATATTAGTCAGCTTTGGGCTAACTTGACTAAAAAGCTTTTTAACCTTTACGAAGGACCATAAAAATAAAGATATTTTATTTGGCGTACCTTGTGTCTATAAAAGTAATATGGCTACTAGAAACATACATATATGATTGAAGGGTTATTGGATGCAACCGCTGAGTTCATTCGGGTAGGCCAGCACTCCCTAGCTACCACGTCAACTTGCTGGAGTCTCGCTTCATGTAGCGGTTCCTGGGTGTCAGGTGGCGAAAGGTCTTCCCGCTCAGCGTCATCACGTACAAATACCTCCACACTTGGTGCTTGGGCTCACCAATGTTTCCTTAACCTGAAACCTGATCGCTAGAGACGATGGAAAATTGCGAAAAATTTTTGAACCAACATACCTTCTATAACACTCTAACTAGTTTATTCCTTCATAATTGGTTGAAAAAGGTTTTGACGCTGCTAAATTGTTTGCAGACCAGTCACTAACGTTCTGCCTCATAGTATCAGAATCTTCATCGGTTCAGTGAAATGGGGTAGTATCTCCAGACATGCACGACCGCCAGTAAGGAAAGAAAACTGTCGGACATGTGTGCAGTATGTTGAATCCTAGCAAACAGCCAACGTTTCCCGCGATAAACCACCATCTCTACAGATCGCCTATGAAACCCCATATCATCCTTTATATAGGCTCCAACCGGTGTTAAATTGTCTCCCTTCCATGAGGCGTAATTTTCCTTCATTTACAGGATTATCGTTAATCTACTACGGGATATAGCGATATATAATCATTAGGGACACCCGAATTTCGAGAAAATATTTCCGCACATGCTATACCCTATTAGCATAACAGCAGTATTCTTTTGCTTATTGGGGGCATGTGTCTGTGAGGAGACATTGTCTTACTTGACTGGCCAATCAGAATAAGGTAACTCCGCTAATGTACGTCTGTGATTCGCAGGCAGGCGCCTAAGACGCGTGACACCTGGATAATCCAATCGCTGAAGTGTAACTTAGCTCAAGTGTAATGGAATACAACTGGTCCTGAAATCTTTTCGCCAAATTCTGGTATCCCTAACAATCATTATAATAACGATGTAGACACTTCTATTATAATAACGATGTAGACACTTCTATTATAATGTGTATATAGCGGCTATTCGGTATGTCACCCATTTTCGAAAAAGAAAATTCTGCTTAAAATGTCAAAGTTGGAGATAGGTACTGTCGCAAAAACACACTTTCTACCCCCATTCTCCTTCTTTTCCCACTCCAGAACGATGTAGTTTATGTTAGGAATTCTTTCGTGACATGGGAGCGTGTAGAACAGCAGTGGTGTTGAGGAGTTGTGTCAACCCCCCCCCCCTCAGTGCGTGTGTGTGTGTGAGGTGGCTGGCAGCTGGCTCACTGGGACTGTCGTCTGTTGCAGCGACGCTGGGCGCCTTCTCTCTGGGCACCGTGCTGGCGTGGACCTCTCCCACAGGTACGCGGCTCGCGCAGTCCTCCACCAACCCGGACCCCTCTCTCATGACGGTGGCGGAGTGGTCGTGGGTCGGCTCGCTCATGAACGTGGGGGCCACGCTCTCTGTAGTGCTGGTTGGCGCCGTCATCGACCGCCTGGGCCGCAAGTACACTATGCTGGCCCTAGTGCTGCCCTTCATCGCCGGCTGGTTCATGATCGCCTGGGCTGGCCAGGTGCGTCCTTCTACTGTGCCGGGGTTATACATTCATCTATTTTTAGTGATAAGATAAATTCGCGAGTTCTATGACCTGTTGGCTAGACTCTACAGTCCTGTGTATCCTTGGGCCTCAAATGTTTGTTCATTGGCTGTTGACACAGAGACTAGCCAATGTTACTCCACACCTGCCAGTATGGCACTCGCTACTTGTTTCCTTGCAAAGTCTGCTATTGGCTAAGAGTTGCCCTGGGCGTGTCTAATAAACTGTTATCCAATTACAAATGTTACTTCAGTGTACACGGGTTTGACGTCTATCTTTTCCTGAAATGAATTCGTGATATTTTCCTATCCCTATCTATAGTCCATTCACGGTTTTTTCGTCCTTTTCGAATCAAACCTTTGAAAAATCTCCCAATGTATGCCGTGCTTAGTTATTTCCAACATATACCATATATCACAAGCTTTTTTACTTGTGTTCATAAAAGTTACTTTTTTTCTTGTTAAATTGAATTGTTGCTAATATCTTATTTATAAATTATAATGCTTAATTGATAAATCATTTAAATAAAAAACAGAGAGAAAATAGGTATGTTGGTAGCGCCTAGTGAGAAATTAGTTCTTATAAAAAATATCATTACAACTGAGTGCGCACGAATGTGATGCGTTGTCCCTCTAGTGTAATTCTCCAGGATTAGTTAAGCTTAGTTTGCACGAGGCGGAGGAATATCCTGGAAGTAGAATTTTAGCAGGGCTTCGGGAAAAGACTGAAGTAACCGTGAATGGATTGTACCACCCTGAAGTCATGCAGTGTCACTGGCCTGGCAGCATGACTGAAACTCCAACACTACAGGATCATCGAAAAAGAATGGCACAAATTTAAAAACAAATCATAGCTTCGAAATTATTTGACCAATTTCGTTGGCTCTTATTCCAAAATGAACAGGAAGAATCAAAGATTTGACTACCTTACATTTTGTCTTTGTGCGCTCCATGTGTATCTCTGCATATGTCCAGGCGTCATTCGACCTCCATCCACGTATTACGGAGCACTGTCGGCGTAGTTGTCTCGATGGTAGCAATCATTCTCTGATGCAAATGCTCCAAATCTCGACTCTTAACAACATAGACAATGTTCTCGACATATCCCCCAAAAGAAAATGTACGAAACGTCTGGGCCGATTTTCCGGCTTAATTCCATACCTCAGATGAATCTTGTAGGCATGCAATCTCAAATGTTTATGAAGTACATTTTGCGTGGTAGTCTTCAGAATGCCAAGCTCCAAACTGCGGTGGGCAATTGACTTTTTAGGGCTACGCATACAAGATAGCCTAAGCTGTTCCACATTTTCTTCGGACGTTCTTGGCCATCCTGGTGATTTTTTTTTTTTCCTATATGGTGCCGGTTTCGCTGTAACTTTTAACCCAATCACAAATATAGTCCATTCACGGTTACTTCAGCCTTTTCTGAAGCCCTGCTGAAGTTCTACTTCCAGTATATTCCTCTGCCTCGTACAAACTAAGCTTAACTAAGTCTGGAGAATTACGCCAGGGGGACAACGCACCACATTCGTGCGCACTCAGTGTAACAATATTTTGTATAAGAACTATTTCTCACCAGATGTTACCAACATATATTTTTCTCCTTGATTTTTATTCAGATTATTTATAAATGAAACATTATAATTTATGGATAAAATATGAATTAACATTTCAATTTAACATAAAAAAACGTAACTTTTATGAACACAAGTATGAAAAGCTTGTGATACAGGGCGTATTTAGGAAATAACTAAACTCGTCATACATGGGAGATTTTTCAAAGGTTTGATTCAAAAAGGCCGAAGAAACCGTGAATGGACACATAGCTCTCTGTATTGGTACACGTCGTCCAGGATACTGCCGTCTAAAATTACGTTGCACAGTTGCTACAGACTTGAATTCCGCGAACCACAGAACACACTGTGCTTTCTGCTGCGCGGTCGACATCTCACTGGAGGTGTTGGCGCAGATGCAAGATGGCGCCCTCGCCCTTGCCACAATCTCAAGGTCGGTGTACGACTGTCGAACAACCCCCGAAAAAAAAAAAAAAACTTTATCCTCGCCACTACAGTTTGGTGCAAGAATCAACTAATTCAGTTAAATAGTTTTGTCGTTATAAAGTTATGAAATTGTACCATTCTTTTTCGGTGATCCTGGACTTCTCCCAATGCTTGGAATAGCAATTAGGTCGGTCAGCTAAATCCATGCAGTGTGATAAAAACTGACTGTTGTTACTGATCGCTTTTGGTGCATTTCACGCACAGCTGGAATTCGCCCATGGACTTCTGCCAACACTGTTAGGTGGAAAGTTATAAAACTTGATAACTGTTACTTATTTTCTGTTAGCAAATACTCAATTTTGAACATAATTTACCTAATAGAGCTAAACGATTAGTACTTGGTAGATGACACTTGGCACTTGACAAAACAATTATTTTTATTTATTTTTTGTTTGATTTGCCTACATTTTCCAACTACAAAAATTGCTAACACCTTTTGACCTACAAGAATGTGAATTGGCACACATTTAAAACTCTTCGTTATTTTTTTTCAAGTCAGGTTGTCAGTATCCGAGATTCAAAAAATATTTGTTGCCTCTATTTCAAATGGCTACAGTTTCAAATTTGAATACTGCGGCGTCCTTTCTGCCAGAGAAACAGGACAACTCGGCATATTTTGCTCCTTTCATTCTCCGACACATGCATAGAAACTCGATAACAATTCTTCTAATAGCAGAGAACTAATAGACCTTCTCTTGAATAGAGATAGCTGAGTTTTAAAATCCAAATACAGAGAAATTCATGAGGAGTTATCGCCAATCACAAGGTTTATTCCTTACATGATTTGAAGCAAAATATGTCGTGTATATGTGGGTCCTATTCCCAATATTTACATAGCAATAAAATAAATTGTAAATGCGTATATTATTGTACATGGGGATGGATGAGGGATATCGTTGCACAAACACACGAGGGAATACTTGAGCGTGTCATGCAAGCCGCTACAGAAATCAAAGACAGCCGTGTGTAACTACGTAGAGCAACACTTATGGTTCATAAGTGTGTGGCCAAGTGTACGGAAACATTTGTGAACATATTTTGTAATCTTGTTAGACACAATTGTGATGCTCAACTGCAGACAATACGGTCTGATAATACATCACCGTATTTAACTTCTGAAAGGGTTATTATTTTATTCGTCATTTTTTTTCAATATTTCGAATTACTCTGTAAATATTGAGAACACGGCCCCCATGTGTACGACAAATTTTGCTCCAAATGATGTAAGGAATAAGCCCTGTGAGTGGCGATAACTCGTTGTAAATCATCCCGTATACCAGGTATCTTTTGAACTAAGGAGTTCATTCAAATATGTAACTTGGCACTGCTATACAACTTGGCCATAGATACGCCATTCCAGGTGTTCTGTTTTGAAATTACAATCTCTTGGTCACTTTTACATACACGTATCTGTATTTCAGATGACCGAGAATTTTCGCCTTCATTGTGTCTGTCCAGCCAGTTGTTTTCATTTATAATTTTAAATTTTCCATCGTATACTTATTCTTGCTTGTTGATACTGCTGTCCATTCCCATTAAAAACATTCCAGAATATATTTATAACAGCCTTTCAAAATTAACCAATTAATTTCGAGATTTTTTAATAGTTTCAGTTAGAAATTATACCCTGTTTGGAGTCAGGAATGCAGGAATGTCTGTTATATTCAGTGGCGGTGGTTGGATGGCGAGGCAAGGATTAGTTTATGTTCGTTCGTTGATTTCCCTCACTCGCGACGTTGACATTTGAAGGAACAGCCGGAAACACGGTCACACCACATACACTAACAACTGCGGATACGCACAATGCCCGCGAATATCTCTGGAAAAATTTCTAAATTATGTATTTGTGAAAAATTGTGAAGTTACGGCAAAATCGAGTAATTACTGGAAACGTCTAATTGAAATGAAATAATACACTTTTATATGTACAGCCTTAATTAAAATTGTGTCCTGTACAAATTCTAATTATAGAATGTATGTTATCAACAATGTATCATATCTTAGAAATTGGGGGGGGGGGGGACCGCGCCAACTTGCCACTCCTACCCCCCCCCCCCCAAAAAAATCATGCAACGCCAAATCCCACCCCGAATCACTGACACAGGTAGTAATTTTTGCACTACTTAGTATAGACATAGTCGCTAATCTTTAGTCTTCACAGAATTAACTTGGCCTCCGTCACGTAGATAAATCACATTTTCGCATCCAAAAACTTTGTGCCTTCTTTCAAGAAAATATTCTGGTGTTGACACTTCATACCAATAGAAGTAGAGAAAACTATGCCATAGCACAGGCGTGACGTCATTGTCAAATCTTACATATACACTTTTTATTTATTTTAACGCCATTAATGATATATTTTTATAACAATTATTAGATGAAACATTTCCTAGAAATAGTGTACAATTTTACCAGAGTCATATTTGAAAACAATACTCAAATTTGTATTTACGTACGGTACTAATTTAACAACCAAATTCATAATTTTAGAGCGGGTTTATTATTTCTTGTGAGAAACTGACACAACACATTATTAGCGGATCATATGCCCCTCCCCCCTTCCCCCGACTCATTGGTTCCGCCGCCCATGCCAGAGCATAAGAAAATACACGTTAATAAAATAAAATGCTTAAGGATGTTATAGCAATTGATTTTCAGAACTCTTTACCGTTAATTTTATAACTATGCAAGAAATATTTTGCAAATGCTTTGTGAGAGGCACCGTGGCAAAACAATTGTCCGGAGTTATAAACCCTTCGTCTCCGAACCTGTCTCTAGCTGCCACTCTTCACCTTCAATGTCAGTTTACAAGAGTGCGTAGTTGCGTTTCCAAGGCCAACCCCGTTCAATATTGTCGTACACTGGTTGCTTGACAGAGCAGCAAGACAACAGGTGTGTGTTGTTTTGAACGATACACACGAATACACACAAATATGCCAATATAATGTCTGTTTTTGGTCGTTGTACACTCTGAGTACATGTTGTAGGTACTGCAGGGATATAGAAATTCTTGCACCTCGGTATCCTGAGGTTATCTTTATCTGTTCAGCTTCTCTCGACTTCACAAGTATTCATTCCACACCAATAGCCTTGGGATATTGCTTTATCACGTCGTTGGAAGATTGTAAACAAATTAGGACAGTTGTTATGGGATTTGTTGCATTTATGTATCGTGTGTAAAGGGGCATTACAAATAAACTAGCATTCTTTCCTCGTCCCTTGATACATACCTTGCCATGTGTTTGAAATGTGCCAAGGTGGCGCGAGTAGGCTGGTAGGAGCCGATGTCCTGGAAGACATGCAGTTGCCTCGTCTTGTTGCAGACGGTGACGCTCTACTACGTCGGTCGCATAGTCACCGGCATGATGGGCGGGGCATTCAGCGTCTCCGCACCCGTCTACATCAGCGAGATCGCGCAGAAGGAGATCCGGGGCATGCTGGGAACATGCTACCAGCTCATGATCACTTCTGGTATTCTGTTTGTCTACCTCGTTGGCGGCATCGAAGGCGGTACGTATGCCCTGTGTCTTCGAGGCAGATGACTAGATATGTTTGGCATGGAGTGTTCACGGTTAAAGTAAGCACTATTGAAATCAACCTTTGATAAAAGTCACTGCCTGTAACCACACACGTGCTACAGCATTCACACACATTCATCAAAATAGTCCAGACCACGGCCGTAGAATACAGGTCTAGACACTCGCCTATCTAACATTGTTAGCGAATTGATCCCCTTATTGGCTGATTTAGTTCGTGCAGAAGTCGCAGGTCGCTGCAAGCTAACTAATGTTGTTAACATTGCTGGTATAGGGATAACACCATATAGATATGAATGCGATTCTCCCATTTTAAGAAAAAATTGCAATTCCCTTCCCTATGCTAGCCATATCAACATCACTTCTTCGGTAAAAGCGCTCTGCGGCTGGGTTCATGAACTAAATGGGTCAATAAGGGCGTCAACTTGTCAAGCTAGTGTCCGGACCTGTGTTCTACGGCTATGGTACTGACACTCAACGTTCTATTGCGAATGTAATGTTTAAATGTATCGCCACCTTACGTAGTGTTCTTTGTCTCATACATATTATAACACATATCTGTATGTTGGTTACATACATGCATTGCTAACTATGTAACTGTTTTACTCGGCTAGCACGTGAACAAAGTAATCACGCCCGTGGCAATGTTACATTTACATATGGTGGAAGAGTGAGTGAGTGAGTGAAGAGATTTGGGCGTTTCTTAACAGCGAGATCTTGAGAGCCGATCATATGGCGTAAGGATACAAAGTAAACAGAGAACAATTTCTCAGTTTACTGCGAACAGTCTATATCATTCATAAGTTATCTTCAAATTACTAACCTAGTGTGAGCGCGTATGTTCTGGCGCATTTTCGTCCTTATTGGCATCGGCTGTATTTGATTAACCTGGAAGGGGTCACGGACAGGATAGGAAAAACTGCTGCTTCGCCCTTAACTTGCTTCGCCCTTGACTGCTTAACTGCTTCGCCCTTGACTGCATTTGTTTAACCTGGGAGAGGATCCCGGAGGCGAGGAACTCTGAGTACTTGCTCCCTTGCTCCCACTTCTGTAGGGGTGGAGTGGGGTACTGACGGGGCACACGATCCTCTCCCAGATTAAACAAATGCAGCCAACGTCAATAAGGGCGAAGCAGCAGTTTCTCCTATCCTGTCCGAGACCCCTTCCAGTTTAATCAAATACAGCCGATGCCAATAAGGGCCAAAATGTGCCAGAACATACACGCTCACCCTGCTAACTTGAACACTCATGGCATACTCTATTTAGGCTATAGTCTTTTTCTAATGGCTGTAACAGTATTACAGAAGCACGTTGCATTGAATTACACTCTTGTGGTTTCGTTTGGCTATAATATTATTACGTTAACTAATTTTCTTTTGAACTAGAACATAAATAAGGCAAGTTTGTTGTTCGTTCCAAAGTCAAAAGTAGCAAGTGAAACCAGAAGCGTTTTCAAGACCTACTTCCATATTCACCTTCGCCATATCCAAAGCACAGTAACAATAAAAATGGCAGTTTAGTTGTTTATGTACTGCACAGCAATGTACAAGGCTATTACAGCACTTGTTATGGCAGGAAGAGAGAGATAATGAGTGCCACTATACAATTATTCTAATCATAGTTTGATATGAGGTACAATTCGCTGTATGGTGAAACATTGTAGGTCAAGACCAGAATAGAAATGAGCTGAATATCAGGCGAAATCGTAAAAGTGAGAAGTGCAAATACGTACACGACACAAGCGAGGATATTGGTCCATTAAGATGACCTGGCAGTGAAATCCAGAGCAGCTCCTTAGGTCTCGCAAGGACCGCCATATGTCTGCCTCCAGAAGAATTTTCTACCAAACTCTATGATGTGTAAGATGAATATGCTTACAAATGTTCAGAATTAGAGTAATTTCTGAATCTATCCCGCATAGAAAAGACGTTTCTCGAAGAAATATACACAACTATAAGTCTTTATTACTCATCATTTGGGAATAAGGAGCACAACTAAATAAAGTCTTCACCTCACACAGACAGGAAAATGAATTGTCATTAAAAAAAATAACTAAGCTATATGGTTCCTGTAGAGGTTGTAGTAAAAATGGCGTGCTTTCATTTAAATATATGCAAACCATTAGTAAATAAGTATATAGAAAAACCATTTGCATTTATAAGTATGGTGTACGTTCCAATGTATTAAATAAAGACGAATTTCTCTAAGGCTGAGAACCTATTCATCCAGTACATTTCATTTTATACATAACAGATTTGTTGTAGATATTCATAGCCATTCAAAAGCACAGCAACTCTTAGATAGTTATTTCAAGTGAAAAAATTTATGTGAGTCATCTTTATTTGGAATAGCAGACACGAAATTCGCGTAGAAAGTTCGCAGAGAATAATTGCTGAAAATATTAAGCACAGTTTCAATTTCGGCATAGTTAAAACACAGTGAACTTAATAATGAAGTTACCTGATCTCGTTTGCACATATGGTTCATATATAAAAATATATATTTTTTACTATGCGTAACTCTATACCCAACAAACACGTAAGTAATAAACCACTCTAGTCCCTACGCTGTTATAATATTTTTATATCTCAAATCTTTTTAACTCTTTCTATAGCGAACAGATTATTTTTTTAAACTGAATAGAGAGTAGACTTCTGCTTATTACTGGGTATTTAGGCTTTACTTCAGCTCTATTATTTAATCTGCTCGCGTGGTTGCTGGGTTTCATTTCACATTCGTTATCCGCGAGTGAAAGGGATGTTGTCTTGGGTGCACCGTATCTCAGGTTAGTATCATCTTTAATTGCAGTCAAACCCATCGTTAGCTTATAGTTAAACAGGGACGTCGTTTCGTATCTCATGTTTCCATTATAGAAATCTGGGCAGAAATGTTATTAACGCGGGAAATGAAATTCTGTAGCAAAGTATAATTATTCATCTCATTCTTGCCTGTTGTTATTTATGTTATAATTCACAGGCGTTGAGGCAAATCAATGGGTACAGTTATATTTATGACGGTGTGTTTAAGGAATTTGGCCTTTAACCTATTTCAACGAAAATAATTGTATAACTTCTCAAAGCCAACAATATTTTAGAACATTACAGAAAGGCAGATAATTTTGCTTTGAATAAGTTTATAAGAAGAACTCGGAATTCAGAAAAACAAAACTAATACCAGAGTCTCAACAATTTAGGTCATCACTGAAATTTCCATTTCTGTACTTGACCAATATTTCCTTCTTTTTTTTTTTATGGCATTATTTTGGTTATGCTCTATGTTAGTCACCTAATAAAATGTCGAGAAGCGGTGGTATGGTGTATTGTGACTGGGCATAGCTTTGCTTACACGCGATACCATGGACGCGCTATAAGACTACAAGAAGAGTAACGCTACTTGATTTATCTATACTACATGACCATGACATGTGAGTTACATAACAGACTGAACAGAACATATGCCATAGCTACAAAGTAGTTTTCCCACAGGATATACCACCAAAGTAACTATTCCTTACCAATATGTAAACGTTAAAAAATAAATCATTCTCGATATTCATAATTTCCCATAGTTTGTGTGAAAGATTTCTATTCTTGTGTGGGCATGTGCAGTGGTGGATCCAAGGAGAGGCTGAGAAAGGCGTTACATCCCCCCCCCCCCCGGCCACGACCACCAACCTCCATCTTGTGGAGCTTGATTTTCTTATAAACTGAGATAGTTATCGAAGTCAGCTTTATTGTTAATAATACAGTATTAATACATACATGCAAAATAATTTGTTGTGGCTGTACGATTCGTAACATTAATCCTGCACGTTGTTCATACTGTTGTATTTTAATCTGCTTGGTGGACTAAATATGTTTTGAACTCTCTGATATGTGTTTTTACGCTGAATATCCCCTATTATTTAATATTATTTATTTCCTGCACTGCAATGCCTGGTACTTCAGTACAGTCTAGTAACAGGAAATTTTAAAACATATTTAGGGAGCCTGTTTGCAAAGTGCTGATATTTATATGTAGCATTAAAACTTGATGCTTACTGGTATAGGCTGTTCACGGTAAAATGAACCCTTTTGAAAGCCCTGCTTAAGATCTACCTGTATGCACATTGTGTATTCTTCCGCCTTATGACAAATTAATATTGCTATGGGCATCGTCACTTTATTGATGCCTCGGTCTAGTGCAACTGTGAAATTATTATTAAAGAAAATGTTTTGCAAATCTGCTCATTTTGACACTTCGATGCATTAAAAGAAAACAGAAAGTGGAAGAAATAATATAAATGATCACAAATGGTTACCTGACGCTTTTAGTTCGACGTTAAGATAGTGGAACTACTTCCCATTCATCGTTACCAACTTTACTAGCCGTATGTCACTCAGTTCGTCCGTTAAAATATATGCAGGTAGGGAGAGTGACTTTTTTCTTAGGTTAATTTCAGAAGTGATCACTTTATCGTTAATCGCCTTTAATCATGAGTAGGGGTAATATTTTGTGGTGTTATTTTAAGGCAGATTTTGTTTTTAAAAATACCTGATTTCAGTTTTATTGGTTTTATTATGAAAGTCTTAGAATTTGAAACGTCATAACTAAAATTATGCATTATTAGAGTCAACATTGTACTGTGTTATTTTAATGCAAATTTTATTACAATTTATTTGAACTAAGGTAACGCAGAACATTACCATGTTAAAAAATCACTTTTTAAATAATTTGTTTCTTCGTAACTTGTACGTTGAGGATACTAAACAGTGTGGATTTTTTTGTTACAGTCTTACACGAATGACTTGGATATAATTTTACAGAGAAAAAAACATTTAAAATTTTGCTATTATCATCGAAAAATAATTTCTCTTCCACATGGTATTCAATATTTACTGCTGTTATTCACTCAGCCTGAATGACAACAGCTTAGAATTATTTTTTTCTTCCCACGATTTGAAAACTTAACTTATTCTTAACATCACTCAGTTTATACATTTTTGGATACAGATTGTTGGTCATGGTTTCACAGGTATAATAATATATTTGGGCTAAATTTAATTTATTTTGTGTTTTAACTGAAATTTCGGTGTTAGATGGTGTATAACTTGCATTTCGGAGTTTGGCGGTGTATGAACTTGCTATTCGGTGTTATTTCGGTTTTATCGCTACTCGCCGTATAAGCTTAGCTCTAATCATGAGGCTTGAAGGTAATGCACATAGACTAAAGATGAGGTAGACCGATCTCGCTGGCTGCGCACAACCATCTCCATGTCCCAACATTGAACTGCCCTTCTTCCCACACGTCTAGCGAAAAACTGCGTGGTTTGGATTTTAGGTTAGAAAACTGATTTGTAAACAAATGCTTTGAGATGACTGTATACTTCCTCTAACCAATTTCTAATGCAGTTTGATAATATTAAAACTGGTGAAACTATTTTATTAATATAATAGTGCTTGTAATTTAAATTCTAAGATATAAACAAACACGTACATCACTGTTGACCATGTGGCTTTGACAGTTGTGTAGGAGTTTTGTAGGATTGGGGTAGGTGAATGTTGGGTACATGCGCAGGTGACGAATAAGCGGTCTACTTCATATTTAGTCTATGAGGCCCCAGCCCTCAAGTGGTCTACTCCTTAGTGAGTGTCTGTATCGGTCGCTGGAGTTATAGTAATGCCAGTGAGTGACGTGTTGCTGTTTGTTCCTGCAGTCAGTGTGTTCGCGCTGACACTTACGTGCAGCTTCGTTCCGCTCTTGTTCGGGGCGATCTTCGTCTTCATGCCGGAGACACCGCGCCAGTACCTGCAGAAGGGGAGAGTCGAGGACGCCAGGAAGTCACTCCGCTGGTTCCGAGGAGAACACTACAATATCGACGCAGAACTGCAGGTTAGCCACCTCCTCTACAAGCTCCCCTATCCCTCCTCCCACAATTTCCCATCCTTCTCAACTCCCTAGTGTTACATGCGAAGTTGTAGTTAGTGAGAAAATGCGGCTCCCATTACTTATGGCCTGTTGCACCATCGTAGTTTGAAACTCGAACTGAGATCGGGTCTAAGATTGACACAGAAAATTGTTACAACATTCGAGTTCAGAGCTGGAATAGAGATTGAGGTGAGGTTCATTTCGAACCGCCGAAATTGGCGGTTTGAAATCTCCATCCGAGATCAGCAGCCATCGTTGACAAATTTAGTTTTAAAATACGCCAACACATAGAACTACGTTCGCTTGTTTTCTTGGGAAATTAAAACAACATTATGTGCACTTTAATATTATTCAGTAAAATTTGTACGAAGATAATTCACTTAAAATAGATCAAACATAGCACATCTAGTTCTATATATATATATATATATATATATATATATATATATATATATATATATATATATATATATATAGTGAAAAATACACCTACTACCATGACGTCATATATTACGAACTAATAGCAAAATTTGTCTTATAATTAATATCGATCTCTCACTTAAGAACAAAGAGCGAAGAATCGGAAATCTAGAATCATGAAATTTCATATGATGAAACACTTTTACATTGGAACCAAGATCAATCTGAATCCCGATTCGATCATTCGATCTCGGATCGGGGAAGATGTTGGTTCAGCCATGCATAAGTCATTACTTACAGTTTTGGACATGTTCAGAAAGAAGCCAATAAAAATTTTAGTTGTAAATGTTGCACGTCGGGAATGTAAACCACTCAGTGCAATGAATATACCCGTGTTGTCCAAGAAGAATGGTAGTATGTATTGAATACAGACGGACATCAATGCAAATCCGAATTTCTAACGGGCAAGATGAGGGAACCATATATGTGACGTGATAAACCAGGTGGCAGTCAGCTCGAGTGTTCCTGCCACAGAGCCAGACTCCAGCAGTGCTGGTACACTTATCTCAGTTGGCTTGGCCGTACACCATCATCACGAAGACACCACATGCTTAATGGAAACCTAATAGCTGTCACTAGTGGACGACCAGTGGCCCCATCAATCGAACGAAGGCTAACGACATCTACAATGCAGTTTCAAATGTATTCCTATCCTCTATTCCGGACTGACGGGGAATTTTCGAATTTTCGAATTTTCGCGATTTATATTTTCATCCACTTCCTATCATCTTAACGCTGCGTCCGATATTATTATAACATGATGTTTTAATAGTTGTTCATTCGCATTTCCTATCGTAGAGATTTTAGAAAGTTCTTTTTTTTTTATTCCAGTGATATTTCTCAGTGTTGTTAATTACTCTGAAAAGGCTAAGTAGGTTAGGTTAATTGTGCCTATGCTTAAGTGTGATGTGTGTGAGAAACTGTATTCAAATAATATCGTAAAGATAACCTCAAACAAACAAATATTCTCTAGTTTAACCTCAAAAATAGTTTTGTGTGCCCTTAATCAGATACAGATGTGTAGTTTTGTTTGCACGTAATATTGCCAGTCGTAACTGCAATAGTTAAATACTTTTATTTGCCCGTATTTATTGGCAGTCAGGTTGATTACCACACCTCCTATAATTACCTTCAACAACTCAGTCACCATGTAAACACTTCCTGTATGTAAGACCAATCATAAAAAACAATTACCATAACCTGTAAATAATTATGACAAAACACTTGCATGCAGTAGCACTGGAAACACAATATATGATAGCTACAAATAAGTTAGGCGACCACTGGTGATTAGTTTAAAGTCCAAGATTCTTTTATTGAATTTCTCATTATTTTCAATTTTTTATTTCTTTAAATTTACTTGGACTAACTAATTACTGAAAAACCTGATGGCACATCTAAACAAACTCATAAACCCTCCTAGCGACGAAGGAAAAGTGGTCGTACCTAACTTAGCAATGTCTATACTTGGCTGCAAATGTAGTTCACTAGCTGTCAATAAAGTTATTAAATTGGTACTTAAAAAATCACAAATTACTGAAAAGAAAATGTTTGTTCTCTATTAAAAATGTTAATGTTAATTACCTAGCTCAGGGTAAAGTAGAAACAGCTAAAAAAAATTATGTGATGAAAAATGGCGTCGTCTTACTACTTAGGATGCTTCTAGTCATGCTATATATATATAGACATACATGGGTGACGGGATCAGTAGAACCATGCACCACATATTAGATGTTACTTAGTCTGAAGTTGGAAATCGTTGTAGCTTCTGTAGATGTAGAAAAACCTCTTGTAGTTGTTCTTCAAAGATTCCAAAGGACCTCTGCAATGGCGTAGGCGATGGGGCATCCTGGGCGTTTCGGAGTCCTAGCTCTATCGCAGAAGATTCTACTTCTACCTCCTGACTTCTAGGAATTCTATCTGGGGCTTAAAACCTCGCACACATCAGCTGGCACACTTTGAAAAATCGGGGAAAAGAATTAACACCGTACTCTCTAATCAAAAATGCCTACACTCCACCCACGTTGCTATAGCTCATTCGTGGTTCATTAAGCAGTTTCTAAAACAATGTTTGGAAATAAAACATGCCGGGACTGTTCATATATGTGGACAGTCTTGTTAACAATAACATCGCTCAGAAATACCTTAACAACCCATAAAAATGTGTATAAATGCAATGTATAGCAGCTGAATAAGCTTCTTTTTGTTTCACGTGAATTATATTTAACGATTGGTGCCATTGTAACATGCGTAGGTTTCTTACAGTTCTTCTCTATGGCCAGTAATTTAGTTATATAAAGAATATTTGGCGGAACTCACCTTATCAATGTAACAATCGGTAAATGGGCTTATACTATAGGTCAAAATAACTAACTGGAGACTACCAAATAAACGTGGCTCACAGAGTCATAAGAACTTAATAGAGAGGCTTGTGTAACGCATGTGATTCGTCACGTTAAAAGGGACCAATTATTCCTAATCGGTGTTTATCGCTCGACGATACAGTTGCCACAGGGTAGCCACATGTGGGACTTCGAGGCAGTGATGACCATTACAACACATCCCTGGGCGTAGAATGTTACATCTACAAGTTGTACTGGACTAGTACCAATTATTACACACATAAATTCGGATCAATGGATTTATTAACTAAAAACCATAAAAAGGGAGCTTTAAACATTCAAATAACATACCCAACACATTAAATTGGCGCATATACAACACCACGAGCCTTTGGAACCCCAGACGTTGCTGCATCTAATTTACTATTCAGCACATTACTGATTTGTGTGACCTTCATTACACGTTCTCACAAAACAATATTCAATCAGCCTTCTAAAATATAAACAATAATTCATTTAAACAAATAGCCACAGCTTGCGGATAGGATCAAAATACAAAGAAGGCTTGTGCACAATACACCTTAATTAAAAACCTTTGAAGGTTTGAGAGAACTTCATTAATGTAAGCAACCAAGATCGCGAATTGGAAAAACCATAATTATAAATACTATTGTTACACCTCTCATTGCAAAGGCGTTTCAAAAACTAAGCAGCGTCTCAATACTGATAACAAACAGCGAGCAGCTGAATTAAAATAATTCTCAGGTATATCTCTCATAAAAAGACCTAACAGCCAGAGTATTACTTAAACTTGTTTCTTAAAGACATTAGCTATTTGACATAGCATGGTAAGTTTGACTTTAATAGACCCAAAATAATTAAAACCTGGCACTCGTGACTAATTTGAAGCTTAAAGGTTTACTCAGCTGGGTTTTTCCACAATAAGACAGCCCGTATTTAACTATTAATTTATGTTTCATCATAGGACGAGCACCACAAGATAGTCTCTTTAAAAACAGGTAATTTTCCATAATACTGACTTAAGAAATAGAATTCTAATTAAAGAATTTCAACTGACACATAATGTTGGTGGCAAGGAATGGCATCGGGTTAGGCCTTCCAAAGCATTCCTGCCCTAAAAACCACACTTTAAAATAACTTTAAAATTTACGTTAAGAAGCATTACCTCAACTTGGCAGCGATTAAACAACACTATACCTTAAGTGCCACAGCTGTAAAATGCAACGACAACACAATCATTTAAATATTATTAAGCAGCGAGTTGTGGACGAAAGAAACATGATCAACCAAGCCCGCATCGGCCAAATGGAGCGGCGTTACACAAAGCTACACACATCAAAAACAGCGAAACAACAAACTAACATACAGCAAGCGAGTATTAGTTAAGCCAAAAGGAATTTAGACAAAACAGAGAATACTGGAATTTAGGAAACCCTAACTTACCACACTCCCGCACCTAAAAATACACCAACTACTGTACAACAAATCTAAAATCTACACTGCCCACAGTTAATATATCGTTCCACAACTCAATGTTAATTACCGCCGTTCTCACCAGCCACTATGTTAAACTATTAACATATTGATAAGTTACAATAAAAATTGCCTCTGACAATTTATGAAGCCTGTTGCGCTGTGCCTGTAGTAGTTAAATCAACGATTCGGTCCCATGACCGACGTAGCCCTGGTACGTTATGAAGCTGGAGCGCCGTTAAAATCGACGGAGGGGAGGGTGTGCAACCCTATTTATTAACTCTCCCCTGACAGTGATGCACATATGTGGGGAATAAAGGCAGTGGATCTGGCCAAGGAAAGGGGAGAGGATACCGATCGAGCACACAGGTAGAAAACTGGCGCTCTCCTAGAATGGTCCTTATGAGAACTAGCAACATTGGCACAATAATTTGATATTAGTACACTTGTGTTCTTTCTCATTTATGAACTTTAAGTTTTTCGCACTTCTTCAATTTGAATCCATTTTGTTGTTGGACAACAGAATATCAAATAGTAATTATAAAGTAAGAAAAATATTTTCCGCGACAGTTTTCCGATGCGGTCCTCTCCAAATAACCTTCTGGCTGTCACGCCAAGAAACCATCTATATTAGCTATGAAGCCTGCAAGGTCAGAGATTTTCTATTTCCAATGAGGTGCTATAAGTGCCAACAATATGGCCATCAGAGCAAACATTGTAAAAGTACGGAAATATGTTCGACGTATCGACTTGCAGAATAGAAGAGCACAAGTGCAATGATAAAGATAAATGTAAAGAATATAAAGAAAACCTTGTGTGTGTAAATTGCCTTCGCGACAAAAAGGAGTACTATCAAAGAGCCGATTCTAATAAATGCCCAAAGTACTAGAAAGCATTCTCAAAGGAACTGGAAACGACTGACTATGGAGCGCAATGACTTCTCCAATGAAAATTAATGTGGCGCAAATTAAACATCTGCGGTTGCAAGATCTGAAGTATTGATAATTGCTAATGAAAGAAATCTTGACATCGTACTAATGCAAGAACCATACACTTTACATGGAGAAGTGATTGGATTGCCAGGAATGGTCATCTCATTTGGTGATAACCCAATGTCAGCTATCTGGATGAGAAATAATTTCAACATAATGACAATGGACGATTTGTCCAAAAGTCATTTAGTCTGTATTCATTCAGAATTGGGAGTAATTAGTATATATTTGGCCAGCTCCTACTTCCAGTAATCGGATGATGTTCGAGTTCATCTTGAGAAGTGGGACGAATGGATTGGTATACTGGGTAGCAAACACGTGATAATCAGTTCTGATGTTAATGCCAAATTTGACCAGTGGAATTCACCTGTCACAGACGATCGAGGCATGGCGATCGATCGATATTTATTGACGAACGACCTCCAAGTCGCCAATGAACCTGGATCCCTCCCCAAGTATGTTTCTCCTGTGCACAATACAGAATATTTCCTGGACGTGACTTTGGCATCAAGAAAGGCAGCCAGACTGGTTACGAATTGGACAGTAACTGAGGATTCATCAAGTGATCATCGGTTTATTATGTACGAGATTGACTATATGCCTAGCCCTAAAGAAGGTGGTGAAGTGCCGCGAACAAGATAAATTCATAGGGATGCAGATTGGAAGAGATTCGACGAGGTACTGATCGATAATCTCTAGAGGTACCAAGCAGAATACTCGGAAGATCTGCGCCAAAGAGCATTAGAGTTTACAAAAGTTATCCCAGACACATGTAATAGAACACTACGAACTTCCAACCTTGGTGTCCCACTAAACAGATGGTGGGATGAAGAACTAGAAGGGATGAGAAGAAAAGTACAGAATATAAGAAGAAACCTGAACAGAAGCAGAGATGAGACTCAAGGCATAAGTCTAGTTGATGAATACGGAAATCATAGGAGGGCATATGGAAGATTGTTGAAGCATAAGAAGAGAGAATCTTGGAGAAGTTTTGTTATCGAGAAAGGCAATGAAGATCCATGGGAATAAGTGTATAAAACACTCGCAAATAAAGTGTAGCATAACCAGGTTATGAAGAGCATAACAATCCAGGGAATAGTGATGATCAGTCAGCAGGAAGATGCAGAAGAACTCATCCAGGCTCTCCTGCCAGAGGATAGCAAAGAAGGCGAAGAAGAATTACATCGCATGAAGAGAAAAAAATGACACATTCGCCAGACACTCCGAATACTGCATATTTTTATTTAGAAGAACTTTACAGAATAGTGCAGAGCTGAAAAATAAAAAGGCACCTGGACATGATGGGATAACTGCTGAAATAGTAAAGAAAGTGTACCCCAGGATACAAAAGGACCTACTTGCACTGATGAATGATTGTCTACATAATCGATGCTTCCCAAATATCTGTAAAAATGTAATTCTCAAGATCTTTATAAAAGGGGAAATAAAAACCCAACAAAACTAAAATCATACAGACCCCTTACATTATTACCGGTGCCCGAAAAAATTAATAAACCAATTATTACTAGAGTTTCTAGAAGCTACTGAGGGACTCCATGAGCAACAATATGGTTTTCGGAAAGGCAGAGGCACAGAAAGTGCTGTACTTGATGTGGTTCGAAAGGTAAAATCCTGTCAAAAATCGAATGTCTTGGGGGTTTTCCTTGACATAAGCGGAGCCTTCGATGAGGCATGGTGGCCAGGAGGGCTTTTGCAGCTGAGAGAGGAGTGCCCAGGTCATATTTATGCGATATTAATTAATTGCTCTGCGAACAGAATAAGTAAATACAAAGTGAACAACATATGTGTATGGAAGACAATGTCTAAGGGATGTCCCCAAGGATTGTTCCTAGGACCTGTTTTGTGGTTCGTCCTATCTGACTCACTACTGCATTTACAGCTTACAGAAGAAATTGAGATATTTGCTATGCCGGTGATGCTCTTGTGATAATTCCAGCATAGAGACGAGATGAATTGAAACACAAAATAGAAGAAACATTACAGAAGATCGAGAGATGGGGAAAGCTAGTCAAGCTAGAATTCTTTGTTGACAAAACTTCTACTACAGGGAAGACTTCAAAGATTGCCAACGATAAAATCTAAGGTAAGATCAGTGAAGATAAAGAGCACAGTTACATATCTTGGAGTGGTATTGGATAGCAAGCTAGGCTTTCAGGATCACAACAGGTACCTCATGGATAAAGCTGTAAGTTATTTCACGAAGATGAGAGCAGTGTCCACATCATCATGGGGACTTGGATTTAAAATCATGATAACGTTGTACAAGAAGTATCTTCCAGGGAATTGCATTGCACGGATCTGCAGTGTGGTATGAAAAAGCAAGATTAGTGCATACACAGATACTTCTACCGAAGATGCAGAGAGCTACATTTCTTTGGATTACAAAAGCATTCAGGACAACATATACCGAAGCATTGCAATTGATAGCTTGAATAATTCCCCTCGATCTTTTAGTAATAGAACGAGGAAGCTTAATGAATGAAACTGATGGAAGATCTGCATCTGCGGCGAGGAAGAATGAAGTCAGAAGAGAGGCGCTGGGCCTCTGGCAGAAGATATGGGATGCCTCGGAGAAGTGGATAACAACATAGATAATATTCCTTGATATAAGGGATAGAGTCTGCCATAACAGGATCACGACTGATTATCATCTGTCCCAGATATTAAGAGGACATGGAAATTACAAAGCAAATCTATACAGATTTAGTTTGGTAGACTCCCCTCTCTGTGGGTTATGCCACACTAAAGATACAATGTTATATGTAATACAATATTTTCCTAAAATCGAGCACTTAATAAGTGAATACTGTGGAAGACTTAATATAGAAGAAAATGAATGTGACTTACATGAAATATGTAATATCCATCAAGGAAAAGGAAAAAATAGTAGAGGAATATGCAAGGGAAATCCTCATAAGATTAGAAGAATTTGATCTGTGGATACAAAATAATCCACAATAAATAGATAATAGTTCTCCCTGAAAACGATACCGCACCATAATACTTATAAAGAATACCAATATAAAATATTTTATGCTGGGAGCGGACCTGCTCAACTAAAGTGGACAGATGTAAACTGCTATATATATATATTTTTTGTAGTGCAAGTGGACCCACTACACAGTTTGTGTAATCCCAATGCAAATAAGTATAAGTTTTAAAGTATTCGTCAGAAGGCAACTAATGAGTTTGGGATGCTTCGCCCCCCACTCTGAAGAAGTCAGAAGACATTATGCAGATCTGGCAACTTACAATGAAAATGAACAACGGAGGAACAATAATCTAAGCAAGGAACAAGGATTATAGTGATTGGAAATATACGTACTTGGCAATGGAACACGGAACAGGAAAATTAAATGACGAGAATCCAGATTGATGGATGGTATATGCGGGGGGGAAGGGGATCGAAAAGGGGTCCAAAGGCCCCTCCTCACGGCTATTTTCTAACGAAGGGATTTATATAGTTAATATATTGTAGAGTCTCTATACAATGGCTTAGAAAAGTAGAGTAGACTTATATATATTAGAATAAAGAGAATAACCCCCAGGTTCCTGAGAGAGTCAGGGTGGATAGCAGGATCAACCACGCCACACTCGCCCTCCGAGCATCTTGGCAGTTAAATAAAATATAGTTTGTAAGAATACACAACAATAATCACTCAAAGGGTGATGGCATGTAAAGTAATAAAAAAAGTTTAAGTTACGTGGCTTGAGAGAGTCAAAGTAAGCATTGTTGTAAGGTAGACACAGTGGTATGCTAAGTAAATACTTACACCACTGCGTTACCCAGACAGGGCATAGACGCGGGGGCGAAAAAATTTTTTGCTTGTCTGGCTTGTAGTTGGCCATGAAAAAAGAAGTCTGTTTTATCGAACCAGAGGCTGATCTGTGGAGAGGCAATGTGAAATGTATTACAAATGTGTACCCAAGAGGGACAGGGGAGAGGAGACGTCACTCCCAGTCTTGTTGCGTTTGAAGTTGCTTTGAAGACTGACGAAATGCGAGACGTTAATTATTTCTTTTCTTGGAACATTTTGATGTGAGAACCTCTCTCTAATGTTTTACAAGCAACTTGGTGAGACACCTGCTATTCAGAGCAGGAAGACGAGCATGATTTTTGTGAATCGCATGACAATGACACTGGACAATGTCAGCATCTATAAAGCTCTAATATAATGAAGTAAGTCGTATTGACAATGACACTGGACAATGTCAGCATCTATAAAGCTCTAATATAATGAAGTAAGTCGTATTGACAATGACACTGGACAATGTCAGCATCTATAAAGCTCTAATATAATGAAGTAAGTCGTATTGCACAGGCACAAACCAAGCCTGGTTTTCTATACCAAGTTACTTTCAGTTCATTGAAAATAATTTTATGTAAATAAATTTTACTAAATATTATCTTAATTGTTATGACATCAGGTTGATTTTGAGTGTAATTTCCTGCTTCATTATTAACACGAAAATTTATTCTCTTTTGTATTTTCCCAACCACCTGTTAAAAAATGTATGATGTATCAAAACTTGTCTTAACATTTCCCGAAAACAAAACTTGTATTACTTATTATTTTAAAAAATTATACACAAATTGCGCTATAGTGTTTATGCCTATAACTGAAATACTGATTAGATATGGACTAATGTTTGAAAAAATGCCCATTTATAAATGTCAAAAACTGTTTTTAGTTTCTTGTAGTTACTGAAATTGTTGAAACCAAGGCCAGGGCGAGTTTCGAAATGTTGCGGCTCCCTTGATAAGCCCGTAGACGCTAGTCGCTACGACAAACTGGAGTAACTGAAGAAACTTAGAAGGGCTCTCGACAGCGCTCAGATAAGGGCGAAAAAGCCGCCTACTCTTCTGTATGCTGAGATTGCAGCTTCAGCCCGGTTAGATGCTACAATTTACCTCAGGTCTTCCATCAGTATAATTTTTGCAGTTGAATTCATTATGAGAAGTAATTAATAACAGTAAATATTCATATGTGAAATAAAGAGACAGGTTTGTTTAGTTAGCTACTTACTTAAATACTAACAGTTTGATCCCAATGTTGACATTCAACAACAGAGGTTTGATCTACTTTCCCAAACTAATGAATTTTAAGGTCATTATTTTTGAATGAGTAATAAATAAAATGTGATAGTCGATTATTTTTTATTGGAAATGTCTGTATTAGTATAAGTCACTTAATAAATTAAAAAATGTTAAAAACTTATACTTTCTAATAAAAGACATGTGGTTGAACAGAGAAACTACAGGCTAGTATACCCTAAATTACAGACATCTGCATGTAACTACAGTTTATAATCAATTTTCTTTCAAATATATTTCCGTTAAGGTGTTCTGAAATATTTGCACAAAAGTGCTGTAGGCTAACTTCATGGTCAAGTATAATGGCTTCAATCTGGGTTTGGTTCGTATAATTTGTGTATTTGCTGTTAACAAAAAATATCAACTTGCTACCATAAATATATGAAATACAATTGCAAAGAAATCTAAAAAATCAATTTTTCTTTGGAACAAAATTAATGTACAATATTCGCCATAGGGTCTGCTTGCGCCTGGTGTCCCAGTCTGGGACAGGTTGAATGGAGTACCTCGTCAACACGACCTCACATACATGACTACTAATGCGTTGACACTTAATGAGCCTCTCTGGTGTTTGTTTGTGCCTTCGGCCACGTGGCGTTTCTTATGCCCGGTCAGAGATCGAGATTAAGTATGAGACGAATTTTGCTATTGGTTCGTAATATATGACGTCATGGAAGTAGGCGTATTTTTCACTATAGATAGAACTAGATGTGCGATGGTTGATCTATTTTGAGTGAATTATTGTTGTACGAATTTTACTGAGTAATAGTCAAGTGCGTATAATGTGGTTTTAATCTACCAATGAACCAATCGAAAGTAGTTCCTTCTGTTGACGTATTTTAAACTACATTTGTCGACGATGGCTGCTGATGTCGGATCGAGATTTCGAACTGCCGATTTCGGCGGTTCTAAATGAACTCCATCTCGATCTCCAGTACAGCTCTGAATTCGAATGGTGCAACAGTTTACTGCGTCGATCTTAGATCCGATCTTGGTTCGAGTTTCAAACCACGATGCTGTAACCGGGCATTATACGGTCACCCATCCAAGTACTGACCACACACTACCATGTTGAACTGTGGCTATCAGAACACCGCCAGGTTACCATGACGGTATGGTCGTCTTGTTTCGGGGATGCGTTATAAACGGGGAAATGTACAATTTATTTATGTAAGAAACTACTTATCTCCCTAAATCAAAATTGTGGTATATTGGTTTCCCACGCTAATAGCGGCTGTTGATGTGTGCAAACAGGAAATCGAGACAGCTGTGGAAACAACAAGAGCGCTGGAGCTGACCTGGAGAGAGTCGTTCGCCACTACTGCGGCTAAGAAGGCACTGCTAGTATCGCTCGGCCTCATGATCTTCCAGCAGCTCAGCGGCATTAACGCTGTTGTATTTTATTTGGCTGACATTTTCAAAGTAAGTAATTACAAGGCCTAAATAACTGTTAACAATTGTACTCGTAAAGTGTGATAAGTAAACCGATGGTGACGAATGAGTAAAGCAATTTATAGAAGAATAAAAAAACCTTTTTTTCGAAACCGACGATGCTTCGTTGTCTATTTTAAAAACACATAGATTCATTTCTTTACATGTATAAATCGACATACTTATAAATATTCTTTTAATTTTATGAAAGTTTTTCACCAATATGACTAACACCTTGCCACATCTACTGAAACATTAGCAGGAAACTATGGAAAGTAGCTCCAGAAAATAAAAACCATTTGTGAAAGTACAATATTTAACTTAAGGGCAAGTGAAATTCTTTTCCTTGTGTTGCATAAATGGCCAAACAAAATTGGTGTAATGGCAAGGTAGTGGTGTTTGTAAGCATAGAGAAGGAATACAGCAGGACTGAGCTGTGTTATCATTGCAGGAGGTGTACTGCTGAGGTAGTGATGTTTGTAAGCACAGAGAAGGAATCAGCAGGACTTAGTTGTGTGATCGCTGCAGGGGGTTTAATGGTGAGGTAGTGATGTTTGTAAGCATAGAGAAGGAATCAGCAGGGATGAGCTGTGTTGTCATTGCAGGAGGTGTAATGGTGAGGTAGTAATGTCTGTAAGCATAGAGAAGGAATCAGCAGAACTTAGTTGTGTGATCGCTGCAGGGGGTTTAATGGTGAGGTAGTGATGTTTGTAAGCATAGAGAAGGAATCAGCAGGGCTGAGCTATGTGGTCGTTGCAGGAGGTGTACTGCTTAGGTAGTGATGTTTGTAAGCACAGAGAAGGAATCAGCAGGACTTAGTTGTGTGATCGCTGCAGGGGGTTTAATGGTGAGGTAGTGATGTTTGTAAGCATAGAGAAGGAATCAGCAGAACTTAGTTGTGTGATCGCTGCAGGGGGTTTAATGGTGAGGTAGTGGTGTTTGTAAGCACAGAGAAGGAATCAGCAGAACTTAGTTTTGTGATCGCTGCAGGGGGTTTAATGGTGAGGTAGTGATGTTTGTAAGCATAGAGAAGGAATCAGCAGAACTTAGTTGTGTGATCGCTGCAGGGGGTTTAATGGTGAGGTAGTGATGTTTGTAAGCATAGAGAAGGAATCAGCAGAGCTGAGCTATGTGGTCGTTGCAGGAGGTGTACTGCTGAGGTAGTGATGTTTGTAAGCACAGAGAAGGAATCAGCAGGACTTAGTTGTGTGGTCGCTGCAGGGGGTTTAATGGTGAGGTAGTGATGTTTGTAAGCATAGAGAAGGAATCAGCAGAACTTAGTTGTGTGATCGCTGCAGGGGGTTTAATGGTGAGGTAGTGATGTTTGTAAGCATAGAGAAGGAATCAGCAGGACTGAGCTGTATGGTTGTTGCAGGAGGCGGGCAGTGAATTGGCGCCCTCCACGGCGTCTATCATCATCGGCGTCATCCAGGTGATCGCCTCCTTCATCTCGACACTGGTGGTTGACAGGGCTGGCCGCCGCATCATGCTCATGGCCTCGCACTCCGTCATGGGCATCTGCTCCATCATCCTCGGCATCTACTTCCACATCAAGGAAGACGTGCCCAACATCGGCTGGTTGCCGCTCGCCTCGCTCTGCGTCTACATCGTGCTCTTCTCGTTCGGCGTCGGTCCCATCCCCTGGCTCATGGTCGGCGAGCTGTTCCCAGCGCAGATCAAAGGTGCCGCCAGCTCCATCGCCTGCCTCGTCAACTGGCTGCTCTCCTTCATCGTCACTAAATTCTTCTCCGACCTGCTGACCTCCATCGGCCCCGACTACACCTTCTGGATGTTCGGCGTCATCCTGTGCGTCGGCACGCTCTTCGTGTTCTTCATCGTGCCCGAGACGAAGGGCAAGACGCTCGAGGAGATACAGAGTGACCTTGGAGGCGCGGGAAACAAGGGAGGCCCTGAGGAAATTAAACTGCCTCAGTATGGCAGTCACTGAAGATTTCTTCACACTTTCTCAAAACATTTTGGACAGTAAATGGGAATGCATTTAAAACATTGACTGAAATGACATAACTTGGAAAGTTATGTGCGCAAACTTTATAAAAATATTAGTAACAAAATTTATTTAAATATTTCCATTTAAAATAATGACTTTGATGAAATTGTAACAATTGTTAAAATGGAACAATTGGAGGGGTAGATGGTGAACGTCAGTAAGTTACTAGAAAAATTATGCACCTGAAACAGGTTGGAAGTGGCTACAAGGAGAACTAAAACAAAAGGCAGAAAATACAATCCGGAATGAGAGAGAGAGAGAGAGAGAGGAGAGGCAGTGATGTTAAGAAGGAAAGGTAGACAGAGAAATGTTTGCAAGCTGGGAGCAATTGTTAAAAAGTTGAGAAAAACCGACATATTCAAATTATTAAAAACATATATTTGTCATTTTCAGGATAATTTTGTAATTTTCACTTTATATAAACTCGAGAAGCAATAAATTTAAACAAAAGTGATGTGATAACCATCTAAGCAGTGGCAGTGTGAACTTGTATGTGTGAAGGTGTTATTTTTTGCAGTTTTTGAAACCACCCACACGGTAGTTGGTGTACAGGCTCACTATACATTGAAAAAAGTAGGGAGGGAATACACACACAGCACCATCATTAGAGTTAAAACTGTGCAAAAACAAATTCGAGAACCTGGAAATTAAAATTCGTTTTTGTATGCTGCAGCTGTAAACAGTTTCAATGTACGAATGATAATGAAAAATGTATACATTCCCTTACAGCGTTATTGTTTCCGTACTGATTCAGCACGAAAGTAGCAAGCTGTAGTTTACGTGTCTATTAAAATTGTGAGGGTCAGTGTGATGAAACTCTAATTATCATCGAGAGTGTTCATCTCTTTACAAAAGATCCACAATTGCTGTAGATACAAAGCACAGTAGAAAGTTTCAATCTGCAGTAAAATTTTATATTGCTTTCACAACAATGAAAGATTTAATCACACTTTGTTACATGTCATTATCTGAAGCTTGTTTCCATTGTATACGACTACACAGGAAGCAAAAAATACTAACTCAAGTCGGTGTAAATAGTTTGGTTTATTCTTTGTATTTTTCGTGTAGTAGTTAGAGAAAATACTGCAAATAGTTACTTGTTAACAAATATTACACTGTTATTGCAATTATATGTATGCAATTTGCTTTTATGGTGTTTGCGCGTGATGTACAACACCATGTGATAACTCAGTACCTGAAATAAGAGAACCTAAATTTCTTTGAATCGCTGGTATCATAATTTATTACGAAGACACTTATTGCTCATATATCATCAAGCCCAGGCGACAAAAAGCTATTCAGCTACATAAAGAGGCATTGGCATAATCTGAAAATAATAGAAAACATGCTTTTTTTTTTTTTTTTTTTTTTTGTGGCCGATTTCTGCTCGTCCTGATGGTGGCAAATTACAATTTACTTTCAAATATTATATTCGCAAAGGAAAAACACAGTAAATCTTACATTAGACATGAATGTGCAGGCATACCACAGCGTCACTAGAACAGATTACCTTCTACGAAAGAAAAATATTTACATCAGTGTGTGATCAGTGTGTGTGTGTCGAATCGTGTAAACAAATAGAGTCAAATAGGCGTACTAGGTGAGAGAACAGGCTATAAGAAATATTCATTTTTTTTTTTTTAAGTTAATTCCAACCTGCATAGTCAATTTTGTATCAGAGCCGTTGCAGTAACTAGCTCTGAGAGCAAGCAAGAGTAACTAAGCGAAACAGTGCCAGAATTAACATAAACCTAATGTGAACCACAAACGTAAATTTCGTGTACTTTTTTGCGTTCTCTGCATGGATATGAATTTCGGAGCGCAGTATATCATGTGACCACCACAGACGAGTCAATATTGTCATGCAAGTTTTCACTAGTCGTTACGAGAGAACAGACATTCCATGTTCAAATATCACTGATGTTCAAATATTACAGATGTTCTTACATTTCAAAGAATTTTATTTATTTCTCCAATAGTTGCGATTTTTTTATAATTATAGTTTCTAGATCTCAACTAAACCTATTTCTGAATATCCATAATGTTTCTCTCTTAAATATGTTACGCACACATGTTCCCGGTGGTTTTTTCCTCTTTAATTTATACAAACATAAGAAGTCCCATATTTTCGTTTGCCCAATTAATAACGTATTTTACTCAAATTACTTAATTTTTAAATTATGTTCTGTAGTTGATTACTTTATCAAAAATGTGTATTAATAGTGTGTTTATTTATGCAGCATGTGCATGTTTGTTTTATTCGTATCATTCGGATGCAGTTTTTATTTCTGAGATTATAAAAACAAAAATGTATTACTCAAGCCATGTCGAAAACAAATGTATTACTGTAAAATAATGTAATTTACTTGTAAATAAACATACGTGCTTTTTTAATTGATTGTGTACACGTTTATTAATACAGACTACATTTCCTAAAGAGAAAAAAGAGTGTTTATAATTTTTTTTATGTGTACTTTGATTTTTAAAGGGATTACAACACAGTATTTTTTGTTTCAGTAAAAATGTTTTCAGACCGCGCCGCACATTAACATAATGTCAATGTTTAGACACGCGCGCGCGCGCCTGCACACACACATACACACACACACACACACACGTATACACTCACATGACAATAATTCTACAGTCATATATAGACTGATTGTTTAAGCATTCGTCAAGTTCCGAGTAGTGTGTTTTTATTTGGTTAAAAGTTAAAACTGAACAGTACAAAACGGAGATACTATTCTCAGAAGCGTAAGCAAATTATTCTTATACTACAAACTGGAGTTGTGGTATCCAATACAACGGTCACTTTGAGAGAGTAGTCCACAATGTAAATATGGCTGCTGGCAGACTGGGATAACGGAGCAGTGTCATTTGTATAGGCTGTTTACGATGAAGTGAGCACATTTTAAATCAACCTTAGAAAGATATCATTGTCCCTGCCTGCATATATTTTTACGGGCGTTCTTAGTGACATGCGTCCGGTAAAGTTGGCAACGATGGGGGAGGGGGAGAGATAGTTCCATATCTTAACGTCGAATAAAAAGGGTTAGGTAACCATTTGTGATAATTTGAATTATGTATTACTCTTTATGTTGTTTTTAACGCCTCAGTGTGTAAAAATTAGCAGATTTATAAAATCTTTATTTTTCTAATAACTTCGCAGTTTCACTTGACCGACACTTGGATAAAGTGATGAGGCACATGGCAAGATTAATTTTACATAAGGCGTAAGAATACGCAACGTACATGTAAGTAGATCTTGAGCAGGGCTTTCAAAAGTGCTCACTTTATCGTGAACAGCCTTTAACTTACATATCTAGATCGATTGCGAAGCACTGCCTTGTGAGTGCAGCTGTGTTGTCAGGGAAGTGGCAAGTGTAAGTGTTTTGCCACGGGCGCTGACTGTTAGTTGTCTAGATCGATTGCGAAGCACTGCCTTGTGAGTGCAGCTGTGTTGTCAGGGAAGTGGCAAGTGTAAGTGTTTTGCGACGGGCGCTGACTGTTAGTTGTTCTGTGTAGTGATGTTTAGTTAACAACTGAGTGGATATATGCGGAGGATGCCAAGACAATGGGGTTTTGAACGGTAAAGTGAGATGTGGATGGAGCGGTGACAGAATGCAAGTAAGCAGACAACAAGGAGCCAATCAGTGGCAATGCTTGCCACGTCTCCGGAATGTATAACTTGAGTGTGGCTCCTCTAGGACACTAGTTAGTCCTGATCGCCGGGCGGAAAAGCAGTCTCACTATAGGCTGTTCACGGTGAAGTGAGCACTTATGAAAGTCCTCTCAATTGGAATAATAGTCAATAAATATATTTTATTTTAGCCTTAGACGTTAAATTCCGAGTGCGGTGGAATATACACACTGCGTTCATTACTTAAATGGTAATATTTATTTAAAAAGGTGGTTACATGCTAAAAATGGCTGAAAGAAAAAAGTAACTAGAGCTTCAAAAGTGCTCACTTTACCGTGGACAGCCTATACCAGTGCAACTCTCAAGTCTGTGCCTCGGGAGGTTGGTCTGCCTCTGTTAGATAATGTGTACTTGGAAGCGAGTAACGAAGTCCTCGTTAATTCTGACTGCTACAAGCGGCCACCGGGATAACACACATCGGGCAGGACCATGCAAGTAAGCAAGGTTGGTAGGCGTGTTCAGTCACTATCACTTACAATGTAGGAGACGACCAGTAGTCTGAGAGGGCGATTGTGCCCTCTCAGACTGCTGATCTTTGTGTACAGAGCTCTTCCTGTCGTCTCACACAATATGCTCCCTCCTCCACATCTCCTATATTATCCCCCCCCCCCCAACACACTATATATATATATATATATATATATATATATATATATATATATATATATATATATACATACATACTGAGTGGGGTTGAATTCGACCAACAAACTTCGTGAGGTGGTTCATTATGCAAAATCAAGTGGCAAGCATATATGGGACTTTGTGTACCTAACCTAAATATTAAGGGCGAAATAAGTCCCCGAAAATGGAGATTTTTGGAATGTATTTTTGCGAAATATCGGAAACCAGGGGAGATGAAAGTACACTTCGCCGTATATTGTTTCATGTTATCGGGATCTTCACTCTAAGAGCAAATTCACAATAATAACACTCCCCGTTACGAAAAATTACAGGGATGGACACCCTCTTATTGCCGGCAATTTCGTTACAGTCGGAAATTATAAACGTTTGCTGCTGGTTTATTGAGCAGTATGTCATACGAAACAAAGATGGTTCCCTTGTTGCAGCTGCCTAGATGCTGCTGTGTACTGTGCGGGCTTTTAAATGTTGAAACATTTGGTTCAGCAGTGTAGAGAAATGCCATTAAAAACGCGTCAATCTAAGTAGCGTCGGGTAACACATTGCATTTGACAACAGAAGCAGTGGCATTTCAGAGGTTTTATTGTAGAAACATGTATCACAAACGCTTTTAGAGGAAAGGCTCAATGGTACGGCCGCCATGTTTGATGCACAGTTCACATCGCAGCACCAACGATTGTCGGACACGTTTGAAAACACCCTCATTGTCCCGAATAATCCCTGCAGCGGCAAAGATGCGGGCGGTGAGTTCCTCTTCGGATTCCGCCGTGGTTTCGTGCACCAGGATGAGCATGTAACCCCTTAATAAATCGTCCAATTGATTCATTTCCGGGATCGTGGAGGTCAGGGAACAGGACCCCCACGGACTGTCCATCGTCCAAGGAATATGAGATTCAGGTGATCGAGCGCACATCGCGAACTGTGGATTGAGGCGCGGTCGTGCTGGAACCACATGGCAGCTACTGTTTGTAACGGGACCTCTTCGAGTAACGTCGGAAAAGTTTCCCCTCAGAAATTCATCGTACGCATTGCCGGTGAGACGATGCGGTAACAGGTAGGGGCCAACCAACATGTTATGTATTAAGCCTGCCCAGACGTTGACACTGGATCGCTGTTGATACCAGTGGACGAATAGGGCGTGAGAATTGGCGTCCGCCCACTCGTGGACATTTCAACAAATCTGTATGACATGGCGTCGAAAGGAAACCTCGTCAGTGAAGAGAATGTATCTGCCAAAGTCAGGCTGTGTTCTGCGTTGTTCCAGAAACCACGCTGCAAACTCCACGCATAAAAGTAATCCACAATACCCATGGCGTACGCACGTTGTACATGGAACGGATGCAGCAATTGCTCATGAAGAACTCGGCCAATGGCGCGGCGGCTTCTGTTGAGTACTCTTGCAATAGTACGCGAACTCACACGTGGGTTATTCCCAACATGTCTCAACACCTCTTCTGCAAACCTGGCTGTACTCTCTGTCCGTCTGCACCCTGCATTCGGTCGTGTCACCTCCAAACTTCCACTTTCTCTCAAACGTCTCTCCGCAGATGCAAATGTGGTATGGTGTGGTTTTGTCTGTGCGGAAATCGATCCCTTTACATTCTTTGCGCTTTTCATCCATTTCCCTCTGCCGCACCGTAGACGAGTAGGATATCTGCCATTTCCGGCCACGGAAAGCGTTCCATTTTGTAGACACAACACGCACCTTGATTAACAGGGGTATAAAAGATACGTTAAGGAGTGCTCGGATATTTTATACAATTCGTCCCGGGGTTTAATGGGCCACATTCGCTATAGCGCCTTATTTTCCGCGATAACAGTCGTGACAGTCGTGGAATTGTACACGTCAAACCGTACAGAGCTACCTAGTGTGGAATTAGTGCCAGACAAGTCGACCGCACGCACAGCCTATACACATACGTTAAACTACATGTCGTATTTGACACCTAGTTAGATGTTTGCATTAAGGAACGTTACTTTCAGCTGTCGACATGTCGTTTGTCAAAAGAAACACTTACTTACGTGCTAATCATTCAGTATGGCTAACTGTACGTGTTTAGTTTGTGCGTTCAAGTCTCGTCGCAGGCGAGGTCATTAGACACAAGGACATACAACTAGGCACTTGCAGGGAACTAAGGAAGAATTCGGCCATGGCCTTCATTAAGGAACCATCACAGCGTTTGCCTGCAGTCACTTCAGGAAACCACGATAAACAGAAAAACTGGATGGCCTGACCAGGATTGGAACCCGCGTCCTCCCGAACGCAAGTCCATGTTACTGTTACCCTACTCCACTCGATCCCCGATTTATTAATGACGGGAGATGTTTATACGAAACGTCAAAACTCATTCACCTTTGATGCTTGTTTATTTAACACTATGGCATAGGTAACACACAGGCCCTCTAGTCTCCACTGCCTAGGACCACCGCTTTCGTACAAAACGCACACACATTAATCTCCGGCTGCAGTGATACATGTACAGACGCATACACAGTAGTCTCTACAGTACACAGCAGGGTCAGCAATACGGTTCCAGGCACATAGGCAATACCAATACTTCATGTAGGGAATCTCACACCGACTGTTGCTTGGAATACATTGTCGGATGCCATATCGTAGGATTCTTAATGCACGGTAATGGTTGTTTACAGTAAGTAATAAATGTCCTCCGCCATTATTTGCACAGTGGGAACAGCAGCTTACCATACACGCATGTTGTGAGTATTGCCTACGTACGAGGCCCTGCATTACAGCAGCAGAATCTAGCGGAATCTTTGTGTTTGTTTTAAACGAAAACGGTAGGTCCTGGGTAGTTGCAACAAGGGGGTAACTTTTGTTTCGCGAGTCTTACTGCTCATTAAACCAGCATAAAAATTTCATACTTCCCGACGGTAACGAAATTGCCGGCAATAAGAGGGTGGCCGCCCCTGTTATTTTCGTAACGGGGAGTGTTTGTTATTACTGTGAACTTTCTGTTAGATTAAATACCCCGATAACATAAACCAATGTACGGCGAAGAGTACTTTCATCTCACCTGGTTTCTGATATTTCGCAAAAATACATTCCAAAATCACAATTTTCGGGGACTTATTTCGCCCTTAATATTTAGGTTAGGTACAAAGTCCCATATATGCTTGCCACTTGATTTTGCATAAGGAATCACCTCACGAAGTTTGTCGGTCGAATTCAGCCCCACCTGTGTATATATAAACATATGTATGGGTATACACACACGCATATATATATACAACGTGTGAGATATAGTGATGTAGGCTGTTTGCGATTGAGTCATTTTGGAAGACTTGTTCAGGGTCTACTTTTCTGCTCACTATGTATCCTGCCACAGTGCTGTCAAATTAGCATTGCCGCTGATCCGATGACTTGGTAAATAGATCGGTCAAGAGAAACTTTTAAATAGTGGACAACGCAAATATTTTACTGGTATCTGAATTACCACTAGTGTTTGCGCTAATTAAACATAAAGTAGACAAAATGATTTCAGTGTCCACAAACGTAAACATCAGCATTTAATTAACTACGATGTTGCCAACTGCAAAACAAGCAAGTCGGTAAACTGTGCCCGTTCAAATACCGGGTGTTCGGAAATTGTTCGGCATAGTTTTAAGAGGTGGTAGGACAAGCCAACACAGAAATTTTGATATACGGAACATTTGTCCGGGAACAGCAGTCAAGGCATCACGAATTTACACGGAGCATAATCTCGGCATGCGACAGCCGAACAGGAAAACTTCTGTACAGGTGTTTCGACGGCCATGTGACACAGGACAGCTTCAACCAAGACATCACAATGCTGGAAGCGAAGAGTCTTGTTTGAACATGGCCGTTTTGAGGAACATGTTCTCGATCAGTTGGCAGTACAACTCAACACAATCACTCGTACAACTGAGCACAACGTGGGAGTCAGTAATCCGACAGTTCAGGATGTGTTTAACTTAGGCAACAGTTACAACCACGTCATCTACAGAGAGTGAAGGCACTAAGCCCAGTGGACTTCCCACTTCGTGCGCGATTTGATGAGTGGTTTTTAGCGCTAATTAATGACAGTACGCACTTTGGTGGGATCCTGTTGTAGTGTGGTGGCGGCATGTTCACCAGAAAATGGAATGATTAATACCAAAAACAGCCATGTGTTCAATGATCACAACCCATATCCATACAAAATTTCGCGCTGAACATTTGGACTGGACTTGACAACAATTACCTTAGGCAGGCTGGTGTTACACGATTGCAAGATGCATTTCGCGCAAGATTTGTTTTGAAATTTTTTGTACGAGAATGCCAACTAGATTTCGTGCGAAACGAGTTCACGCGCAGATAAATAAGATGAATAGTGTCTCGCATCAAAATTAGTTGATAGTCCTGGTGAGTACCAAACAGCCATGATATTACAATACAAAATATGAAGTTTCTTACTTTAACAAGGTATTTGTTTCAAAGATATTCCTCCAAAATATAATTGTTCTCATTTTATTCTCAGTAAACTGTCTGAACTCCAATCCACATTTTAAAGTTATTTTCCAGCAATGTTTTATTTCCCTGTATTCCTCTTCGCACTTCTCAGATTATGGTTTTCTTTTACTCTATGGTTGATGTTACAACAGGTCACATGACCAGCATATAAGGACCAATAGGATCACAACTTGCATCGCCTTGCACGAAAAAAGTAGGACCTGCTACATCTCCTCATTTCGTGCAAGATGTACCTCGCACACAAACTTGTGCAAGGGAAATTCTCGTGCACGGTCGGCATCTCGCGCAAGTTTAGCGCTCATCTTGCATCGTGTGAAGCCTGCTTAACTGGGCCATTGAGGCAACTTAACGTTGCCTCAATGGTAACATTTAGCTGTGATTTCTAGAAGACGTGCTGCCTGTTTTCATGGCAGGCATGCCAATCGCCGTGCGGCTACAGATATTGTTCTTACAAGACCCTCCTCCCCCCCCCCAATCTACACTATCACTTCACACATGCTGTATGGGAGCACTTAACTGGCACCTTCGCTGGTCCGATGGTCGGGACGAGCAAGTCTGGTAGCTTGACCCACCAGGTCTCCCGACTAATACGCGTAGAATGTTTCTTTGATGATGGGGGGGGGGGGGTCATATCAGAATCCTTGTCTACCAAACACCCATGGAGAGTGAGGATAACATAACTGCGAGAACTATTGCCACATACCTTGACGTTCAACTAACACACAGTGTTTTTGACAGAGTGGGTAACAACATGGTTGGCCACGTTAACTCCCGCTGGCGAGAGGCACGACGTTACTTCTAACAGCTACTGTAATGGTGCGCCAGGCTTCACATCTCTTTGTCTAATTACTACTGTTGTGGAGCGTCCTACTGAGGAATGACACCAGACAATACAATTATTCTGTTTGCAGTACAGGTGACTCCACCTCTGCAAGATGAGCCTTTGAAGACTTGGTGGCGTGCTCAGTATCAAACACTGGTTTCTCCCTAATCGTCTTTATACAAAACTCAGTAAATCACACGAGTACGGCACTTTAAAGGCTGTTCAGGATTAAGTGAGCACTTTCGAAATCAACCTTAGAAAAATGTCACTGCACCTACCTGCATATATTTTAACGGGCGCAATGAGTGAAATCTGTCCAGTAAAGTTGGTAACGATGGGGGGGGGGGGGAATAGTTTCGTATATTAACGTCGAACAAAATGTGTTAGGTAACGATTTATAATAACTCAAATTATTTATCTCGTTTACTGTATTTTTTAATGCATCGAAGTACAAAAATGAGCAGATTTTTACAATATTTACTTTTCTAATAATTTCACAGTTTCACTTTACCAAAGCATGAAAAAAGTGATGAGGCCCATGACAATGTTAATCTTGCATAAGGCGGGAAAACACACAACGTGTTTACAAGTAGATCTTAAGCAGGGCTTTCAAAAGTGTTCATTTTAATGTGAACAGCTTATACAATCATTACGTTATATATAACGGGAGAGTAATTATGTTTTACTGCGAATCAACTATGTGAAAGCCTCTTGTGTTAAGTATCAAGCTAATGTCTCTCCGACGTATACGTTTGTAACCAGTTCACCTTGATCCTTGTTGCCGAAGGCTGTATCACCTCGATGTAATTGGCAGCGGTAGTCCCCGGTATATATCTCTCGTGTCCCTTCTGGAGAGGTCGGCCACTGGCTGGAGTCTGGCCCCGTGACGAACCTCACGCTGGCCTATATCGGGCGCGTTGTTTGATGTATCGCCATACTGTTTACTGTCTGCCGTTTGTCGCAATCACTGGCATCCTGATTCCCCGCTGAATGTGTTGCTAGATTCACGCGAGCGGCGAGTAAGGGCTCGCTCACACCACTACACTACGATCCATTGTTTGCCGTCTCGTGCGGGGATTGGTGACGTGTCATCTGCTGTCCGCCTACAGGCTGCCTCTACTCCCGTCAGCACGTGATTGGCCCAAGCAGCGCGCCGAATTCAAACAGTGCGCACATCGTTTGACGCCTGTAGCTCGGTAGAGGGGCGTTTCTGAGCACATGTTCCTTACATCAAAATCATGCCCAACAATGTTTAAACATCCAGTATATGCAGTTAGGCCTCGTGTTAGCGGCCCAATGCCTTTCTTCAGTGGTTCGCGTCAAACGTGATCGATGACACGGTGAAGAAAGGTTCATATTCCCAGCAGAGAACTGCTCTTGTTTTGTTATGTAGTAAAGTTTTAGTCTTGCTTTATTGACATCTACCAAATGCCATATAATACGAAGTCTTGACGTGCTAACACAGTTTCATTATTCACAAAGAGTAGTCCTCGGGATTCAAAGGTAGGAGTTAGATTCATTAAGAAGTTTTATGTTGATGTTTGTACCGGTTTAGCGTCTCACAGCTCACAGAGAATAGACCTTAAAGAATCATATTGTTTTTTTTTTCCTTTCACGATGCAATTGAAATACATGGTGACTCGTGTCTAGTCCAAACAACATACTTCATAAACAATTCTGTTCAAATGATAAAATTTACTAAACGAACTAATAACTGTGTCACACTTACTCACTTTTTTTACAATCTCCGCTATCACCAGTAAATATTGAAGTCGTACTGAGGGTTCTAGTATCATCTGTTTTACCATCATCACGCAATATTTTATAAAAGAATAGATAACTGTCTTTGTCAGCCTCTTTCGTTTTAACTCGCCCAATAGAGAGGAGGTGTTAATGTTTACGTCGAGGATAGGATAAGGGTTCACTTTTTTGTGGTGAATGGTTCAGGTCTCGGCAGTACCAGCCACTGGAATGAATGTTGTCTCAGCCGAGTGCACAGAGAAAAACTCGCCAGCTGTCCTCCACACAGGATGCTGTGTACTATAACTGTTGCCTGTACATCTTCCCGCGAAACAGTTTTGTGAGGCTGTGACTCCAGTTGAACATTACTCTCTCTCTCTCTCTCTCTCTCTCTCTCTCTCTCTCTCTCTCTCTCTCTCTCTCTCTCTCTCTCTCCAGGGTGCACTCTCTTTTTTTTCTCTCATTTCCTTTCTCATGCAAATTACACTTGACACTCTTTATTCGTGCTTTACAACGTAATCTGTAGTGATGTGTAGTTTAACTGTTTACTAAAAATAAGAGAGGGTGGAGTTCGTTACGGATATGATAACAACATAGTTAAACTTTGCATTTTTATTTTATAACTGAGCTTATCGAAGTGTCATTCTTTAATTACATGTTTGAGAATTAAAAGGAAATAGTTGTTGAGAGCACGAATATTGCATGTATCCACATATGTACATACATATTGTCAACAACTACGCCCACACACTCTCGACATCTGCAGCTGCACTGACGTCACTTCAGGGCTTGAGTGTACAGGCTTAGCTTCCTCGTCGTCTCTGGACCTGTCACTTCCTCCTCCTCTCAGATAAAGCACTCGCCCTCTTTGACAGGTTATGTTTCTTATTGAGCATCACAGTCGTCGCTAGAGGAAACATCAACAACTGCAGGATCACCACTGCTTGTGTGGTGACAAAACAACGTGGGCGGGACGTATCTCACATGTCCGAGCAGTCTAATTGCGGATTGACTACGGCCGACTGAAGTACTCTCATCTCATACCTCATTGATACAGACGATGTTTTATCGCGGGGGAAGTTTACTGTTTTCTAGGATTCAACGTACTGTAAACATGTTAGACAGTTTTCATCCCTTATTGGCTGAAATGCATGTTTGAAGCCACTGCCCCATTTCACTGGGCCAATGAGGATTCTGGTACTGTAACGCAGAACTTTCGTGATTGGTCTGCAAACAACTTAGTAGAGTCAAAACCTTGTTCATCCAATCATGAAAGAATAAACAAGTTAGAGTGTCATAGAATATATGTTGGCTCAAAAAACATCCGCGATTTTTCCATTATCTCCACTCATTGGGTGTGGAATGTTATATTTTTTTATAGTATTCATGGATGAGTACATAATACGCACATGGGGTAGTTTTCGAATAAGACATATTTTCCCCTGAATCTCTGCGCATTGTTCTTTGGTATAGCCAGGGGAGGGGCGTAATACCTGTAAATAATTATGAGGGTCTGTCGCACTTATCCAACCATATCCAATACGTTGCTTACAGTTTATGGTTAAGCAGAAGTAGGTCTCTGGGATGGCAAGTACAAAGTGGAGAAGGTAGTCTAATACACGAGTAATTCACCTCATATGAGATTTATTAAGGATGACTTGGAATGAACCAACAGCTTTTGACTGATTTACGTACTGAAACGAATTTTGAGGAATATAGACATTTAGTGTAGAATAACTGCTCGAAATATTCAGGAAAATTTGAATTCCAGACTTATGGGGTAGTTTTGCGATGTGTAGCCAGTTTTGTTGGACCAGCAGGTAGATAAATCATACAACCCACAGACACGCTTTGCGTTCATTATAAAAAAAAAAATTCGCCCTTTTCCCCCCTGAAAATGTGGCATTCGTTAGATAAGTGAATTCTTCAATTGTTTCTGATTTTATTTACGCAGTTTTATTGCGTCATTTACCGAATATTGCTCCAGCAGCTTATGGTTAAAGATTGTCTGGAATATTTCCATGTGGTTTCAACTATTCCTATTAGAATATGTATATTTTTAGTAAGTTTCGCTGCAGTAGTATTTACGTTAGAATTATGAATGAGCTGAGACATTTGGCGAAGGTCGCATTGTTTGCGGGGCGCCATTGTGTATGCCTTTTAGCCATCCGAACAGGTTTGGTACACATCAGCTACGGATGCTGCAGCACTATGCCGCTGTTGTGATAAGAGACTGTGAGTGAACTCTCAGAGGACTCTGGAAAGGGCCGTGTCATACTAGTTATCGTACCTCACTTCCAACAGCATCTCCCTTCTTGTTTAGCTTAGACTTGAGTGGAAATATTCCAGCGGACTCTGTCCGAGGGAGATAAATTGTGTGTGTGTGTGTGTGTGTGTGTGATGTCAACACAGGCTGCTTAGGTTGTAGAGCTTCCTCCTGACACTGCTTCAGAACAATATGTTTTTCCTCAAGCACCGTGTATTTTCAATCGATAATTATTACATCTTATTAAGTGAAGTTATGAAAACAGTCCAGCGGCCGACAATTTATGGTTTTTTGAAGTCTTGGATGTTCTGTTTAAAAATTAGAGCCGATTTTTATAGACAGGCAGGATTTATTTGTGGGATAAAACATTTGTATGGGAAGCTACCACAATAGCATAATTTTCAGTACGATTGAAAATGAGATCTACCTAATCTTGTTGCAGTTGGCAACATTGCAGTGCACCCCTCAGACCTCCCCCCCCCCCCCCAACCCGGCGATTGTCTACCTAGATGGTACAAGGTCAAGCCATCTTTGTTCGTTGGTTATTCAGTTCAGTTGCTTGTTTATAAAATTAAAGGTTGTTCACGGTGAAGTGAGCACTTTATAAATGCACCTGCATTCATATATTTTAATAGGCGCACTGAGTGACATTCGCCCAGTAAAGTTGGTAACGATGGATGGAAAGTAGTTCCATATCTTAACGTCAAATAAAAATTTGTTATGAACAAATTTGTAATAATTTAAATTGTTTATTTTGCTTTCTGATTTTTTTTAATGCATCGAAGTGTAAAAATGAGCAGATTTGTAAAGTATTTACTTCCTTAATAATTTCACAGGTTAACTTGATCAACGCATGAATAAAGTGTCGAGGCTCATGGCAATGTTAATTTTACATAAGGCGGAAGAACACACAACGTGTACACAAGTATATCTTAATCAGTGCTTTCAAAAATGCTCAGTTTACCATGAATAACCTATAATAATTTTTATGAGATAGAAATGTTGTAATATATTTTTATCTCGTAGTTCTATTCTGCTCACTTTAATTACGAAATAAGTGCCTATATCCCCCCCCCCCAACCCAACTTCCAAAACCACCCACAAGATCAAGGCACTCCTGGAATGCTAACTTTGCAGCTTTACCCCTGATGTCATCGCTGTTACATGCATTCCGTCACACAGGATCTGTAAGTGTCGGCTGCTTCTAGAGCCACTGGGTGGTCCCGGGTTAACATAGGTCAAGACTGTGGATGTCTTGTCGCTAGAGCTGGCATGGAGAAGACAAAGCCCTGTACTTACTGTCGCTATCTATTATTCTTACTTCCTTAACTTGGCACCTAGTTTACGATGGAATTCTTATTTCTGAATCCTGCTGCAAAACTAGCATGTTGCTAACACTTTCGGTATTCATTGTCAGCGCATACACTTGTGGGAATGACTACTGTGCAGCAAGAACACACACTGCCATATGGATGCAGTTCATCAATTTCGTAAATGAATGAATTTTCGTAACAGTGAGCACTTCAATAGTGATTGCACTCTAAACCCTAATCACTGAAATCAGTCAGTGAAATACTAGTCACTGAAAGTATGTTTAGAGCTTATTACACGCCTGCCAATAAGTCGAATGAACTGGGAATCAATGTCACGGAGTCATGCTCGAAATGGCGACTTTGATATTTTCGACACAATTGATTATTTGAAAAGTTTTCTATTGATGTTAAAACATATAAATTTATTTTACAATATGTAAATAATTGTGGAGGGGAGAGTGGTCGTGCCACAGTCCAGAACATACAACTCATGTTTGCAATGTGACCACCCTACTGTGCACCCACTGGGACCGCGGTGGTGTAGTGGGTAGACTACTTCTTCTGCGAACCGGGTTCGATACCAGCGGAGTCGCTCCCGGATTTTCACACGTGGGATCGTGCCGGACGCCTCCGATGGTCGGCGGGTTTCCCGGGGCTCTCCCGTTTCCCCCCGCGCATTTACTTTCCGGTGCTGCTCCATACTCTCCTCATTTCACATTCATCGGCTCTCAAGACCTCGATTTTAAGAACCAGCCAAATCTCTCCACTCTCAGCACCCATATAAAGCTGCGTAGAACAAACAACGCCAGACGAACATTTACAATTTCGCCACGTAAAAATGTTTATCCTTCGATAACGAAAGTGTATCTTGCGCTTAAATGATTTTGAACAGTTTAGAATAATATTACGTGTACACGGGCGTCCAGTATTCTACAACGCTACGAAAAACGCGTTAAATCATTGAAATTCAGCCACTGTAATAATCAGTAACATCCAGCTAATTTCAATTCTAACTATTTCCACTGGTTGTCGTTGATTTGCCTCCATGTTCACACTTTCATGTTCAGAGTGCAGCGCACTGTGGTGTATGCAGCCGACAGCGGTTATCGTCCTTCATGACGAGACAGCGACGCGAACATAATGTTATATATTGTTGAAGCACTAGAGAGAGAGAGAGAGAGAGAGAGAGAGAGAGAGAGACCCCTTGGTTAGTATACCGAGGTCGCTGGTTCGAGTCCCACCACTCACAACCTGCGGTGCGACAGATAGTCTGATAATACTGTATCACAAATCAACATAAAAGGAATAAGAAAAAGAATTCGTTAAACTAAGCACAGCACTTCACACATACTCCACGCACACATACACCACACACACACACACACACACACATATATATATATATATATATATATATATATATATATATATATATATATATATATATATATATATATATATATATATATATAGTTACAATTGAACTGAACAATACTGAAAGCTTTTCTTAATTATAGAGTTCTTAAACGAAGATATTTTTCGTTCTTTTGCCAAATGAAACCTTTTTTAAAAAGTTCGGTGATATTCAAGCGAATTCTTCCTAATGCCAGACGTAGGCCTACAATCAATACTTTCATGATTTCTTGTAAAAGTTTAAATTTTTTTCCAGATCTGAGGAGCCATATTTGTTTTCAAAAAAATTTTGTATAGAAATAATGCATAGGCCTATAGTCGTATTGTATTGTAACGTATTGTAAAGGGATTTGTTAACGTCCCCTGGTTTTACGCTGGAAGGCTTATCAGGGGACAGCTTTCAGACTAACTTACAACCTAACTTATATTACCACGTATGCCTTGCCCGGTATTATAGCCCAGATCCTCCCGCACCCTAGATCGGCGGCACACCAACTGACTGCGCCACAGGAGGTCGGCGAGTCTGTAGATAAAAAATAACTTGTAACATTTACGCAGAAGTAATGTTACACAAATTCTACAATGCCAGTCCTCTTTATTTGCATGTTCATTAAATTGTAAGAAATTTTAACAGACGAGAGCTAACACAATATTTATGCACTACTGGCCATTAAAATTGCAACACCAAGGAGGACGCGAGCTATCACAACCATCATTCACGGGTGCGTTGATTACTCTTGCAGCTCGGTATTATGTACAGTAGCCTACCTGGGGAGAGTACGGTATGGTCCAGAGTACGGGTGGCAATGAACTCTCCTACACGACATGGCACTGAGACGAACGAAGATACTTTGGATGTCCGTATGGGATATCTTCGTCCTTGATACTTCTATGCGTGCCCAAAGTTCATCCGTTGCGGACGAGGAAGTCCTGTGACAGACCAGCCATCGCATGACCATGGGCCACACGTTTCCAATGGGCGAGAGATCCGGCGAACGCACAGGCCGAGGGGAAACATTGTGACGTGGGACTGTCGGACGATGTGTGCTACATGCGACCACGCATTATGTTGTTGTCGCAGGGTCCACAGGCTGGCCCTGAAGATAGGGGGGGAAAAAAAAACAGTCTCGATCATCTCTGCGATGTAATCATTGCTGGTCAGTGTACCAACGATGCTAGCCAAGCGTGAGCGGGGCTGGAATTATGGTAGCCCGTACCATAACTCGAGGTGCATGGCCGGTGTGATTGTATGCAACGCAGTACTCGGTCAGACGAGTGGCACTGTGCCTGCTGCCAGACCGTCGTGATGCCTGGTTCACATGTACGTCGATCATGCCAGGTAGACAGAGCAGGCAGGACCGATGGTTGTTCACATCCAAGCAGATGTTCTGCGTAGACATTTTGTTGTTGTATTCGTGATTTTTAGCGCCAAGATTCGAAAACAAACTATAAATAGCAAACCATACTGTATTCACAGTTACTCCTGCCTTTTCTGAAGCCCTGCTGTAGTTCTACTTCCAGGATATTCCTCCGCCTCGTACAAACTAAGCTTAACTAAGCCTAGAGAATTGCACCAGAGGACAATACACCGCATTCGTGCGCACTCAGTGTAACAGTATTTTGTATAAGAACTATTTCTCACTGGGCGCTACCAACATAGCTGTTTCCTCCCTGTTCTTTATTCAAATTATTTATAATTGAAGCATTATAATTTATAGATAAAATATGAACAACATTTCAATTTAACAGGAAAAATAGTAACTTTTATGAACACGAGTATAAAACGCTTGTGATACATGGGATGTGTTGAAAATTACTAAACACGTCATACATGGGGAGATTTTTCAAAGGTTTGATTCAAAAAGGCTGACGATACCGTGAATGGACTATACATGCTGTCGTCTTTCTACTCTAGTTTATTAATTCCCTTGTAGTGTGGTTTATTTTCTAAATAGTTTTCACGAGATTGTAATGTTATTTTTAAACACAAATTAATTTTTGACTTTAGTGCTATCTTTCGGTTCATTTTTAAACAACGTTTATTGAATAAGACTAACGCTTATATTCACGTATCCCATTATAAATAAGTACATTATACTATCCTATTCATTCACATCAATACACGTCGAGTATTCAATAAATAAGTAGCATAAAATATGTGAACCAGCTGACTTCTGGGTAATATCGGCGACGTCTGCTCTTTCCGCGAGCAGAAAATATCGGCGTGAGCTCAACTTTTCTGCGCGACTCGGACAGGCACTGAGAACGGCTTCTGATTGGCTGTTCTGTCTGTTACGCGTGATAGGCTTACATGTGAACCAGGTATAAAGGACCTTACACAATTGAAAACTTTAACATTTTACTTTATCATTTGTCTTTACGTTCGCTTTCCGACGTGTCAAAGTTAAAGTCAAGCAGCCATTTTGCCGAGGATCTAACAGAGGTTATGTGGATGGAAAGTGCGTAATTTTATTGTAGGGCGTTTTAAATGTCGGTGTATTAAACAAAGTTCGTCTTAAATTAAATAAATGGCAAACAAATATAATGTGAAGAGGAAATATATGAATTGACGTATTTTAATAAAGTAAACAAATGAGTTTTTTTGTTTTGAAATAATCTTTTAATGTAAATTTTAAGCATATATTTAAAAAAATGTACATAAAGTGCATTCCTGGATAGTATAATTATTTACATAGCAGGATACGCATTTTTACGAAGTTCGCAGAACCTATGTTCAGTTGCCTGAACTCTGACTTTACAATATTGTATTGTGTATTGGTGGTTTCGTCGGAGGAAAGGAAACGTCAAGTCAAATGCTAAAGTTTTCTATTGTGTAAGAGGCTTAATGCTGCGAGCTGAAGCACGAGTCGTCGGAGATGATGTCCCTCGAGGCCCATCGTTCCACGCACCACTGAAGAGCAAGGTCTGCCATAGCTGCCGTTATACCGGCCTGTACGCCACACGCCATGGCATTTCCCGCCTGGCGCTGCCAGATTTCATCTCAGGTTTGGTAACTGGACCTGTCCTATTTTCCGTGGCAGGTTCCATGCCGGCTCTCGTACCTGGCCAATCACATTGCAGTTTCAGAGCGTAGGGTGCTCCCTGTGGCTGCTACTTGAAACGAGTTGATGAAGAAACTGAAAAAGACTTCTCCATCTTGAATTTACATCCGTAAGGTTGAAACTCTGTCAAATAGATTTGAAATATGGCAACGACGAATAATATTGGCTATGATAACTTTTAATTGCTGTTTAAAACAGTTCTAAATACTTAAAACATTACCTACTGCATGAAAAACTTAATTTTCAAAATTACTTCTACAGTATAAAAACTATATATCTGGTGTGTGAACTGAAACCCTGCCTCTATAGCTCAGGGGTTCTTCGTCAAGATAGGTGGAACATGGCGCGGCGTGGCACATTGCGTCAGTGGTACGGCAATTTTTTATTTTCATTCTGACGTTCACGCCTACAGGAAGTGCGTGTATATTATATTACCGAGGTTGGGTGTACGCTGTGCGCTGCCCACCCCTCGGTCCTTACAAGTCTACAATTTAATGTTCCAGTAGTAATCGTCGATAGGTGGTAGTGTTATAAGTCAGTGTCACGTGTTTTGTGCCCCTAGGTAAGAATTGTGTAGATATTTTATTGAGTATTTTGTTATTGTTTATATTGTGGGTTGTATGTGTACTGTATATAATAGGTTAAGGGTAAACGCCTCTGTATATCGTGTGTGATAATAAATATATTTTTATTTTAAAAAGGCGGGGGGGGGGGGGGGTAAAGAGCCGACTTGTAGTCGGAGGGTTGCGGATTCGCACCCCGGTGGTCCCGACGCGGCAGATTTTCAGTTCGCTTGACGCACTGGGAATTTGTCAATAAGTTGGTATCACTTGACCTTAACAAGTTCAACAACAACAACGACAACTTACGTCGCACCATATAACTGCTGGTACAGCGGTAAAGTTGCGGCGCACGTGAGTATTACGTGACTTTTGGGTATGAGTTCGAAACTCCGTCGAACCCACATTTATTTTACCATTAAATTTGACATGCGGATAATACCTCGGTACATATTGAAAAAATATAATTTTGTAACCGGTCAGTAATTTTCGTCAAAATTAAAAATAACACATCCGTACTCTCAGTGACTTCACGAGATTTTCAAGAAAATGAATGAAACTATACTAGTAAGCAAATAATTTATGTAAAAGGCGAACAATAAAATAGAAGTATTAAGATGTGCTAACTAGTACAGACGAGAATTACACGCACGCCTAGCGCCTCGTCGCCCCTACGTGCAAGGCGTGCAGTGTTTCCGTCGTGACGCTGTACTGTGCAAATTAGATCTGTAACAGTGAGGTTTTATTACACGCGATGAAAGACCACAGATTAAACTACGCCCGTAGCTTCAGACTTTTCTTTTGTCGCTTAAGTAAACTGCATAGGTAAGCTTTAAAAATGTGGTATTTAACCATTTTCACTTTTTTTCTGCGAGAATGCACTAATATGGCAAATTTAAAAAATGGGCATAGATAGTTGCTTTTTTTTTTATCTTTTCTGATAAAAATTTGTATTTGCATAACATTTATTTACCGAGATACGCGTATTCGCGCAAACAACTATTTCGCAAAAAAAAATGCAGCTCTAGTGTTATCTTGGGTTAATTAAACATCTGTTAATACAAACAAAAGTACTGTACTGTATGCATCGCAGAGTTCTGCAATATTATTAATTGTTGATACAAAGTGCTCGGAAATTCCGCTTACAAACTCCTAAGACTTGTAGAGGGGACCTAGTAGATGATATTTTGAAGAAGGACCCATGACCGGAAACATACCGTTTCCGTGCTACAACCATTTCAAATCAGGTATTTTACACATGACCATCCAGCATACCTGCCCACACATTGATAGGAAATCTGTGCTGCAATACCTGGACATGCGTGGTATTAGGGTTTTCGTCTGCCCAGACATGGCTGTTTCGAGAATAGAGAACACTGTTCCTAGTGAATGTACATTCATCTGTGAACAGAGCGTGATGTGGCAACAGGCTCGTCAGTGCAGCGGTGCAGGAACCACGTGCAGAAGTCAACACGTGGTGCAACATCTGCTGGACCCAAAGACTGTGCCCTTTGGATGTGGTAAATATGTAGTTGTTGCTCATACAGAACCTCCCAGACTATGCTGGGAGCAACATCCATTGCACGCGCTGACGGGTTCTGTTCAACGTGATGCAGTACAGCCTCTTCCAGTTCGGGAGTGCGGCGTCTCTTTGGAGCACCACAGTCGTTCCTGTTGGTGGTGGAGGTACCTTGTTCCCGGAGCCGTTGTGTAACTGTGGCAAGAAGAGTATGTCGCACGTTGTGGATAACGCTCTTGATACAGCAGACAAGCTGCTCTTCCATTACCTTCAGCTGCGCCATACACAAGGATCATGTCTGTGTATTCCGCAAACGTGTACTCGACCTTGTTGATCGGAGACACAAAGGCACGTGCAATGGTGCTCGAGGCAGGGTAGACGTCGCGTGCCATCAGGTGATTGTCTGTGGGTACCCGGTTGCATTCCAACACAGGGACATCCGAGACATTGCTCTTCCTCTCAGCGGAAGTGGACGAGTGATACACCTGATTTTAAATGGTTGTAGCACGGAAATGGTACGTTTCCGAACATGGGTTCATATTCAAAAGATAGTCTACTCAGTACCCTCTACAAGTCCTGGGAGTTTGTAAGGGGAGTATCCGAGCACTCTGTATATTCTAGAAAACCTTCCTGTTGTAGACGAATATCAAGAGTGTGGTAGTTACGACGGAAGGTGCTTCGTGGCCTCTTGAATTAATAATAAATCTGCGACTGCTGTAAAGCTGCAACGTGTGGAGCCTAATGCACGTAGCTGAATGGTTTTTACGTACGTTGCAGAACTTGCGGTTTCCAAATGCGACCGTGAGTAAGGTCAGGTAGGTACCTTTGTCACATACCGGCCGTGTGTGCTCGAGACACTTCAGCCAAGTACACACACAGTGTATGGAAATAGTAATACATGTTAGGCTGAAAATATCGGAATGTTTAGCATTGGTACTATACAAAGTTGGAAATTTCCTTATGCATTTGACTCTTTCCTGAGTAATTGTAGGAATGTTACCATCCATGTATGGGGAAATGATTTATTGCACGTGCTTTAAATATTCACTGGTATGGTGAGTTTACCGGAGTTCCGGACTGTTCCCACAGGTAAGAGTAGGCCTAAAGTAAAGTAACTGTTAGAAAAATAAAGCTTTGTGATATAGAGTTCTCATAGATAACTATTGAATTACTGATGAACTGGAACCTAAGATGGGCAGCCTCACAGTACATCAACTCTTTCTTTACGTTTATTCTGTTGTTATAGTTGTTATTTAAGATTTCATTTAAGATTTGTCGTTTCAGTATTCCTCGTCTGTTGCAAGGGACAAGTGTCCTCCTCTGACCCTCCCCAAACAAAGTTCCTGCATGCTTGCTACGAACTATTTTCTCTTTGGTCCACTAAGTTGTCGCGATGCACATAACTCTTTCAAACTAAGATCATCTCATTTATACATTATCTAGTACGTCCACGACCCTGAAGCATTGTTTTGGGTTTTTTACATTTGTAGATAAAGTTCGCACAACTTCAGTTATCGCGTTTACGACGGCTTATCATAAGATATTAACTATTGCACCACACTCAGGCGAACCTTCTTTCCGCAGTGAATTTGTAACGCTATCTGAATAATTCTAATGGCAATAAACTACAGATAACATTGTGAACACGTCATAAGTACCAACTGTTAGTATTGGTTGCTGATTGTCGGTGAGATAGCCGAACATACTAAGTTCCTCTCCAAACCTCCCCTCTAAGTCACCGATACCTATACACAGGTTATACCTATAGCACTGCTTTCTACTTCGTACGTTAACTCCCGCAAAGCAAAGATCTAAATCGGCTCTTTTTTCTTCGGGATCCACCGGGAATTTTGCAAAATTTCTACTAGCCTTCATGCTGGTCCGAAAATAAAAGTGTTCTATTCCAATCACTCGCGCACCTGCCGCGACAGCGCCCTTGTCCTTCACTCGCACCTACCGCGTCCACCCGCTTCTACTTCTGTCACAAACAAAACGCACATATTTAAGCATGATGGCGTTCCCTTGTCTACTTTACGCCACGCAGTGCGCTCAGTTGGTGCAGGACTTAAGACTCGGGGAGTGGGATGGTAAGCCAGAATCACTCCCCTCCTACCGGGCGAGACAACTCACTGGACTCGCATTCGGGAGGACCCGGGTTCGATTCTCGGTCCAGCCACCCTGATTTCTGTTTACCATGGTTTCCGAAATCACTCCAGGCGAATGCTCGGATGGGCTCCTAACAAAGGCCATGGCAGATTCCTTCTCCAATCCTTCCGGAATCCCTCTCCCCTGCGCAAACTTGCACCGTCTCTAATGACCTCGCTGTCGACGAGACGTTAAGCCCAACTACTTAAAGGCTGTTCACGATAATATGATCACTTTAGAAATGAACCTTAGAAAAAGTCACCTCCGCTGCCTGCATATATTTTTTTTGGCACACAGAGTGACATCCGCCCAGTAAAGTTGGTGACAATGCCTGGAAAGTAGTTCCATATTTTAATGTCAAATAAAAAGTGTTAGGTAAACATTTGTGATAACTTAAAATTATCTCTTTCGCTTTTTGCTTTTCTTTAATGCATCGAAATGTAAAAAAGCAGATTTGTAAAGTATTTACTTTTTTACAATGACACAGTTTCACTTGACCGACGCATGAATAAAATGATGAGGCACATGGCAGGGTTAATCTTACATAAGGCGGAGGAATACACAACGTGCATAAAAGTAGATCATATGCAGGGCTTTCAAAAGTGCTCATTTTACCGTGAACAGCCTATGCCTTCATACATCATTCCCCCCCTTTTCGCCCCCCTGGGTGCAAAGAGCAAGTCATACCACACTGCAGTCTTTCGTTGCGTTCTCTTTCACACACACACACACACACACACACACACACACTCATTCATCTTCATATTGCCGTTGATAACTCTCGTGATACTGTCCTCCGTCTCACTTTTTCAGGAAATTCGTTTCCGTCTTCCGGTATTAACGTGCCGTTGCCTTGTTCATTGGGTTACTTCCTGGAACAATACAAAGCCTAGGATGGAGACATGTTCGGGTAGTGTCGGGTAGTGGCGAACATACAGCTGTCTCTTCATACAAGACACCGTCCTCCCCTCATCACAGCTTAGAGATTAGCAGTTAGTAGACCTACATTCACGGCTATAGCAGCCACTGCGTTGAATCCACTTTTTATTTTCGAGGTCTGATGCACAACCAATCGCAATGCCCATGGAATTAATGATGGCCGCGTCGAATAGAAAACAAAAAGACTGAAGCTATGTGTTTTGATTCTGTGCCGTCATACACGGCAGTTTCCTGTAAGGACTTGGCCTTACAGGTGTATCCACAACATTTTTATTAATTTGTTTATTTACCTTTCTTTTTAAGACTACGTTTTCTAGAACGTCAATATTGTTCTTTATTTATCCTCTGCAATATTATTAATTTTGAAGTTTGGATAAAGAAAGAAAAACGTGATCTTTATGTTACCAGTTTAATTAATTACTTGAAGTAAAATCTAATTATGATTGTGTAATTTCCGTACAAGTGTTTGTATTGGAAAAAGAACTTTGTGAAATTAAATTTTTTATTCTATTTCGGACGCCTATGAACCCAGTGATCATACAACTCTGATTTGTCGTTCGTCTCTGCCGGATGCCACCAAATTCAAACCTCGGCAAAGGTATTCAAATTTGTTTGTTGTAAGAGAACTTTCACTAAGAGCCTAAGAGAAGGCTTCCTTCTCAGCGTCTTGTATCCAACGCCGAGTTAAACTATGCGTTTTTATTCTACGCCGTCATGCCCGGCAGTTTACCATAACTCTATCAACCCATAGGGTGGCTGTTTGAAAAGTGTTGCAGGGGAACGCCCTCTGCCATGCGAAGAACTACTTTCCGCCGGCAAGCAGTCACGACCGTTGTCAGTAATGCAAGTCAGTCAGCGTGCAGTCTCGACGTAACTGCCGCTATGAGGAGTATTTTTGCTAGAGGTGGACGCCGAAGAGGTTAGCTGAGCGAGAGGCAGGTGAGTCCTCGAGAAGGCAATGAGCTCGGACACGAGCGGCTGTGCTCCAGTTGCGCCGTTAGCAGTCAGGAAACGTTACTGGTAACCGGTGGCGTGAAGTGTGTTTTTTTTTTTTTTTTATACAGGATAAGCAATTTCTACTAACAAACGCAATTTCCATCTTTGCTTAAGGCCGTGCCTACAATCAGCCGTTCCTGTGGCTGTGTCCGAATCTCGAGGTCAAGTGACGTCACATTGACGCAGTCCGAACATAGTCTACAAATGCGTTGCCCGAAGTGAGCTTCCAATATCTGACGCTAAATCGCAGCAAATTTTACACATTATTTTTCGTTATGTAGTGATTTTTAAATTGGCTGAATGATTGATTATTTGATGGTTACGAAATGGGTGTTTAGAATTTTTATTTATATTATACGCCATATCTGTTATATTTTAAATAAGTCCGCCAACTGGCATCCAAAAGTTATTTTTTAAACTTTCGTTTTAAAAGTTTTAGCCTTCAAATAAAACTGTTCAGACCGAATGAAGACATAATTAATTATTTCTTAGAATTTCATCATATTTGTTTTGAGAAAGCCCACCTTGCGCATCCATTGTTTACATTAATAACGTAAACATTCCACGAATGCACGCGAAAGCATTTGAAGTTTTCTTCTTTTTATATCAGCTCAGGACACAACTTGGGACAAAAGTTCTGTTTCCCGAGTGCTTCAACACAGGTTGACGTGTAGGACACGGCAGACGTCAGAGAGTCACGTGCACCAATCAGCGCGTCCTTGCCTTACGACACAGGTTGGGATCGCGCAGTTGTAGACAGACCCTTACCCTCCACATGTTTTTTTACCGTTTTATAATACCTAACATTAGTTATAAAAATGGAAACGAAATGAATGTAACAATAATTAAACTTAATATTATTTAAAGAGCATATTACAAAGTGTAAGAAAACTCCCGTTTTCCCTAACACTTTCATCCACTATCCAAGGAAAAATGTAGGACTGGAGGAAGCAAACAGAACGACTGCTCACCCTGCCGAAGGAATGCGATGGCGTGTTGCTAGCGAGTTCGACTCACCGCTAGTCGCTCCCGTTCGTGGAAATAAATACTAGATAGCAGCACTATGCGTGTACAGTAAGGGAGTTATGAAAACTCTGTTTCTCGAATAAGAAACGGGAAAGTCGGAATTAAATGTGTTTAGAGTTAAGGCGAAATCTATAAAGGGTCAAACATTTCCAATGTGTGTAGGTAGGGATAGGAAAATTTCGCGAGTTCAATGACCTGTGTGCTAAACTCCACATTCGTGTATATAATCGAGCCTCAATTGTTTGCTTGTTGGCTGCTTCCCCAGTGAGTAGCCAATGTTACTACACACCTGCCAGTACGGGTTTCTCCATCTGTTTCCTTTCCAATCTGCTATTGGTTCAGAGTCGTCCAGGGCATGTTTAATAAACTGCGACCCAATCGCAAAGTAAAGTTCTGTGTACACATGTTTGACGCCTATCTTGTCCTGAAATGAACTCGCGAATTGTTCCTATCCCTATGTGTAGGGTAAGCATTGCTTGCCTAGCGTGTATGGAATAAACACAACTACTGGTAATGTTATACAATGTGCAGACAATGAGTGTTTCCTCGAGCTCGCATCAACACACTGCACTGCGAGCGAAATTTATTTATTTCTGGCAGAGTCCAAACTGCGTCCCGATGTGGCTAAAACGCATTGTTCGTTTATTAATTTTTCTGTCTCACACGAAAAGAAATCATACTTCTCTCTGGACCGGAATGCTATCGAGACAGCATGTTTACCTCTTTCAGTATGGCCGGAAACACATTTTCCAGTTCGTTGTATTCTGCGGGAAGATACACGGAACTAGTTTATGTCTCTGCGTTGAACTTTGCATCATACTTCCCGTCAATCCAATTGCAAGATCGTCACTTAAGAATTTTCAAGAGACTATTTTTTTAAATTTTATTTGAGGATATTTCATAGTTTGGTGTTATATCAATAATAACTTGAAGAAAGTATAAATAGTTTTAAAAATAACTTCGATAGTTTTTTAGCGTTAGTTTAAGCGTTTTACTTAAATTTTTATCCGTAAAATTGTTTAATATTATTTTATCACGAAGTTTTTTCCAGCTAAAGTGTTTTTTGAAGTCACAGGAGCGGCGTGCTAACAATCTGTTCGAAACCCGACACTTGGTTTGCCTGCAGTGGTCATTTAATGTTTAGCTATCTTCACTTTTAATTTTATCCAACAATTAAAATTAAAATACGGATGAACTACATAACACAATTAAAAAAGAAAAACTTTACGAATGTTGGTTACACGAACAATTATGTTAAGTGGTAGCCCAACGAATTACATTGGTTCAGTGTTCAGTTTTGAGATTTGTTAACTCCTGGAAACCCTGCTCATGTATTTTTCCCAACAGTCTGGTCGTCTTCCTCTTGGTATCCGATCATTTCTTGGACTCCATTCCAACACCGTTTTTGTCCATCTTTCGTCATTCGTCCGAGCAACATGGCCGGCCCATTGCCACTTCAATGTGGCTGTGTTCTCCAAGATGGCTTTGACTTTAGTAACTGATCTGATGTATTGTTTTTTTTTCTTGTCTTTTCTCGTTAAAACCCAGCACTGACCTTTCCATAGCTCTTTGGGCTGTTGTAAGTTTTCCTTTTGTAAATTCATTAAGTGTCCAGGTCTCACCACCGTAAGTCAGCTCTGGAAGAATGCACTGGTCGTAAACTGTTTTCCTTAGATTTATGGGAATATTTGATTTGAGAACAATAGAATGTTTTCCAAATGCTTGCCATCCCAGCTTGATGTGACGGAAAATTCCTGGTCTTACATCTCCTTCCATATTTACAAGCTGGCCTAGATAAACCTACTCACTGACGTTTTCTAAAGATGTATTATTTATTTTTATGTTCCCCACTGTGACCCATTTGTTGGACATAACCTTTGTTCTTGAAAGATTTATGCTCAGTCCAACTGCTTCACACTCAGAGGCAAGATCAGAAACCAAGGTTTGAAGTTCCTCAATGTCGTTGACCAAGAGTGCAATGTCATCTGCGAATCTCAAGTTATTAAGTCTTCTGTCACTGATTATAATTCCTTTTTGTGCCCATTCTAATTTTGACATCGCCATCTCCAACACAGCTGAAAATAACTTCGGAGAGATGGGAACACCTCGCTTTACGCCTCTTTCAATGTGGAAATCTATAGTTGGCTATCTGACACTGACAATAGTGCTTGGCATTCGCTTTGTTTTTAAGTTATTTTTCTCCACTATCGTACTTCTTTTTTAAATTATTGTTTCATGTCACAACGAAAAAAATCTGTATTATGTTAGAAAGGTAGAAAATAATTGTGGAGCTTTCGAACGCCTGTAAATTCCAGTGACAAGTACTGCACGACTGTATGCGTGCAGACCAGTTCAGGCCCTTATTCACAGAGTGTGTGGGTGTATGACACATTGTGGTCCTTATCGCGGACATCCTTCTGTACGCACACGTGCGCCTTAACACTTCAAGGTCTGTGTCCATGTGTACCTCTAGCAGCGCTTATTTGGAAACATTTCCACCCTGGCAACAAAACTTAGGCGGAAAAATAATCTCTGCTTTGCCGTTCTATATTAGTATTATATACAACAACACTTCCTTGTAATAAAAAATTTAGAGAAAATTAGTTGACCAACACGATATCCTGTTCTTCTAGTTGCATACAAAGGGTTATTTGATTGTAAAGGCTATCGCAATCAAATTTTTCTTCAAATAATTTTCAATTCTTATTGAATTCAATTCATTGAATGCGATATGATGTCATAGCATCGTCATAATTGCGACCATTTTATCTTCGAATTTCTTGAATGCCTCGTTTCCCTTCCAAATTTTATTTTCGCGCATGTTCTATATTTTCTTGAATCCAAAATTTCAATCTCTCCTCACATCTTTCTAGGAGTATTAGCAGATGTAATCTCGTAACAATAGAGTTGGGTGCACACATTTAAAGTTTTTGCAAAATAAGGATGCACATTTAAAAAAAAAAAGTACAATAAAGTGAAAAAAAACTTGCTGGGGTTTAACCAAGTATTTTCGTGTCGTGCACGAGTCGTATGGCAAAAATATAGTTTGGTTATTCTTTTAACTAGTTTCATTGAAGGTTGTTTGCGACAGACTTTCATGCGGAGACTTGTCATCTTACTAAATGCAATTCATTGAAAGGCAAATTGAGCGATTTTTTTAGTTCAATAAATAGAATCGAATAAATATTTGACCGAGTGAAATGGCCTTGAAACAGTGAACACAGCCAGCGAATAATGTACGTTTTACGTACAGAATTAGAGCTACTGGCGTTTCGCGAAAAAATACGAGTACACGGTAGACTTCAATACTATAAGTACACGGTAGACTTCAATACTATAAGTACACGGTAGACTTCAATACTATAAGCACCTAACAGCAGTTTGTCTATTGTCATTGGTTGCTGTCTCCTTGATAAGGCGTTTTCATATTTGACCGGGCCACTCAGAATTCGGCAACATCGGCACGGCTCCTAAGTGATTCGTATGCAGACAGTTGACACGTGCCAAAAAGTAATTCAGCCAATCAAGATAGGTGAACGACCCTACAATGTCTTGAAGTATAACTTGTCTTGAAATCTTTTCGCGAAATTTTGCTACACATAAGTGGGGGGTCGAGATAGTCTGCATCTAATATGGCGATGGTAGTCTGTAATGTATTATGCTTGCTGACTTTTATGTATTTTTCTCAAGTTTTTGTTTTTAAGGTCATGGGATTAAGGCCAAGGTTAGGGGTCAGGGTTCATGGGTCACAAAGGGCATTGGCTTCCAATATGGCAGACAAGTGAGGTATACCAAGATGGTGGTCACCTATCAGGATGGCAGTCGCATACCAGGATGGTGGTCTCCAATAATGTATAAACAAATGACGAACGAAAAAAAATCAAGATGGTGGAATGAGTATGAGTGAGTGGGTGCGAGGGAGTCAGTCGTCTGCTGAGAATGTAACGAATGTAATTAATGGTAGCGCTGGGAAATGTAAGTTTATAAAAATAAAATTTATATATTTTTTAAATAGTTTTTAATAGTTTTCTAAATAATTTTAATACTTTAATTTTAATCATAATTTCTTGGGGTTTTTTGCAATATTTTGGGGTGTTTTGGAATTCTTTACGAATTTGTTTTTTTTATTTTTCTATTTTCAAAGTTAAAGGCCTAGGTCACGGGTCAAAGGTCATGGCCGGAGTCAAAGGTCATCTGCATACAATATGGATGCAAGATGGCTGATGAATAGGTCTGAGTCCTATCCTCTATATCTTGTATCGATTTGGCATAGGGTATGCCTATAAAACCAATATAGCCGCCACTACTTTGTAGGTCCGAAGGAAGCCCTCCAAATTAATTAAATTGGCGAAAATTTAATTTCAAGGGCTTGTTTCTGCACGAGGGAGGCTTCTGTCATTTTTGGGGGACTCTTAACTTTTTTGATTGAAAAAAAGGGAAATGTTTATGGAAAAAGGGAAATTTTAGGGTCTTTTTTGGCCGATTTTAAGGGAAAAAAAGGAAATTTGAGGGGAAAAAAGGGAAAAATGGTGGACGGTGACGTAACAATATGGCGGCCGGGCGGCTCCTGGCTCCTGTGCCAGACGCCCATGGCCGTCAATGCTCTATTTCCTTTTACTCTCGACCTACATGGTCATTATTTTAACTATAAGTAGAGCCGCGAGTATTTCGCGGATTGATGTGGCAACAGTGTAGTCGTCTATACACTCGAGATACTATAGTCTGATTATTGGTTGCTGTGATTAAGTGAGGCCTTCGTGAAAGACTGTTCATCGCTCACTCACACTGCTCTTTCCTGCTTATAACTGCCTTGCAGTTTAATGGGACATGTCCAAAGAACTGCCGTCCAATCACAATAATGGAAGAAAAGAAAAGGTGTTTGAAGTCTACCTCGCCACGGAATGAATTCGCTAAATACTCGGGGCTCTAACTATAAGAAGTTTAAAAACTTCTCGATACTCCCTAGACTCTTACAAAAATATTTACAAAATTATGCTATAGGAGATCTTTAGAAACACTTACATAAGCAGTATTAAAACTTAACTCATGCCGTTTATCATCACCACAATAGCACGTTCTCCGAGCTGACTATCTCCTCTGCCACCTTGCAGAAATGTATATATACAGCACCACAGATCCACAACAAACTCGTTCACAGTGACGTCACGCGTCGATAGCCGGCTTCAGTATAGGGCAATGGAGGGGTGTGGGCAGACCTGATAAGTAGGACCACCTGTTTCTCGCGAGAAATTTTTAGGACTAGTTGTACTTCAAAACACTAGAGCTCAAATCCACTTTCGTGATTGGACGATTTTAACTGTCGCGCATTGCAGGTGTGTGCCCGCGAATCATGGAAACTCAGTGTCAGAGTTACCTAATTCTGATTGGCCCAATCAGGTAGGGAACTGTCTCTTGACAGAGACACGTGGCCAATAACTGAAGGAAAACTGACTGTACGCCATAGGACATTGGAGTCCAGCCTTCGCGTAGATTGTTTCGCGAAAAACAAGTGGCTTAACTGAGTGAGCAAACCATACTTCCCGCTTATCCACGCGGACGAATCCCAGGCCGATGCAAAATACATTCTCCTCCAAGCCTTATCATATCTTGGAATCTAAATGGGGGCTCCACCAGGAAAAATTATGGACGTTTTAATATTTATCTCTCGTGGCCTTCAAAGGCAGGCCTATAAACTAGAACAATGTCTTGCCATGTATGGGATAGATATCGCATTTCTTTCCGAAACTTTTCTGAAGAATTACACCAGGTTCGACATACTGTATATAGATACGCTACATGAAGGACTGCCCGCGGAGGCGCTGCAGTTATAATTAAACCTTGAATAACTCACAATACAAGGGCTTGAACATATCGTCCCCAACCAAAACACACGCGTGTGCAAGTCGGCAGTATATAAAACACACCCCCCCCCCCCTCATCACGAGACCTCGGAAAATTGATGAATGTCGAGCGACATTTCTTCATCGCGATTGTTTTAAATAAAAAAGAATACTCTGACTGGGAATGCATACAGACAAATAGGCCTACAAATGGTATGAAACTAAACCAACACGCATTCTCAAATAACTATGTTACCTTCGCGCCAGGATGACTCGCGTGTTTCCTAGCGCAAAGACATTGCCCTAGTCAATATTTCCGGGGAACAGGTCAACATGGAAATCATCGATGAAATGGACTCTGATCATTTACTGGTCGTAACAAAGATCACACGGAATGCCTGTTTTAGCGCCAACGATAATAATAATAAATATGAAATCGCAAACTGGCAAGAATTCCAGGAGGCAGTAGGTGAAGTTTTCTCTCAAAATCTACCCATAGATACCACAGAAGACGTTGACCCGCGAGTCAAGCTTTTTACCAACACTGTAACCAAACTACGGTAAATAAAAAACACGCAAAATTTCATACCAAACGCCAATTTACACGAATAAACTATCCAGAAGTAGAGTGCCTCGTTGCACAAAAACTACAAGCGCGTAATAATTGACAACGAACCCGTACACTCAAAGTCATAACAGAGTACAACAGACTGAAATCTCAAGTCAACAGGAAACTTAAAGATTTTAAAATCCCAATGTTCGGAAACCTTGGGTCGGAGATCTCGGGAAAACCACGGGATTTGTGAAAACTCGCCCGAAACCTACCAGGAAACAAAAGAAAATGTTTCTACACCTGCGACCACGACGACGACTGACAAGAAAACACTGCTGTTGATAAACCCAATGCAATGGCGGGCGTATTTGAACAGCAACTGTCACCCAACGACGATGTAAATGACTGCAATTTCACACGAGAAATTACACAAACGGTAAACGAATACCTGCAGGGCGAAACACAGGAGGAGCCAGTACCCATAACACTCCATGAATTAGTTCTAATTATTAAATCCAGGCCCCTAAACAAAGCCGGACCAGACACAACCTATCGAGAATCGTGGAAAGTTGTAACAATTATCATTACCCTCAAATCTGAAAAAGACCCAGCGACTCCACAAAACAGGCGCCCAATTGGTCTATTAAATAGCATCAGCAAAATTTTCGAAAATGCACTTCCTACCCGAGTTAGAGCCCATGCAGACGAACGTGAGGGCCACTCAACAATTCATCAACTAATCAAATTAGTCGGATAAGCGACTGAAGGGTTTAATAATAAATAATAAGCTGTAGAAACAATTCTAGCTGCAGAAAAAGCATTTGATAAAGTATGGATATCAGGTTTAATCCACAAACAGGCGACAACCAGGGTGGACACCCGCAGCAACAGACGACGATGTAGGAGTGGAAGGATGAGAGGGGGAAAGGAGACTCAGGAGGAACATGAGAAAACCCTTTCGAGAGGAAAGAAAGAAAGGAAGACAGAAAATGAAAGAGTAATGAAATAGAGAGGAAGAGATAAAACTAAATGGGAAAAAAATTGGAGGACTCTGAGGAAACCCTGGGAATGCAAGAACATTAAGTTGGCAGGAAGGAATGCAAGAACGTGAAGTTAAATCCAAGATGGACGTCGTCGGAGAGGAATGACTTAACATGGAGTTTCGAGGTAGAATGCAAGAGCAGCAAGTTACATGACGTACTGACTACCAACAAAGCTCCAAGTGGAACCAGCGCTGGCCTCTCCAACCTCCCCTCTAGGTTGCGATATCTATTACAGTTCATACCTAGAGTGCTACTTTCTAGCCAAGTTACTGTAACCCCCGCGAATGCAAAAGCTAAATCGACTCTTTTGTTCTTCGGGGTCCACCGGGAACTTTGCAATTTTGACACCGCCATGCTGTTCGAAAGATAAAAGAAAACTACACTAATCTACTAACACAAACACTAACTACCGTGATCCGAGCATGTCCCTCCCGTTAAATTTAAGCATGGCAGTATACCTATTAACTGGATTTGGTCCAGTGCGATCAGGCTGTGAAGGACTTAATTTTGGGGGATATCCGATAAGCCAGTAACATTCCCCGCCACCTCGCCCCCGACTGCAAGGGGCATTGTCGAAACGACACTGCTTCTTTTCCGTACGGCACTCATGCACACACACACTCATTACAATACCTACTCTGATACATGCGGATCATGTCCTTCATTCCTTAACCATCTGGTTCTCGTTCTGTTCCCATCTCGGTTGTCCATTACGGTTGACTGTTCCCAGGGCATAAATGTCCTGGTAAATCTGGTCATCATCAGCGGTTTGTCTAGTTTGGGTATGATTGGGTGGGATGCGGTGAGAGGGTGATTGTAGTGATCCTTCCCAATCCCTGTACGTTCCATCCTGAGCTCAGTGCCGCCGAGAAAAGGGGGGGGGCTGTGGACTCCTTTTCGATCCCCCTCTCTCCGCATTATTCCTCACCCAATCAGGCTTCCCAAGGAGGGAGGTGGTAACTTGTCTGGTGAATGGTGTGCTCTTGTGTATGATGCCAACCAAGGCGGAGGACTAATTTTTGACCACAGTGTACCCCGTGAAGGGCTTGCTGTAATCAAAGGTAAGCCTCCCGTATGTTCGGATGGCATCCTTGAGGATGCAGTCTGCTGGGTTGGTAGGCCCGCCTGGGCAACGATGAGCCTGTCAATAGTCTCGATTCTGGGGAAGACGACTTTGTCTCCTCCCCCCTCCCTCCATCCTCCTCACGACCAGGGCAAGGCCAGACATCAGCGTGGGTGGGTCTTCCAACCTCGATAACATCGCCCCTTTAATCATCTCATCACAGAGCCACCATGACTGGTCCGAGTGTGCCGCCACAGGCACGCATCTACCATGTTTTTCTCATCCGGCCAGTCGATTGTCACAGTTCTTTCTTCTGCCGGCATGGCTTCTGCTTTCCTTGCGAACTGTTTCATTAGGAAAACCTCCCTGGCAGCTTCGGTTCCCCTTGGCTGCCTGGTCTCTACCCCCTCCATTGGTGCCACCGTTTCACATACCTTGCTGGCTCGGTTCATGGCACAGACTATTCTTCGTCTGCTATCCCTTTTCAGCCTGTCCACGTTACAAGTAACACGGGCAAAACCTTCCTGGACGAACACCACGGGAGTCTCCAGGCAAACGGCCAACCCGTACTAGGACTTTCCTCATCCCTGCCACGGCCAATAATTTCAATTGCCTCGTCCTGTTCCACGGTTCTCATTGTGGGTTCCTTTTTTAGGCATCTCCGTACCCTTTTCCATTTTCTTATCTTCGTGAGGCTTCTCGGGGGGGTTGTTATTCCGTCCTGACAACTGACACCACTGACAACATCCAAGATGGCGGCCGTGGCACCGTGGCTCCCTATCCAGCATCAAGCATTCAATTTTCCAGACACATATCTACCTAATTCCACATTACCTATGGCGCCGGAAATTCTTTGTGGCATTAGACGGATCCAAATCAACAACCAGGGAATTAAAATCAGGAGTATCATCAGGCTCCCCCCTTTCGCCTTTATTTTTTAACGTATATACTGCTGATATACCACACGAATAGCAGTAGTGCAGCTCTATGTGGACGACACATCAGTTATGAAGCGGGCATCGAACATAAACTACGCCCTCGTAGCGGTGCAGAGACAACTTTCAACATTTCAACAGTGGACATGGTGGCGAATTAAAGTAAATGGTCAAAAATAAATTACCATTGTTCTCACAAAAAAAATAGAAAGAACCATCTAGGAATCTGACCATTTTTCAGCACGCAATCCCATATGTAAGAACAGCGCGATATTTGGGAGTCATAAGCCTCTCGTTTCTCACAGATAAAAAAATTACAAATATACATGCAAGTAATCAGACCATGCTAAATGTGGAGACGTGAAGCACAAACACATATAAACAAAATTCAAATTGTCCAAAACTAATATCTCCAGGCTATCAAACAGTACCTGGAATACTAGTGTAGAGACTCTGGGGTGTGTCAAGCCATGCGTATTAAATGGGGAGAATGTAGTGTGTGGAATGCGCCAAATTTATTTAGTGTTTAGAGAGCGATCGGTGTGAGCTGAAAGGGTTTCCAAGCGAACTGAGTAGTAGTGTGACATAGGATATCAGTTCTAAACAGCTTACCGATAGTCTGATTCTACACTGTCATTAAGTGTAGCGAGCACACATTCGTTAGTTATTTCCTCAAACACTTAAATACTGGACTACTGCCAGATCTCAGAAGTATCGCGAACTGAGGATAAATAATTATATCATCTCGGAATACTAAACGTACCATAAAGGACCAAGTAAATCAGCTTGAAGACGGCTAAAACAAAACATAAACCAAATACTCTCTTCCAATGACTAACACAAGAGAGATTTAACACTAGGAATAACACTCTCCAGGTAACTGCCAAATATAAATTATTTAATAATTACACTGTAATATATTATGTTAATCAAGTATTATATTAACTTTGGTAGTATTTGCAATAATAAAAATATTTAATAGAATTGCATCTAATATACATGAATATACATCGAAGTAGTAACGCCCTGTGATATACGTCTTATAAGAATATTTTTAGAAAATTATTACTTTCTCAAAATTTATTAAAGCTACTTTAAAAAAACCTACCTGATTCGTCACACCCGTCACGACCCGCCTAGTCGTAGGACCAAACTCAACATGGCCACGCTAAGCTCTCTAAAGCTTAAGGTGGCGGTAGAACTTCGGTCAATCACAGAACGGCTACTTCGTTCGAATCAACTAACCATGTTGCCCATGGCAACCGGCCTGTAGGCGTCACTGACAAGGCTATCCAAAACATTAATCAACATATAAGGTATCGGAAACAGTGATAATGATAAACATAAAATAATTATCTCACAACACATCAACGATAACATTAACTCTATACCACTGTACGACCCAGCCGCGATTGGCATATATCACTCCACCACCAACACCCTATAAAATCTTGCTTCACATCGTGCGCACCCGAGTGAAAGAAACGCGGAATACAAGTTAGCGCACTGGTTAGGTAAATGGCCTGTACGTTGGCTCCTAAACGCCTACCGGGTTTAGCCAGGATGGTGATATCCGAAATCCCACGCCTCGAGGCCCAAGAGTTACTAATTATGTATAGTGTGGTCTACATGTCTTGTCACCCCATACATAACCAGTAATAACGTAATATAATTCACAAGTAAATACCTATCAAGCGCTTATCAGACATAGCGGCCCAGACCATCGCGTGTGGGGGTCATATGCTCGAGCTCCTGGTAATAATGAGGATCGTACTTCCTCCATAAATAAACATTCCTAGCACGTGCACTCAGGTAAATTACACATTTATCGGAGAAAAAACCATTTACCGCGCTGTGGGAGTGTCGAGAACACAGCAAACAATCTTGCGCGTGCTGAATGTATTTTGCTCATGTCAGTATCGCTTAGCTCATCGACAGCTGTTGGCCTAAAGGATTTCAATGCAAGATCCTTTTTCACGTGCCTTAACATGGTGGTTGTTGGGATTGCGAGCTCGGATGCTCGTTTCCACAGTGAGTTCTTGAGTGATCGGAGCACAGATGTCTCCACCGCCGCACACGTGTCCTGTCGTGAGGTTGGTCGTCCTGTCTTCTGTTTCCCTTTAATTGATCCCGTCAGAAACAGCTTGAGTTCTCACAAACACAAATAACGCACCGACCTCATAGTCTGTTTCAGGTCGGGAAGAAGACGATCCTCGTTGATGAGAGGACGAGGGGGGAGGGAGGCTCTGCTTTGACTAGGGTCTAGAAGACTCTGGTCCCGAGCCCCTCCCCCCCCCCTTATTGTTTTGTTACTAACACTGGATTTCTTTCCTATGTCACAACACTTTGAAACGATGAAACCTACCCCGAGGACTGCTCCCGGGCGATTAGGGACTCGCCGCCATACTACACGCGAGATTAAATAGCACACTTGTAAACAACATAACAACACGTTAGACAGACATCACGGCACTTACATTCACTCCAGCCTGGAGGCTGGAGAGGAGCCTCACTCCCCCGCCGACAACACAAACACGTACATTTACACAATAATAGGCGACTAAACTAAAACGGCCTAAATGTGGGCCCGGTGCCCTAGACTTACACTGAGACGGCCCCCGCCCGCGGACCCTATGATTAGTCCAAGTGTCGGGTGGCAATTACTTTTATAAACACACCCAGTGAGTTATGGGAGCTGCGGCAGCTTGAGTTCTCAACGCAGTACTGTCCTTTTAGCAGGGTCTTCTTTGTGGAATCTTCTCGGGAAGTCTTGTATGTGGACATTCATATGCCCAAACACTACCAACAAGCCGCTCTTCAGCACTGCAGGAGCTCGTGTCGGCCATCTGACTTACAGAATGAAATTTCAAACACAACCCAAAGAAAAAGGATAAGGGGTGACATGACATTTGGGCCATTCCGTACAGTCATATTCTCCCCGGACACTACACAAGTCAAGCACATACCTGAAACTGCCTTGGGTGGTAGTCAGGTCTGATTCACAGCTTCACCCCTGGCCACCCGGTGAAAGCCGGAGGGTGCCTTTTGGTGTTGGGCTGGATTGTCTGGAGCGACCCCGCAGCTTCAAAAAACACTAACACGAAACATCGAGATTAACTAGTCATTTGAAATGCACTAGACGCCACAAGCCTCTAACACATTACAACACGACTCCTACAACACGCCAATTAGCCATCGCTACCTGGTGGGGAGATTCCCCCACCCCTCTCCATTCACACACCAACAAGTGAAGTAGTTAAAAGCCACAGAACAATGCAGTTTCATTCAACACAGGCCCGTGGGCCCAAGGAGAGATATAGAGTGCACACGCCTCGCCACCGATCCGATGATTCGAACCAGGTGCCATTATTTGACATCCACAGTGTGAGTTATGGGAGCCGTACGATTCCTGCCCTCGCAGACACAATTACCACCGGACAGTAGCATGATGACTTGAACCCGGGCTGACACACAGGCAGTACCAGCCCCTCGCACCAGACATGTTGAGAACGTCCCCCAGCTCGCACATCTTAAGGCGACCGTAACTAAGGGTTGGTAGCTTTTAGAGACCATTCACTGTAAAGTGAGCACTTTTAAAAGCCCTCTCATTTGAAATAACAGTCAATAAATATCTGTTATTTTATCCTTAGACGTTATCTTCCGATTACGGTGGAAAATACACACTATGTTTATTACGTACATAGGAATAGTTATTTAAAAAGGTGGCTAAAGAAAAAAAATGACTGAAAGGAAAAAGTAACTAGGGTCTAAAAATTCTCAGTTTACCGAGAACAACCTATAGCCGCGACAGCCGTCACAGTATAAGTATATGGTAGTCCTGTTTCCATGGACAAAGGCATTTACAGAGGCGCGTTGCTAGAGCTACAGGATGTGAACCAACGCAGACATACAGAGCAGTCCGCTGACTGTATTGAGGTCCCAGCCGCGTCGTAGAGTGAATACGACGATCACGCTAGCTGCGCAGGTCTAGTTAAGTTACGAGACTTGGAGGGTGAAATGAGGTGAGATGAGGAGCAGCGCCGGAATGGAAATGGGGGAACGGAAGATCCCGAGAAATCCCCGCCAACCAGCGGCATCGTCCGGCACGATTCCCACTTGCGAAATCCCCGAAGTGACCCGGCCGGGAATTGAACGCGGTTCCCCTTGGTGGAAGGCGAGCAGTCTAGCCTTAAAATACAGCGGCTTCGAGCAAGTCCTCCATTTTGTTACAACAGACACTGGCGTTAGTGGAACATGTGGTAGCTTACTGCTAATTCTGGACGATGCTTTCCGTAAAGTTTTCTTAACAGAGGAAATCACACTGTTAACGTTCGGTTAAACCTTGAAATAATATGCATGCGTATCAATCCTGTGCTTATGTAAGCATGTAAACTTATTGAGTTTAGTACTACATAATCCGTCACTCTCAAGAAATATCTTGTAACCGTTTCTGCAGTCACTTTTTCTATTATTTTCGTAGGTAATATACAGCATGTTGTTCCCTCTACGTCAAGACATTGAACAACTAAGTTGGCATTGCACTGCTTAAGGGAATCTTGAGTCTTATGCACACTAATCCATATATTACCCTTCCTTTACTTGTACCGAACCTCAAATATAGTTTACAAAACATAAAAAGTGAAGTAAGATTTTAGTTTCGTAGCTTACTGGCATCTTGTAAAAACGCCTAAAACATTAAAATATAATCGAAAACGGTATCTGCACACAACAAATTATAAATATGAAATACATATGCTTTCAACATCGAAATAGGTTCTAACGTCCAAAATATGCACATACTTGCACGAACAAACATGAATCAACCGTCTTAATTTAACATTAGATTATTACTACCTTGTGTTAAAACATGCGGCTGCATGAAAAAAATACATCACATAGATTTCTCGACACTTATTATTACTACTGACCGCGTGGCTTCCTTTACCTGTAGGCTGTGCTACATATTCCTCTGCTACACTCTCAATAATCGACTCTTTGTTCATTTGCTGCTGGCACAGTGATTGGCCAAAACTACATCATAACTGGTAGCACGGTATTCGGAACTTCTCTCCTTGCAGCTCTGCTATTGGCTGGAGAACTGCTCACGGCTCCATGGCACTGCAGTGAGCTGAAGTGCTCGTGTTTGAGCTGACATTGTGGTGAGAGCAATTCCGTGTACAAGACCGCTATTCTCATTCAGTCGGTTCCCTTTGGCTAGGGGTAGTGAAATTTCGCGAAAAGATTTCAAGACAAGTTACACTTCAAGACACTGTAGGGTCTTTTACCTATCTTGATTGGCTGAATTACTTTTTGACACGTGTTAACTGTCTGCACACGAATCACGTAGGAGCCGTGCCGATGTTGCCGAATTCTGAGTGGCGCGGTCAAATATGAAAACTCCTTCACGCGGAGAGAGCAACCAATGACAATAGACAAACTGCTGTTGGGTGCTTATAGTATTGAAGTCTACCGTGTACTCATATTTTTTCGTGAAAAGTCACTAGCTCTTCCTATGTACGTCGTGGAAACAATACGCAGGCTGTTAGTTGCTATGTCCAGTATATAAACTTTGTATAATGTCATTTGACTTGTCCAATATCTTTGTACATCTATGTATTTAAAAAATATCTTACGGATGCAATAAGACAAAACAAAAAAAAAAAGCTATTACTCGAAGCGTAGTGGTCGCCGCCTCTCAGGATATCCTACGTGCGACTGGCGATTCTCTTGTCATTGGGCTACCGACAAGCGAATCTGTCAATTAGAATTGCGCCATGAGTCTCTGTTTATCCAGTTTTGACTGAACAGCCATTTACAGTACTACACCTGCTTCAATACACAGATCCGATATATATCTCAGAGAAAAAAAAACACTGGCAAGGATCGCTAGTTGTACCGTACATGTGGATGTAATTATCAGATATTTTTCTTTTTAATTTTTGTTTGTGACCGGTTGAATTTTCTGTGGTAATAAAGAGTATTATGTTTCTTCGACCTGATAAAACATAGTATTTGTCTGCTAAAATTTTTTTATATTATTAGCACTTGTGCAAAAAAGCTAGTTTAATTTGTGTTGTCAACAATCACTTAAGTTAATCGTGTAGATTTTATTTACCGTTGTTTTTAATTTCTTATTTAGATTTTTTGTTTCCTACTGCAGTGTGTGTTTTAAAATGTATTGTTGTATAAAACAATTGTAAGCACACAAGTTTTATTTTCCTGGTATTTATTGCTCATCTCTCGTGTTAAATGATAATGGTAACATAATTTTATGTCATTAATTAAATTTTTAAATTGTTTACTTGAAATGCCAAAGCCTTGATTAAATTATTTCATCAACACATTAATATTAAACTACATACGAAAATATGACAACGTATGTTTCTCCGGACAACTCGTGGCGCAAATGAAACTGCACAGTCTTCCTTTTTGATGAAAGGTCCTCTTTATTTTCCATGGTGAATGTCCTTTACTTGTCGTGAGAGTGTAAGTAACCCTACGCGAGTACACAGTGCATCGAAATGTTCTTCGTAGCGCCTGGTGGTACGCAATCAGTTGTATACTATTGCAGTCTTACTTGCATACCCAGCAGGCGCCACAACATAACGTTACAACGTGAACGTCTATAGTGCATTCCCGATTGAAACACACTTATCAAAATCAACCCTTGAAAAAACAATCTAGGCATAACATGTCGCCTGTTTTTTCAATTACCTGTATTCCACAAATATATAACACTGTGGTTAACATTAGAATACTGTATTATTGAATAAATTAACCTTTACCTTAATATCTTCTATAACTTGTAAAATTTATTTATTTTTAAAATATGAATTAACAACAGCGAGTGCAGAAACGTGTTGGCAACGACCGGTAAGAAATAGTTCACAATAAAAACATTATTTTAACCGCGTTTTTTAGTATAATATTTGTAAATTAAATGGTGCCTAACGAAATATTTAAATATTTAAGTAACCGCGATGGCAAAATAACTCTTTTTTACAGTTTAAAATAACAGCGGAAAATATCGTGAGTAAGCCGTAATGGAACGGTATTGTTTTATCGAGCGAGAAAGCAACTAAAAAACTGTCTGCTGGTGAGGCTTGTCGCACTCTCTGTGTCTTTCTTCGTCTCTTTCATATTCGGGAAATTTCACTTCGCTAGTAAGCACGGAATTATACATGTTTTCTATTGTAGCATATTTCATACTTATTACAGCAAAACAATGATTTTTTAATTTGAATTTTATAACTGAAAAGAGATTCTAAGGTTTGAATACGTGTTTTAATATATTTAGATATGATGACGGAGCAGTTACCTAGTGAAGTTGGTAGACGTGGCGAGCCATGACATGGCATGTTGCTTTTTGACAAATGAAACGTAAATTATTCTTACTCCGAAAAATACTTCAAATTAATACATCACGTCTGTAGACGTTGTGGTTTTTAAACCTACCTAGACAAGTTACGATGTAGTAAATCTGTGTTTCCACGGCAGTAATAAATACACTGTGACGTGTGTTTCGTTAATCATTGCGTCTGTGAAATGGCGTGCCTTTGTGCATCGTGGTCAATACGCTGGCCCTGTGTGTGTGCGTGATTTAAAATATTTGACTAGCACTATTTATACGTTTTAAATGTGAACTGTCTTTATGACGAGGTTATTTATTTACATCCACGTCTGATTATTAATCACAACGTCGTACCTTTGCCGTAAGGGGTTTGAAACACAGTCGTGTATAGTAATTTGCCACAATCCCAGAAGAAAAATACTAAGCCCAGCCCGATCAATTTCAATAAAAATAATAAACAGTAAGTAGCAATACATAGAAATATGAGCGGAATAAAAGTTATAGTAGGCTTATTTGTGTGCATGTTCACAGCTATCTTTTAAAGTTTGTATGACAAAAATGAGCAACACGAGTTGCGTGCTTGAATTTAATGTGTGTCTTTTTCACTGTTTGTCAATTCGTTTTAATATTTATTCCAACTGAGGCCGTCCTTTTAGAGAAATGACCCAACACATATCAATAACAAAAGTATAATTACAATTAGTACAGCCCTTTACCTCGCAGTTGTAACAGTGTTAAACACAGTCGCGGCAAAATACTAACGTGCTTTACATGTATTGAGCTACGTCGTGGAAAACAAATATGTTAATGCAAGAACTATCTTCAATTCAGGCATTTTTAAAACGTCATAAAGCTGACCTAAATAATGTTAGAGGCCTAAATTGTGAATATTCGTACGGAATGGTTTTTGGAATATGACAGAATTCTTTGAAAAGCTGTAAACAGTAAACAACACATTTGACAGGTATAAAAGTAGAAGTCACATTTCAATGTTTATTTTTAGGTGCAGCGAAAGTATACGAGCAAATGTACACACACACAATGGCATATAAACATTGATTTTGACAGATGCTGCATGGCAGTCACATGACAATGTTTGTTTGCATTTGGCGGAAGGATACGAAACGGGCCTGCAAGTAGTTATTTAGCAGGGCTCCGAGAAAGTTGCTTCCATTATACCCGATATTATCCTTAACTCCACGTCCCTATGATCTAACGTGTAATACTCTTGAAAACTGGAATTTAAATTTAAAATGAGTTATTTGAAAAAGTTTGTAACTACAACTGATGAAACATAAAAATTCGTGAATACTGTCAGCCTGACTCCTGGGAATATTTAGCGAGTCATAACATCGCCCGTCATTAGGATATTAGGAGCTAATATGTCATTAGGATATTAGGAGCTAATATGTCATTAGGATATTAGGAGCTAATGTGTCATTAGGATATTAGGAGCTAATATGTCATTAACCAACAAATACGTGCTACCCGTGGATGTTTATCTATCGATTGTTATGATGTAATTATTATGCGTACATTAAAAAAAACGCAAATCATGACTTCCTTTATTGACAAATTGATTCTTTGAACTCGCTTAGTTACTGAGGTTCTACTTTAAGTCCCAATTGTCCACGTTAGGTCATATATCGTACCGTATGTTCTACACCTTTTTCGATAAAGAATTCTCTCACAATGTGTGTACCAGGAGTTCAGGATAATCTTGAATAATAAATGCATTATTTAATCTTCCATCTGGACCTCTTTGACAAACCTCTTTGAACTCACGACGCCTCAGCAGTGTGCATCTCAGCTGCGCTTGGATATAAGTTACTATCATAGTCAGTATGCGTGCTAATTGGTCTGCCTGGCCAGCATACACCCGCGACTGGTTCACAAATCAACTTCCGCACTCTCGGAAACAGTCCTCAAATGTTCCACGTCAGTGTACAGTCACTTTGAATAGGCACGAGTATTAAAGCATCTCCCCCCCCCCCCCCCCCAATTTTTTCCCTCTGTACAATCTGGCAGCTTTCCGTAAGGAAGCCAGATGAGTCGTGATGATTCTATTTTTGAAATGTAGCGACGTCCAACATTTCAAAACTTGCAGCCTGAACTTGCTTAAGATCTACTTGTATGCACGTTGTGTATTCTTCCGCCTTATGTAAGAGTCACACTGTTATGGGCCTCGTCACTTTATTCATGCGTCGATCAAGTGAAACTGAGAAATTATTAGAAAATTAAATATTTACGAAATCTGCTAATCTTTGGACTTTGATACATAAAAAAAAAACAGGAAACGAAATAAATAATTTAAGTTATCAGAAATGGTTTCTCAACACTTTCTATTGGACGATAAGATACGGATCTACTTAACATCCATAGTTACCAACTTTACTGAGCGCATGTCACTCAGGGCACCCGTTAAAATATGTGCATTTTTTAAAAGGATATTTCAAAAGTGCTCACTTTATCGGGAACAGCCCTTAGTTTTTATGGAGCTTACCAGTGAATACTTGAGAGTGTACTTCCAGCTTCCATTCCAGGCGCCAGAAGACTACTGTGCTGTACTGAGCGGCCACGCCTCACCTTGTCCAGGCCGCGGGCTGACTGGATAAAAAACACACCTGTGTGCGGAGGTCTTGAGAGCCGCTGAGGGTGAGCGAGGTGGATGTGGAGCGGCGCCGAAATGCAGGGAGGGGATCTCCCATAAAACCCGCTGACCAGCGGCACTATTCCTTACCCACCATCGAACCCGAACCTTGAGATCTGCGTCCCTCGTGTCTTGCTACACAATCCGCTCTCACCTGCCGATAGGCCGGAGATTGTTTACACGGGCGTTCATACACGTTCAACATTCCAACAACGAGAATGAATGTAATGAGCGTGAAGAGATTTGGGCTGATTTGTGAGCCTATGAGGGTGATTGAAGTGAGTATGAAGCGGCGCCGGAATGAAGGGGCGAGGGAAACGGGAGATCCCCGAGAAAACCCGTCCGGCACCGATTCCCACTTGCGAAAATCCGGTGATCCAGCCGGGGATTGAACCCGGTTCGCCTTGGTGGGAGGCGAGCGTGCTAATTGCTCAGCCGCCGTGGTCCCAACGCTATTGAGTGTTATATTAAAACCTCAACAAGTTTTTAATAAACCATGCCCCAGAACTCTAAAACAGAATGCAGAGTACTAGGACATCGTATGCTACAGAATGGAGCTCAATTTAAAGTTTGAAGTTTAACGAAAGGATCGCGAACATTTCGAATAATTTACAGAGAAAATGGATATGTGAGGAAGTACCTTAGAAACTTGTTTACATGCAAAACCTACATTGAAATAACTTCTTACTGAATAAACTTATGAGTGTAGAAAGATAAATAAAGGCGCATGACCATCAAGGAACGAAAGGAAAAAGGTAAAAGCATAGAGAGTGAAATTTAGTCTTGCGCTCAAGTGCTACTGCGCTAAATTGCAGATCAGTCTGCTAACTTCAGTTCCGGTTCGTGCGCTGCAATACTGATCCTTCTGTCAAGTACATACTTGTGCGCTAAATTGCCTCACATGCGTACACGCTCAGAAGTTCATGCGAGAGGCGCGTGCTCCAGACATTGTTGAAGGTATCGTCACAGAGGTCGTTTGAATTTAAAGAAGTTTACAGGCAAGAGGCAAAACAAAATGATGCGAAACGACAAATCGCAGACAGAGCGAGCACGAAACATAAGGAAGGCGTATCTAAGCGCTGCGCTGAAATAACGTGGTGTGAGTGCCCTTTATTCCGCTGGGCATTATGTTCCGGAAGAGGTAAATGTTGTTCTTGGCTCGCAGTGCATTATCCTGAGGTGATGGAGTCCAGTTTTATATTATGTTTACCGAGCACTCTGGTTTGTAGTGCAGCGTCGTTATCAACGATGGGGCGTGATGCGGAGATAACGCGGTGTTAGCGTCCCGTGGTTCGGAAGCCTGGAGACTCGCTTGTCCCACGGAGATCCACAGCTCAGGACTGGGTGACTTCGCACAAGTCTAATAAAACAGCATGTGCACGTGAGCACGCCTCCACATTCTCCTCTGTTTCTTTTTTAAAACTTTACACTATTTACGATAAAGAGAGCACTTTTTAATTCCTCTCATTTCGAATAATAGTCAAGAAATTCATTTTAATTTAGCCTTGAACATTAACTTCCGAGTGCGGTGGAATATACACACTGTATTTATTGGGTACATGACAATAATTTTATTTTAAGTTAGTTAAAATATAAAAAATGGCTGAAATTAAAAAGTAACTACGGCCTCAAAAGTGATCATTTCAATGTTAACAACCTATATAGGCCATTAAAGGTAAAGCGAGAACTTTTTGAAGCGTTCTCATATGGAATAATAGTCTTTAAATGTATTTTATAGTAGTCTTATGCGTTATCTTTTGAGTCCGGTGAAATATATACACTGTGTTTATTACTTAAGTGGCAATATCATGTTTAAAAATTGGCGGAAGGATAAAAAATTGTCGATAGGAAAAAAGTAACTGGGGCCTCAAAAGTGCTCACCTTACCGTGAAGTGAACAGCATATACGAACATATTCTCTATACCTTCAGCTTTCAACTAAACATAACATATACGAACATATTCTCTATACCTTCAGCTTTCAACTAAACATAACATATAACAATCAAGAATTACTCACACCATTCTTAAGTACTAACATGCTCTAGAGAGGAGAAATTTGTTACTGGAAATCAAATTCATAGACATAAACATTAAATGTGCTCATACAGTTCCGTTGCTAGGCAACTTTCCTTGGGAAGATAGATAGGTTTATGCAACCACGTGAATGTCTCTCTGGCGTGTTTGAACCAGTGAACACATAGCACCTGACGAAATCCAACTTTTATATTGTTCTACCACAACGTGGACTTGTTTTCAAAATGGTGGCCATGTTTATATTTAGGGGTCCATTTCAGATCTCGGGAACCATTTCACTAACTTGAACCAAATTTCGAATTTCGAAAGTTTATGTTCGGTTATTTTGGAAGCTACATTACATGAAAAAATTAAGCTTTTACATAAACTGTCCAATAAACTCAGCAAAATTTCCCAGGTAACTAATAATACGGTAGGTCGTATTACATAGATAAGGCGCCTACTTCTTACATGGCGGGCATATAAATATTTTAGGTTTAACCAGTTTCAAACGAACTTGGTATGCTAGCTACACGCATTATATAAGCTAATACATTGACTCTTGTGTTCACTATTATATAAGCTAGCACCGCATAAAATACAATTGTTGAATCTTATCTAGGCAAACAATCAACCAATTCCTACCAGATTCGGTAAACAAGATATACTACAGTACGCCATGTAAACTGATATGTCATAAGTGAGTCAGAGACTTGTTCTTTAAATGACGGCTAAATTAACATTTTAATAACTTTATCCTTGAAACGAGGTAACCTATCTCAAGCAAACTCTGCATGTTGGCACGAATCTGATACCTACCATGGTATGCCATGTTAGCATTAAGCAATTTTAATGGATACGAAATTTATTTTCAAAATGGCGTCCGTACAAATTGGTTTAGGTTAATTTTGTATCCATACCGTAATATTGCACCAATTTCTACCGCAATTATTATGCTAGTGCATTGCCTCTTGTGTTCGCCATTTTTTAAGATAACACGACATGAAAAAATTAAGTTTTCGTGTCATATTTCGATAAACAGTTAGCCGATAAATACAACGGCGATCTGTAATCTGATATGATTTATGAAGGTCAGACAGTAATTTTCAAAATGGTTTTCATATTAACTTTTTCAATTACCATGCTATATCTACGAAACCTTGTAACGAAGTTTATCCAAACTTTGCACGTTCTCAATGGCCTATATTACTACCATCAAATGTGTGTATGGAGAGCCTCTTTTTTCTCCATTTTGTAAGATAGCTCTACTTTTGTGTCAACTTGGGGAACGTTCAACCGATTCCCAACAAATTTTGGCAAACAAATATTAATAGAGTATGCCACGTAAAATTGATGTGTTTTAAGTGGGCAAGGCTCTTATTTTCCAAATTATGGCAATATAAATATTGCCTGTTAACAAACATCTTATTCTTATTAGTCTCGAAGTAGGGCTTAGTCATCAGATTTATTTGCGTGCATATATAGTGGAAAGTATGTTAATTACTGTAGTTATTTCGGTAACGTGTAGTTATACTTGTAAAGATCCTTTACTTGAAACACCAGTTTCCTGCTAACAATATATGCATTTACTACACGTCAGACATGAAACATAACGAAGCATCTTATTTCTTAGGGACCCGCGTGACCTGTTCAGTAAAGCTACAAACTAGTACGTAAGTCTCGACAGTCTCGTTTCTCACGTAAATGACGTAATTTTGAAGTGAGCTGTTACAAGTTTATCACTCAGTCAGTCATACACACTGATTTACACACTGCTCAAGGTTACAGCTGTAGCTGTATAAAAACACAGTTATTTAAGATCTTGGCAAAGTGTGTATACTAACATGAGTAACGATCAAGGGCGTATTTTACTTGGGCCTACACTGGCAATTGATTAATTCATTCATCTGAAAAGAAAAAAAAAGCTAATTTTGCAGCATCCTGTGTTGAGTAAACCAGATTTCAATGAACATAAATTAATTTACTGAAAGTTTCTGAACTTCTTTCCATTGGTTAGTCGTTCTTTGACGATTTTTGTTTGTAGCAATTTGTCCCGGGCAAAGATGGACACAAAGTGTTCTTTGCTTGGAAGTGATGTCGTGAAAGGTGTCCGAGAAATGCCTAGAACCATTTAACATTGTAAAACTGTATCCTCTCGCACGGCCGGCCCAGCACAGTAGCCAGGTAAGTCTCTGAAAATGGCTGGTTGTATGTATCCACGGTGAACTCGGTCCAAGTGGTACTCTCACATACATTTCGCTCGAGTCTGTTATCCACCAGGGGAGTGTCGTCAAGAACTACTAACTCATACCTGCATTCCTGAGTAAGTGCTTCCTCCTGTGGAGACGTTTGAAACATCTCTGTGTACTAGGACGTGTGACTGTAGATAGAGCTTGACGTCTTGTTGACAGCGAGGTCGATGGGCTGCATAGAGTAAAGATGACGTAGCACGTTCTGCGCATGAATCCAACTTGTAGCTACCCCGAAGGAACACAACTGTCAAAGTCACATGGTGAACAGTGAAGAACGTGTTTGTTTATATCTTAATTTTTAGATGACAAGCCGTTTTATATTAATCAAATACTTTTACCAGTTATAATTTAATCAAACGGCACGATTAATTTATTAAAGGTAAACATGAAAAAAAATCTCAAAAGCACTTGTGTATGCCTACAAAACAGTGTCCTAACCGCAAACCTAATACACGCCATTTTTGCTAGCCGTGTTCGCAGCAAAGCAGTTCAATGTTGGGACATTAGGCTGCACTCACAATAGTCCGTCATATTCGTCAGTCGTCCGTCCGTCCGGCGATCACGTGGTATTCAACAATCTCAGGGCGACTTTTTTTCCTATCCGTCCATCTGTCAAATATTTACCAAACTTCAACTTTCGACGGACAGACAGATGAGCCACCGCCTGCTGACAACATTCTTTAGTCTGCGTTTATAGTGGAGCGGCGAGCGGAGAGGAGAGCGGCGCGGCGAGCGGAGAGGAGAGCGGCCCGGTGAGCAAAGAGGTGAAGCGTGACGGAATCAAACCAATGTGAAGTAATGGATGCGCATATAGTGGAGCGGCCAGGAAGGAGGTGTATAATTGGTTTGATTCCGTCACGCTTCACATCTTTGCTCACCGCACCCCTCTCCTCTTTGCTCGCCGCGCCGCTCTCCTCTTTGCTCTCCGCGCCGCTCTCCTCTTTGCTCGCCGTGCCGTTCTCATCTTTGCTCACCGCGCCGCTCTCCTCTTTGCTCGCCGCGCCGCTCTCCTCTTTGCTCGCCGTGCCGCTCTCCTCTTTACTCGCCGTGCCGCTCTCCTCTTTGCTCACCGCGCCGCTCTCCTCTTTGCTCACCGTGCCGCTCTCCTCTTTGCTCACCGCGCCGCTCTCCTCTTTGCTCGCCGTGCCGCTCTCCTCTTTGCTCACCGCGCCGCTCTCCTCTTTGCTCACCGCGCCGCTCTCCTCTTTGCTCGCCATGCCGCTGTCCTCTTTGCTCACCGCGCCGCTCTCTTTGCTCACCACGCCGATTTCCTCTTTGCTCACCGCTCCACTATAAATGCGCCCTTAGACGAGAATACACGCTTTGAAATAAAATGCAATGTGGTGGATCTGTGTTTATTTATCTTTGGTGGTAAATCTAGGAAAACAAAATGTAAAAAAAAATCTCAGTATAAATTTTTATCGCGTAAAAATATTATTTTCCCAAAACGTTTCTCTCGCAATGTTTTCACACTGAAGCTCTTGACATAGATAGTTTGCTCAGGCCGGTGTTCACACTTCTCTCACAGGCATCAGGTGTGCCCGATACAAGAATATGTACGTTTGGTTCAGTGTGATGCTTATCTCACTGAGCCGTGCCTCTCAATGTAACCTTCCGCAGCTCTCGCGTCAACATTACAGTATATTCACAGTTTCCTCACACTTTTAGAATAAAACCCCATGTAGGAAGGGTTTGGTTGTTATTATTATGGCATGTATCGTAAGCGTTTTATTGACAGTAACCGTAAATAAACCGTAGTTCTTGTGTAGGCCCGGGAGTTGTATCAGGGACAAAACAGCGTCGACTCCGGCACCGCACCTTCCAGCAGTGTTGCCACGTCTGTGGTTTTCTCACTAGATCTGACGGTATTTCAACTCCAGCCGTGGGAAAATCACTATCTCAATGGATAGTGGTTTTTTTTTAAGTATTTTTTTCTTATTTTGCTTACTTGCAGTGTTGCTGTACTGTGGATCCATGCTAAGTATGGCCTGTCTACTGCACAGTTACTTGCAGTGTTGCTGTACTGTGGATCCATGCTAAGTATGGCCTGTCTACTGCACAGTTACTTGCAGTGTTGCTGTACTGTGGATCCATGCTAAGTATGGCCTGTCTACTGCACAGTTACCATTCTATACTGTTGCGGATTGCCTTGAGCGTACCCATGATAGTGAGGGATGGAAGTCTTTACAATGTTACAAGAACCAAATTTTATTATATTAATTTACTTACAACGGTATTAATATACACAGCCTATCCCTACTAACACTTTTTATACCTATCAGTGAATGTAATTTTATGCCCATTTAATCTCCACTTGTAAGTTACATATCAAAATCCAGCGGTGTTTTGAGTAAATTTGGCGGGGGTTTTTTTTTTATTGTTTCAAGTGGCAAATTGAAACGAGCACCTTATTATGGTCCCTTATAGGGAGAAATGCAAAATATAAGTGAGAGGCGCGCTCAGTAGGATATAACAAGTAATGCCAGTATCACGTCCTATATTTAAAATACTAGCTTACCTGTGCGACTTCGTTCGCAAGATAATTTTGTAAAGTTATTAAAATTAAGCCCACCATAGTTTAATAAAGTTTTTATGTTTAAAATACTAATATTTCTTCTTTCAGGTTTAATGGAGTTATTAAATTACACCCTGCCAACACTTCGCAAATGTTTTATTTTAGCATGATATTTAGGACTTTGCATTGATCTAGTCACTGAGCTACTGTGGCCCCCTTTTTGAGTGCTCTAGCCACTGAGTTTCTGCGGCCCCCTTATTGGGTGCTCTAGCCCCTAACCAGCTGTGGCCCCACTATTGGGTTCTCTAGCCACTGGGCTACTGCGGCCCCACTATTGAGTTCTCTAGTCACTGGGCTACTGCGGGCCCCTCCCCCCCCCCCTTAATTGGGTTCTCTACCCACTGAGTTTCTGCGGCCCCCTTATTGGGTTCTCTAGCCACTGAGCTTCTGTAGCCCCTTATTGGGTTCTCTAGCCACTGACCAGCTGCGTCCCCCTTATTGGGTGTTCTAGCCACTGAGCTACTGCGACTCCACTTGATGTATATCTATCCACTTGGTCACTGCGGCCCCACTTTGAATAACTCTAGCCAGTAGGCCACTACGGCTTTTTGGAAGGAAAGGTTTACAGTCCATAGACAAAATGGAATGGAGATATGACGGAAATTTTTTTAACTATGCTTTTTTATGCAGTAATCCTAAGAAAAGTTTAATACAGTACCTATTTACATCCCTAATCATCTTTTTTTCCGGAACCGTTTGAGATATCTCGATGAAACCAAGACTAAGTTGGTCCGGTGGTTATTATCTATATATTGTGTAAATTTGATGGCAATACGATTAGTGGTTTTTGAGTTAAATCCGTTCGGACATACAGGCAGACAAAAAAAATTAACATTATATATGGCTTAGTCATAAATTATACCACATGAAAAATAATTAGAAGCAAAAAATACGAAAATTATAGACAGGCACTTCAATTTTATTTCATAGTATCGATACATAAATAACACTATGGTTACAATATGGTTTAATAAACTATACACAAATTACTGTACTATAATTTACTTTGGGGGAGCTCAACTTTAGATATATAGTCTACTATTTAGTTGCAGCAATTAAAGGCTGTTCACGATAAAGTGAGCACTTTTGAAATCAACCTTAGAAAAAAGTCACTGCCCATGCCTGCATAAGTATATTTTAACTGGCGCACCCAGTGACATGTGCCCAGGAAAGTTGGTAACGATGGATGGGAAGTAGTTACCTATCTTAATGTCGAATAAAAAGTGCTAGGTGGCCATTTCTGATGATTTAAATTATTTCTTTCGCTTTCAGGTTTTTTTAATGCATCGAAGTGTAAAAATGAGCAGTTTTGTAAAAGTTTTACTTTTCTGACAATTTCACAGTTTCACTTGACCGACGCGTGAATAAAGTGATGAAGTCCATGGCAATGCTAATCTTACATAACGTGCATACAAGTAGATCTCAAACAGGGCTTTCAAAAGTGCTAATTTTACCATGAATAGCCTATAACTATCTGTATATTTAATCTAGCCACGTAGGAGTTACCACTCTTTAGGTGTTAGTTTAGCTAAGTGGAGCGTCTTCACCTTGGTGATGGCGAAGACTGATCATCGCCTCGGCTACTGCAGATGGAGCTGCAGCTGTTGTGTCTCTCCATCTTCCCCTGCAAGGCGACTGGCTGTGCTGAGACCCGAGCTCGACGCCCTCGCTGGTTTAAATAAGGCTCGTGTTTTACCAACATTGAACTGTTGTCATAACGCCCCTCTCGGATCGTGACCCCGCCGCCATGTTCTCGCTCTCCTTACACGTGTGATAGCGCCTTCAGGCAAGCGGTATTACCAAGGCTTGCCCACGCCACGACAATATGATTCTATGCGTTTCACGCTTTCAGGTGTCGCACATTATATTTCTTTTTATGGTCCATTCACGGTTACTTCAGCCTTTTCTGAAGTCCTGCTGAAGTTCTACTTCCAGGATATTCCTCCGCCTCGTGCAAACTAAGCTGAACTAAGTCTGGATAATTACACCAGAGGGACAACGCACCACATTCGTGCGCACTCAGTGTAACAGTATTTTGTATAAGAACTATTTCTCACTAGGCGCTACCAACATGCTTTCTTTCTCCCTGTTTTATTTAAATTATTTATAAATGAAGCATTATAATTTATAGATCATATATAAATAAAATTTCAATTTAACAGGAAAAAATTAACTTTTATTAACACAAGTATAAAACGCTGGTGATACAGGGCGTATTTAGGACATAACTAAACACGTCATACATAGGGACATTTTTCAGAGGTTTGATTCAATAAGGCCGAAGAAACCGCGAATGGGCTATAGAGAGCTCCAGTAACCTCATGTCAGGTGTTTGAAACCATGCAGATATAGGATCGTCTGGGGTACTTCTCCTCCATATTTACCCCCTCCCGTACTTCGTAGCTCTAAATGCACCACTATGCATACCAACAACTGGCTTTGAAACTACCGTCGAGGTGTGAACAGCAATGCACCAAAACAAACTCAAATGCATAAACCTGACAACATTAATAATTATATCAATCTGCTATGCACTCACATGACGGGTTGTTAGCACTTTGTGGCGAGTTTTTATGGCGATCAAAACACTCCACACAACCATACGAAATCTTATCTTAGGGACTATACAATGAGTGTGGTTATTGCTCTAATAGATAAACGATGTTTATTAATTTTAAGATGTGAGTATCGGAGTCCGCCTAGATTACGTATCGTAAGTAGGTAGGCAATTTTCCATTAAAGTTTTCTGTACTATTTCACAATTATTCACTGCGTACGTGATCACGCATAATTGAAAGGGAGTGGTCGTGTGGCGACATACAGCCGGTCTCTCTCTCTCTCTCTCTCTCTCTCTCTCTCTCTCTCTCTCTCTCTCTCTCTCTCTCTCTAACATCAGAGCGCAGGGTTTGCCTTGTAAAAGTAGGGGACACTCCCCCAAAAGTATTTCCTTGTGATAGTATCCCCTTACCTTTTGCAATCTCAGCAATAACAGCGTCTTGATTTCATTTCAAAACCGTATACAGTCATAAAGCGAGTGTTACCTGTTGAAAATAGTTCGAGATGAATTATTATTCAATATTATTTACAATAATTCCAGTGGCCTGAAATGTCATGCGCTAAACTCCATTTGCGCAGTTAAGAAAACATGAAGTATTTACAGCTGACAACAACCTCGATGAAACACACGAAAGAAAGCAACAAATTTCCCCACACAAACGTGTTCCTATTGGGGGGGGGGGGGGACAAGGTGTTTACAAAATTTGGGAACAAATTTTAGCTATAGCAACTTTGGTTTAAAATAATCATGCAAGATTCCTTATTCTTGAGGATACGAAATGTTACATGTTTATAAATTAACATGTAACCTTTTTGCAGTGTCTCTGTACTAGTATGTCAAGTCTATTTTTTTAACATATATTTGTCCCCCTAAATGTTAGAACATGATAATAATAACGGTATTAGAAACATTATGTTTCCAATAATTCCAGTGTTGCTTAATGAACGCGCTGATATCATATTCTATGACACAGCTGGTGATAAAAGTTAGAGACACGAGTCTTGTCCAACCATAGACTAAAGCTGGGGTAGACCGCTTATTTGTATTCTGCGCACGTACCCAACACTGACCTACCCCAATCCTACATAAATGTCAAAGTCACATGGTCAACAGTGATAAACGTGTTTGTTTATATCTTAACTTTGAAATGACAAGCACTATTATATTAATAAAATAATTTTATCAATTTTAATTTAATCAAAAAGCATTACGAATTGATTTGAGGAAGTATAAAAACATCTCAAAAGCTCTTTTTAACTAAACGGTGATTTAACCTCAAACCTAATCCTCGCCGTTTTCGCTAGACGTGTTAGCAGAAAAGCTGTTCAGTGTTGGTACACGGAGATTGGCTGTGCACAGCCAGCAAGATCACTCTACCTCATCTTTACTCTATGAGTCGAACCACAAGCGCAGTCTGTCACGTCGTGGCTGTGGACGCTGCTGCAGTGTGATGAAGATGGTAATTGTGCAGTTCCGAAGCGAGGCGGTTCTCGGTAAAGTGAGCACTTTTTAAGGCCCTCCCAAAATGCATTAACCACTAATAAATATAATCTTATTGGAGCCTCGGGGAATTCCATTTTGGTGGTGGTGAAATATATACACTGTGTTTATTGGTCGCGTTGCAATGTTTATAATAAAAAGCAGAAGGAAGGTGGAAATTGGTTGAAAGGAAGAAATTTATAAGGGCCTTAAAAAGTGCTCACTTTACCGTGAACAGCCACGGGAAGTAAGAGTCGCAACTTGCCGTGGCGTGGGCAAGCCTTGGTAATACCGCTTGCCTGAAGGCGCTATCACACTTGTAAGGAGAGCGAGAACATGGCGGCGGGGTCACGACCCGAGAGGGGCGTTATGACAACAGTTCAATGTTGGTAAAACACGAGCCTTATTTAAACAAGCGAGGGCGTCGAGCTCGGGTCTCAGCACAGCCAGTCGCCTTGCAGGGGAAGATGGAGAGACACAACAGCTGCAGTTCCATCTGCAGTAGCCGAGGCGATGATCAGTCTTCGCCATCACCAAGGTGAAGACGCTCCACTTAGCTAAACTAACACCTAAAGAGTGGTAACTCCTACGTGACTTAATAGATTGAATATCGTGTCATTGTGTGGCACGGTAAGCGTTGGACTTGTGTTTTTTCTTTATTCCATAGTGTTTTGTGTGTTTGCCTTTCTAGGCAAAGGTTTTTTTTTTATGGCAAAGTCTTTTCCTTGAATTTTCCTTGCAATCAGTTATCCCCCTTTTGTGCTCAACTAACTCTGTTATCCATATAATGTTCGTGTCATTTATTGTAGTGTGTTTAATATGTGGTAATAATGTAGGAGGAGGAATTAACATGTGTAAATGTTTGGATCATATATGCCACTAATTTTGGTAAAGGTATTTAAAGAGTATATCTGTCAATTTGTATTTCTGTAGTTTTATTCGCTATAGATGGCGCCACGTTTAAGTAATGTCTCTTTCATTCATATTTGTATTCAATTTAAATTTATAGAGGACAGCACTTTTTTGTGAACAATGTTATTTCTTTATTAATTATGTTACTATTAATGTCCATTTTTAGCACACGGCCACCTGAGTGTAAGTGTAACCATAATGTATCTATAGTTGTGTCCACATGTACGTACATTGTCTAGACATGCGTGACGTAATAATTTGTAGCCGCTGAATATTTCTTTTGATATGTTGTTAAAGTGCTGTTCCCGCCGCCATCAGTAAGTTTGATGTGTTAATTATTATCCCGCCGATGTTTTTTATATAAATCTTAGTCCCGCGGAATTATTATTTGTCTTTTAAATCCTTGCTTAGTGCGATCGCAGTTTGCTGTTGGCTGTTGGCTGTTATCTGTTGGCTGTTCCATGGAGCCTACGTAATTTCCGCCACGTTCCCTTCCTGAACGAGAGTGGCGATGTTTTCCAGTCACATATAACGGTGTGTGCCCACCTTCTGGAGAAGGCAAAACAGAAAGAAAAAAAATGGCTCGCGTCTTCACTGTCTACATCAGGAAAAAATAATTATTTTTCATTTTAAAATTTATTAAAGCATGGGGTGAGCTGTGCGGGTGTGTATTTTCCGAGCGTGAACAAATTTCTCTCCCGTTCAAATCAACATCAAAACAACACTTTGTATCAATCAAAACAGTAACTATGTAACATGAGGTTAACTATTTAGTTTAATAATTTACATGTTGTCCTATTCAATTGTGGCCATCATGACAATTACAAGGCAATGTTCCAAGGTTGTTTTTTTTTTGTTTAAGAAACTAAGATCATAAACAAATAACACTTGTGAGCTACAACTATGACATAAGCATTAAAACAAATACTCAGCAATTGAAAATGTTATGAAAATATTTGACAATTATATATAACAGGAGCTATTAAATTTTTAGTCACTAAATTGTGCAGAGTTGTTCTTTCATAATTTAATTTCCCTTGTTTCATTTTTTTTTTGTGAAAGTTTAATTGGTGCAAAAGCATATACAGTAAAACTCTGTTAAGACGTTTCTGAAGCGACTGCAAAAAAAAAAAAAACTTATTAATCAGGAAAACTTCTTGATAGGGTCGAATTGCACATGCAGATAGACAAGCTGCATAATTATTCAAATTATTAAGCAGGAAAACTTCTTAAGTGGGAAATTCTTAATAGGATTTCACTTTAATATTTGTATCAATTCATTGTAAGATGATTGATTGCATGTCAATGATATGGTTTTGGGACTCGGCCTAAGTTGTTATCTTCTTTTCACAAGACACAAGTAGGAGCAACTAGATCCGCCCCTTTTATATGAACCATCTTCGGTCTTGTAGGCTGCTGGACCACCCGACATGTGACATGCAACACCCAAGGTGGTGGATCAATATATAAACAGTTAACTGTTGAAGCTAAGTAATTGATGTAGAGTGTCGTAAAACATATTGTAACCGTTGTGTTATTTATATTTGAAATACTACGTGTTATATCCTTCCGAGCACGTCTCCCACTTATATTGTGTATGGAACCCCCAACATAAACCATAACCAAATGAATCAGTTTGCTTCGCATGGGATTAAGTTAAGAAATAAGTGAAATCTGAAATATTAATACGGCAAGTAATGTAACACAGTGCAATGAGCGGTAATGGCCGTTAAGACGGTCAGGCAAACAGAAGGGCGAGTGCCGACGCCTGATATCCAGCCAGAATTACATTTTCTACAATGTAGTGTGTAGAGGATGGTTGCCCGCACTAGCATAGGAGGCCAATCAATAAAGTCAATTAGGAAATAGTTATGTTATTTTTCAACTACTGAGCATAAAGTGTTTAAAACAACACTAACCAATACTAACCAAATGAGATTTATTGGCTGGCGTAACATACGTTAGAAACGTTTTGCCAACACAATATAGAAAAATTGTGTTTGGCTGTGTTGGGGACACGGCCGCTTGTTTTGCGTGAATGCGTCTACGTTGACGCGCTCGGACGCCATGATGTTTATTTTACGTTCCCGGCACCGCTTCACTCGATCATATGGGGTTTTATGGGTATCATTGAATTACTTTTGAGATGCTCTTTCCAACCGTATACGATTTCTGTATTTCGATTTGGTTTTTTGACGAGTATAGGCTAACATTTGGTTTTATTAATTTTTTTATATCAAACTCATACAATTTCACCATAATCACGCCACGCAAATGTTTTTATATACGCAATCGATTGATCTTCACGAGAGATTTCGATTGAAATCCAAACGAGCGTCGTAGCTTCTCCTAGTCAAAAGTTATACTAGCGGAACTTATGGGACGCGGCGAAACGAATTCAAATTTGCGGCGGATCCCCCCCCCTCCCCCCCCCCCCCCCCATCCCCATCATCACTCCACCCCCGCCACCGTTCGATGCATCGCAGTCCTCACTCAACGTAATATAATATTCTTTGATTCTTTGGCAATCGAGTGGTGTAATTGAATTTTGAACGTTGACGATATATTCGGAGCTGCAATGCCAAACTGTATCCCCTGTTATTAAACATTTGACTGATAAATTATCGGAAATTTGTTGGTGTCCTAACAACATGGCATTGGGCCAAATTGGTTCGCGCCACATTTCGGCGTTGGGTCAAAGTAATGTTCCAGTGTTGGCCCAGTGCTACAGTCAAAAATTGGGCCAATGATAACACAGTAAAAATTTGCTACTGCAGAGACTACTGAACATACGAACTGCAAATATGAACATAGTTGCAAGTATGAGCATAGTTGTATGAACATAGTTGCAAGTATGAACATAGTTGTAAGTATGATCATAGTTTCAAGTATGAAGATAGTTGTAAGTATGAACATAGTTGCAAGTGTGAACATAGTTGCAAGTATGAACATAGTTGTAAGTATGATCATAGTTTCAAGTATGAACATAGTTGTAAGTATGAACATAGTTGCAAGTATGAGCATAGTTGCAAGTGTGAACATAGTTGCAAGTATGAACATAGTTGTAAGTATGATCATAGTTGTAAGTATGAACATAGTTGCAAGTGTGAACATAGTTGCAAGTATGAACATAGTTGTAAGTATGAACATAGTTGCAAGTATGAACATAGTTGCAAGTATGAACATAGTTGTAAGTATGATCATAGTTTCAAGTATGAAGATAGTTGCAAGTATGAACATAGTTGCAAGTATGAACATAGTTGTAATTATGATCATAGTTTCAAGTATGAAGATAGTTGCAAGTATGAACATAGTTGCAAGTATGAACATAGTTGTAAGTATGATCATAGTTTCAAGTATGAAGATAGTTGCAAGTATGAACATAATTGCAAGTTTCCTTCTGTTCGTTGCTTGCGTGTTCTCGTGAGGTCCCGTGTGATGTATTGACTTGTATAACAATGTAAGAAAGTTTTTGTAAACTGTATTGATAAATCCACTGTACGCTGTCTTTGTAAAAGTTCAGTGTTAGCCTTGATAAACTGTCTTGTTTGGAATGTTCCGAGAGAGAGAGAGAGAGATAGAGAGAGAGAGAGAGAGAGAGAGAGAGAGACAGATAGTGTTTGTGCGGGCTTATCGGTTATCGGCGAGGTGTCGACAGTGCGTGGTTGATAGCTAAAGAGGGGCTGGGACACGAGGCTATACATATATGAGCGAAAGAGGGCGCAGGCAGATAGTGATTGTCAGTATATTACAGAACCTCGCCACGACAGCAGCACATTCTACGTCTCTCTCCAGGTGAGAACAGTATTGCTCTCTTGTTGCCCTCGCCTGTTGCCAGCCATTGCGCCTCGACCTGGACAACAGCGTGTCGGCTACGTGCCTGCAGAAATTCCGCTGCCAATCTGTTACTAATACCAGCCATTCCCGCGACTTCCTTCGCCTGGACTTTAGGATTTGTTTATCGCTTCGCCTAGGTTTGATGGAGTTATATAAATACATACCTATATAATTGGTTTGATAAGAGTCTCTGGGGTCTAAACATGACAGTTTGTCGCAATGTTGGAAGCAGTATTTGATTTCTTAAAACACATTTTGGGCATTGTTGTTCCATTGGAAGAATCGCTGCATGTATAACATGGATGTTAGTGGGGCTGTCATCATAGAGGAATCTTATATGTAGTGCCTTAGCTAGTTGACTAGCCCAAAAATTTTTCGCAGGCATTTGTGTATGTTATGTGCAAGGTAATCCTGAATGAGTCGTAACTGTTCGTTGTTGGGCTGGATCCCCTCGTCATCGACAAATATGGCCTAGGTACTGAAGGCACATTTTACCTATATGGTACTTTCCGTTTAAGCATGTTAGCCCATTAATAGCCAGCCATTCCAAGATAAGGGACAGGTGTTGGATGTGTTCATCCCACATTTTTGACCAGATCAAAACATCATCTAGGTAGGTATGCGATGGTGCAATCCCCCGCCAGGCCTTCCAAGATGCAGATTATGGTTGTCTGGAAGGTGGAGGAGGCGCATTTCAAAACAAAATGCATGGTGAAAAACTGGAATTGGTGGCCGTCAGGGGCCATAAATGCTGTCTTGTGGCGGTCTTCAGGATTTACTGGCACTTACCAATAGCCACTTCTCAGGCCTAAGGGACGACAATACTTTTGCATCTCCTAACATGTTGAGTGTGAAATTTACATGGATTAATGGTGGCAGCACATTTTCAGTCAATTTATTTAACAGCCAGAAATCTACTCAAAACCTCCAGTTCCCGTCTTTCTTAAGGGCTAGAGTGATAGCTGAGTTGCAATTTTTTTCGGAAGGTTCGATTACCGCATCTCGAATCATCTCCTCGATCTGCTGATTTACTGTGCACAAATGGTATGGACCGTTATCCTGAGGGGTGGACCAGATCGGCTCCGCTTTTGTGAGCAGTATTGCGTATTCTGCCACACTTGTCCTCTTAAGGTGGTCTGTCACTGAAAATACGTCACATTGCTCGGATAGGACCCACTGGATTGTGTCCTGGTATTCCGCAGGCACTGTGTGGTCGAGTGTGTCCACTTGGATGGAATGATCACTCTTCTCCCAGGAGTGGCCTAGGTTATATACTGTTCACTGTTTGGTTAAACCAAAGTGAATGTGATCCATGGCAATCTTAATGATGGCATTGTGTTGTCTAAGCCTCGGTACCACCAAGATCAGATCCTCCCATATTTCATCGAAGATGAGGGAGGCAATGTTTGTCGAGCAGTCACGAATTTGAATTTCCACTTGGGCTTCCCCCAAACACTCACTGGTTCTGCATATGGCACCCAGCCCCTCTTGGTTGGCATTCTTCTGCAGATACAAGTGTTTGCCTGTATCATATATCTCGAGCTTAGGGCAGGAACAGAAATGTGACTTGATCTCGTTGGACACCTTTTCTTCCGCGTCACTCCACACGAACCATTTTTGTGGTGAAATTAGAACCGTAAGGGGTGTGGTCACTACTACAAAATACTTTATAAATGCCCGGAGCCAGTTCACAAGTCCAAAAAATTTGCTAAGTTGTTTGCGAGTGCATATTGATGGGTAATTTTCGATTAACTGTAACTGCTCAGGATTAGATGTGTTTCCGCCCTCGTCTACAACATGCCCTAAGAACTCTAGCTTTCTTTTTCCTACTTGACACTTGTTCAGGGCACATGTGAGGCCATTTACGGTGAGTCGCTCGAGAACCATTGACACATGATGGACGTGGTCTTCCCAGCTACTGGACCATATAATTATGTCGTCCATGTAGGCCCCGGACCATCATTGATCGGAACGTTGTGGGAGCTCCTTTCAAGCCAAATGGCATTTCACAAAAATGGAAACTCCGGCCATCTGGTGTCGTGAATGCGGTTTTCTCGTGACCTCCTGGCTTTACAGGGATTTGCCAATAGCCACTGCGAAGGTCAAATGACGTCATAACAATAGCATTCCCCAACGAGGCAAGGGCATCCTTAACACTTATGTAAGGTGGTAGGTAATTACAGGTCACTTGGTTTACGGGGCGAAAATCGACACGAAAGCGCCAGCTCCCATCTTTCTTCGGTGCCAGTGTTATTGCCGAGTTGTATTTGCTACATGTGGGCTCTATAACTCCATCAGCTAGTTTTTCCTTGACCTGCTCGTATATGATTTTGGTCTGTTGAGACATATAACTCCGCAGATCAGCATACATTGGCCACTCCTGCTAGAGCTTTATCTCGTGCTCGGCCACAGTTGTTCTTCAGAGCACATCTACTGTCGGAAACATCTCCCTATGCTCCTCCAGTATACATTGAAATGCTGCTTGATGTTGTGGCGGAACATCATGGTAAAACTCTGCGAGTGAAACTGGGGATAGGTCGTCTACAAAAGTATTATCTATGTTATATACCGTGTTTCTCTCTTTCGCGCCGAAATGGATTCGTCTGGCAACTGGTTCTACTACTGTATTCTGCTCCTGGAGCCAAGGAACCCCCAAAATCGCATCCTCACTTATCTCATGTGTTACTATCGCACTAGTATCGATTCCAAATCCCTTACTTTGACGGTAATCGTAGCTTGGCCCAACGCTCCACTACTTAGTTGGTCAACAGCGAGTTTAATTATGTGACTCATGGGGGTTACATCTTTAGAATTTACAAAGCGGGGTTGTACAAAATTATACAATGCCTCCATGTCGATAAGTGTGTGGCAAGGCTGTCCATTCACATACACTAGGATCTGAATAAGTTGTGCGTGGCTCCCACTTGTCTCGGCTTACCCACACGCCAGAGCAGCACTACTTTCTGCTACAGCTTGCATCTCCTTTACTTGCAACATGCTTATTTATAATTTAACATACATTAAAATTAATAAAACAAGCATTGCAATACAGCACAAGTATGAATGAAATGGACAAAACACTAGATGCGTGATGAGAAAAATGATAACAGGTTAACAATGCACAACAAGCAAAAGGAAATAAAACAATCAATAAATATTTTAATACATATAACAAACACTGTTCCACTTAGGCCCTGGACTCACAAGTTCAGTTATTACTGAGTCTTGATTAAGTCCTTCCGGCTCGCAGCATCCTGGTAGTCATGGCAACCACCGGCTGCACTGCGCCGGCGTACCCTTGCACTTGCGCTGCGCTGATCGCTCCTGCGACCGAAATCACGCCCTACCTTATGGTAGAGCGCACAGCCTTGCTGCAATGATCCTGTAGGCTACGGCCGGACAAACGGTTTTATGCTGGATTTACATTGGCGCGACAGAAGTAATGCTTCACCCAATCACAGACATGTATTTTGTGACATCATGACAGAAATCTCGGGCGTGACTGATTTTCTGTATAGAAATATTTTCTAATTTTGTCATGTCGTGGATGCAACAAGCATCAATAAACTAGTGTAATTTCTTGTTGCAAAAGTGGTGGCAATGTTAAGTTGGTCTCATTTCTAATAACATGCGAAGATATTATTTTTTTGGTGTTGTCGGAATATATTATCTCTAGTTAATTATTTTTAATTTGCTTTCTTTAAGCATAGTTGTTTGTAGGTACAGCTATAGTATGTTTTATTGAGTCAAATGTAATATTAATCATTACATTTTTTACACTTCTTAAAACTGTGGTTTCGGGGACTGTGCGCAGTGTTGATTTTACTCAACGATTCTGTAAATAAATTATTTAATGCTAGTGATGAACATATGTGGTTTTAGTGAAGTTAACTTTTGAGGATTTCCATAGCAAAACATGTATCCAAAGGGGTACGAACTATACAAACAGTGGCTGAAAAAGCTGCACTTTCAACACTTGTAGTGTTTAAATTTTTTTTTTGTTTACCTGTATCGTGAATTAAACGAGTGTAAGGTTAACTTCGGACAAAATGTATTCGTGTGTTTGTGTTGCTGCGTCTGTACGAATTCGAACAGCGACGTATGTATAGATTTTTTTTTGTTATTGAAGTTGAAATTTTCAGAGTTGCAATAATTTGAATGTTATTTGCATGTTAGCAATATTTTCCACTGCTCCATCAAAAGAACATGCTACTGAAATTGCCACTGTTGTCTCACAAAATACGTAAATCTAAAGCCCGCATTCCCTCACTGTTTCCTATTTTCCCCTTGAAATAAAATGAACAGAACCCATGCAAACATAACTCGTCTAAAGTAAAACAGGTTGGAATATGCCAACGTATCTATAATATCCTACATTGATATGGTTAAACCCATACTAATTTTTCCAACTGGAAAACTATAAAACATAAAGCATTCATGTGGTTGTTTGCACAAAAGTGGTTTGTGTTTCTACTTTCTAGTAAAGTTATTCTTCATTCCTTTTCGTAAACACACAGATGGTATTCTGTAATATTTTCGTGTTTTCAGCCATAAGTAGTCAAAAGAATGTTTTTGGTATCGTGTCGCATCACACTGTTTTCATTGCAACCACAAAATTCAGTGACGTCACACCTGTCGTGTCGCATTTCTCGCATCGCGCCTGTCGTGCCAATGCAAAGCCAGCATTAGGGATGGGGCACTTGGCACATGTCAATACCTTCTTCCAGTGATTTGCTAAACATTACCCCTGATAGCTATCTAACTCCGATCCTAGGGACTGATTCCACTGCCTCATTACTCTTCAGCCATCGTGTTTTGTTTTTTCATTGAAGTTAAATTTTTCGAAGTTACAATCATTTAAATGTTATTTCATTACGAGTGAAATTTTCTACTGATCCATCAAAACGTCAAAACAAATCCGTCTCATGAAAGACATTAATCTAAAGACCCCGTAGCAATTGAAATAAGGCAAGCATAACCCAAGCAAACACATCTAGGCGAAAATAAAGCAGGTTGTAATGCCAACCTGTGACATGTTAATCTGCTGTGTGTACGACTTTGAAGTTAACATGTACTCGTGGTGGCTGTTAAATATTTAATATTCGATTCATTTTATTGTGTCAAGTTTACCTATAACAGAATTGTAAACAAATTACCCTGTAAAATCGTAGGACAGGATCACGGGTTTAACATCGCAGTGTACGTAACTGACTTGTCATTCGTAAACAAAACGCTCAAATTACGCGCCTAAAATAGAGCATGGAAGTTGTTCCGTTCCCCAGTCCAGCATTAAATGCAAGAAGTAAGTGAACAACTGGCGGCTATGTAGTTGGTCGCATCAGTGTAGGAAATGGAACACGACCTATGCCTCATCCTATTTTGTCAAAATGAAATCTGTCTGAAGTTTTTTTTTCTTGATTGTGTACGATGTACCGCCATGTAATGTTATTTGCCTGCGTACCGAAAACGAACTTCAGTGATCGAAAAAATTGTTCTGTTTAATAAATCTAGAAAAAAAAAAAAAAACTGATTAACACTCACTGCCACTAAAAGTTTGTCAATTCCGTTTCGTGTTGGACATTTATTGTTACAATCTCCTTGTACTAGGTCATGAACGTATACATGCTCTTTAGTGTGTCTTAATTATATATTTATAATCGGCAATTTTAAAATATTATACTTTTTTTTTAATGTGTGATAAATTCTAATTTACTTTAAAGAATTGAGTTTAAATATTTACGTTAGCTCAGTCGAGATTTGTTTATTTTGGTCGCTTTCTTCCATTGTCATCTATGGTTCGTATTTTTTAACCTCGGCGTCGGTATGTCGACGACACTATGTGTTTGTGCTGTTTGACTTTTCGGCGAGTTTAATGGACCTTCGAATCATGTATTTGACGAGTTTTTGACGATTTTCTGCCGTGAATACTAACGTTTTTGTTGTTTGGCCATTTCTCGTATTAGGAATTAAATGGTTGTATGGCTGTACGGTTATATCCAAGGCCACGTGCTTTTGCGCGCTGTGACATACATTCAAGTTTGTTCACTCAAAACATTTTTTGTGACGTCGATGGTGTGTCATACTGCAGTTGTGGTTTTTATGTTCTCCCATTTACTTATAGGACTTTGCTGTAGAACGATAACTGTTTGTTTTATAAATTTATTCTACCATTCAAGATGTTGGATCGACTACATTCAGAGAGGCTAGCTTTGCGGTACAATTCAATAAATTATGGAGCGTCGAGCTCACAAGAAGTAAGTGGGAATTCAGCTTCTCCTCTGTGCAGATTATCTGACTGATTTGGAAATTTGACGGACGACACTTCTTGCAGAGAAAGTAGCCGAGCAAACTGATATTTCAGATAATGTTTTTCTCCCGCTATCAATTTTCTTAGTACATCTTTAGTTGTAGGACAGTTTTCATTTGTCTTCATTTGTCGTGATAAAATAACAGGCTGTCTTATTCACATCACATGTAAGGCTGTAGTGACGCTATATGTGTAGATAAATTATTAGATGTAACCTCAACCCCCCCCCCCCCCTATTTCTTTTTTTTTCAATTGTAGTTTTTAAGGTTTTGAAACAAGGGCATCAATTAAGATGGGATCATATATTTCAAAAGTTATTTAGGTATTTACATTTGAGGTTTTTTGACCTACCCTGTTTAATTATAATTATTTCAATTCTGAAATGTTTTTGTAATGAATACTTCAGCATCAAGAAATGAAACTATGTTTTTTCCACCATTCCCACTTTTAGTGGGTACATACATACATACACTCGCAATTAGACTACCGCCCCCCTGAACTTACCAACCCCTCTCACAGATACCAATTCCTCCCTCAACACATTCCACTCCCTCACCGACCTCACAAGCATGGACTGCTTACCCTGCTCCGTTCTCCTCCACACCCTCTGAAGCTTCTCACTGTTGTTTCCTCTTCCTCTAAACACCCCCTTACTTAGCTTGCAGTGTAGCCCTCCCCATCCTCCCTCTTCATTCACCACCCTGCACATCCTGACTAGCCATTCAACTCTCCTCCTATCCTTCAATGAGCTCCACCCCATTTCTTTCATCATCACTGATGGCCTATAGTTCCCTTCTTCCTCACCATCTTGCCCCTGCCTTCTCCACCTACCCTTCACCCATCTTGCTGCCTTTCTCTGCACCTTTTCCAGTTCTCACACATCCACCTCCACATACGGGTCCCATACTGCTGCAGCATATTCTAACATTGGCCGTACCATTGTGCAATCCCTAGATACTTATATTCTGTTGCTTCTTCTATCTCTTGTCCCTCCCATCTGTACATGTCCCTGCTTATCTTCTTCATTGTAAACCTCACTATCGTAGTTTTTCTTATATTTATCTTTATTTTATTTTTTCTGGTCCACAACCATATCTTATCAATGTCCGCCTGCAAATTTCCGTCCCCCTCTCCCACATCAGCATATACAACACAATTGTCTGCAAACAATCTGATTTTTCCCCTAATCCCCAAACCCATGTCATTTACCATTATGACAAATAACAATGGACCCAGCACGCTTCCCTGTGGTACCCCTGACGTAACCTCCTCTTCCTCCGATATTGGTTCCCCCACTTTCACCCTCTGCCTTCGCCCCCTGAAGAAGTCCCCTATCCATTCCACTGTCCTCCTGTCTGGTATCAGCGCCTCCACTTTCCTCGTCAATGTCCCATGGGGCACCTTATCAACTACCTGCACCAGATCCTCTAATAACCCAGCGAGCTGAGTCTCACATGAGTATCCCCTCCTTAAACCATGCTGGGACTCCGCCAACCAATTCCTATTGTTCATAACCCTCACCACATACTTTAGCTGCCAGGCCTCCCCCTATCCTCTCCCTGCTAGTGTATAGGTACCACCATAGCATCCTTCCAATCTTGTGGTAACTTACCCTCTCCTAAGGACTTTTTAAACAGCACTTCTAAATATTTCACCAACTCCCTGCCACCAAACTTTAGTGCTGCGTTTACTATCCCATCTGGTCTCCCTGCCTTACTGTTCTCCAAACCCCTAATTACCTTTTCTATCTCCCACCCCCTCAACAACAACTCACTTAATACCCCCGAACACTGTTTGCTGCCCTATTCCAACCCTCCTTTGCCTCAAACACTGACAAGTTCTGTCCTTGCAGCATCTCAGATTTTTCTTGGTCATTTGTCGTATGCCTACCATCCTTTCCTCTCCTCCCCTTAACCTCCTATCATACCTAAACAATTTCCCCCATTCCTTGCCTTTTCCTTCTTCCACCATGTTCCCCAGAAATACATTCTTTGCGTGTTTGATCTTCCTTTCAAGCTCCCTACCCATTTGTTTCATCATTTCTTTAGATCTTATCATCCCTTCATTTCTCCACTTGGCATGTCATTTTCTGCACTTCTTCATTTTCAAAATCTCCTGTCCATAATATGGAGCCTGTAACCTTTTCATTGGCACAAATTTCTCCAACATAACCTTCATTAATCCTCTAAACTCCCTCCACAACCCCTCTACACCCTCCTCCATAGACCAGTTTTTAAACCTGTCTCTCAGGAATATTTCTGCCCCCTTCTTGTCTCCTCTCCCATACTGCCACACCATCCTTTCTGCCATTTGCACTTCCCTCATCCTGCCAATCCCAATTTCCACAACCGGGATATGATGGTCGCTTATACCATCCAATACTATTGCACCAACTACAGCATTCCTAAGTCTGACCAAAACCACATCTAGCACTGACCCAACACCCTCCTCATTCCATCTCGTAGGTGTTTCTACTACCTGGACTAATCCTCTGTTGACTAACTGTGCTGCCATTCTCTGCATCGTGCTATCCATTCCTTCTGCACCCTCTACCCATTTCACCCCTGGCATATTAAAATTCCCAGCTACAACAACCCACTGCCTGTCCTTTAGTCTATCGACCCTCTCCTTGATCATCTCAATTGCCTGCCATTCCTGTCCTGGTGGTCTGTACGCTGCCAGCAAAGTAATACTCCTGTTACTTCTACCAGTCAATTTAATTTCCAATACCTTGACATCCTCACCAACCAATTCTACCGCCCCTTTTAGCCTTTTCCTTACACACACCATTATTCCTCCTCCTCTCCCATCCCTGTCTCTTCAGTGTGTCAGTTAAAATATTTGACGGGTGGGGCGGCAGCAAAATTAAAAGTTATTTGCCATAAGAGATTGGTCATACTACATATTTTACATAAATGAGATAATTAAACTTACGTGTAATTAAACATTAAGCATCGATATCACTTTGGCAATGATTACAGCTGAAGTGCGAAAACTAGATAAGGTTGTTATAGAAAATTGCATGTTTTGTAAAAAGAAAAAATCTTGAAAATTATATGAAATTGACAGTACATACTGTTAATTGTAGTACTGGAGTGAGCGAAGATCAGGGAAATTGTAGGGTAAAAATTGGGAAAACAGGGGCCATGTTGGTGCACTGGTTAGACTACTAGCCTCCCACCAAGGCTAACTGGGTTTGATCCCCGGTGGGGTCACTTCTGGATTATCGCGTGTGAGAATCTTGCCGGACGATGCCGCTGGTCGGCTGTTTGTCTCTGGGCTCTCCCGTTTCCCCGCCCTTTCGTTCCGGCACTGCTCAATATTCACCCCGCTTCACCCTCATTGGCTCTTGAGATGATGTTAAGAGCCACCCGAACCTCTCCAATCCATGGGAGAAATGACACCACAAGTAATACAGAAATGCTCAAAAAAAAAAGTTAAATGTGTCCATAAATGGCTTTAGAAAAGTGAATTGGCACAAAATGTATGCTGCTATGCTTTGCTGAATTAATAAGCTCAGAGTGCACACAGATTTACCTCCTTATGTTACCAGATATGTATGACTCAGGTAAAAACAAACAAGGAATGAAGCAAGCATCATCAACGTAATGCAGGGAGGGACAGTGTTGCTTCCATAATTGCTGCGTGGTGATGGTCAATTAATGTTGCAGGCCAGCGACGAGGAAATCGCACCTCTCCTTGACCACATGGCAGACCCAAAGATGGGCACGAGTACCCAGGTGCTGGTCCCACCTGGAGGCACTCCAGCGAGGCGACTACCCCAGTACATGGCAACGCTGGCTGGTGAGTCACCGAAGAGAGATTGTGCCGTGTTCGCTGTTCCTTGACCCTTTGAACCTCTCGCTTTGTGCTCGGAGGCTAGTGGCTTACTTACCGTTCACTTACCTTGTATCTTACAACATTACAGGAAAGAGAAAATACAAATTTTTTCACTCTGTGGAGGTAGCTGTGTGATTTCACAAAACATTACGAAACAGATAATGTAAATTTAGGCAACGAGAGTATTTTATCACTTCATTTATAATTAAGTCTAGAAGGTCTTATTTACCAAGATAACTAAACATCCAGGTAGGGCACACAGTTTCATCGCCTACTGGGCTTTTCAGTCCGTGACTTGCCCAACAAAGATCACCTTGTAGGTGGTTTAACAAGGAAGTGGATGTCACGTGTGGAGGAACTACTTGTGTGTGCGTACTGTCAACAGTATTAGATGTTTAGAGAACATTACCAGTTCAGGGCCACAGTTGGCGTAGGGGCTAGAGGTGCGAGTAATGCGTAGTACTTCTACTCGTACACTTTATTTTCTATAACAATGTGCCAAGTCTGACCGGATTCTATTCTCGAGGGTGTCGCTCATAGGTTTTCGCATGTGGAAATTGTTACGGGCCACAACTAGCAAAATTAACGTGTGAGCAAAAAATCTGGAAAGAACATGCTTTAAAATTGGCAGGAAACAAAAAAAATCCATAAAATATAAGTAGGTACATATAAAATATAAATATGTACATATTATATATATATATATATAACCAACCAATAGAAAATAAATAATTTATATAAATTATTTATGTGTTAACCAGAGGTATGACTGACCACAGTATTTTTAATCAGTTACAAATAAACAAACGACTCTTATAGGACATTAATATATACATGTTTTACAAAAAATTGCTTCTTAGATAGCTTGAAATATCAGGAGAAATATAAACTGGTTTAAATTCAAATGTAAATAACATTATGCTGAAATACCTAAACAACTCAAAAAGGAAAAGGAGGCTTCTGTACAACAGGTTTGAAATTCTGAAAATAACATTACTTAATATTTTCGTACTTATGGTATTTTGTTGACTGTGACGTATTGTTAAGGCTTCGTCGTGCAATGCTGCAAATGAATATTTTGCAATAACTGTTTAAACAATGAAACTTTAAGAAAATCAAAACTGAATTTTGTTAATATCTGCGTGTTTTCGGTCCTCGCGCCACTGGACTTCAGCTCCGCCCAGTCCCCAGCTGTCGCGCTGCCAGCCGGTCTGGCTCGTTGCCGCAACCATACCCTGCGATGTCAGAAGGGCGTAAATGGCAAAAATGCAGAGCAGCAGTGTTACTGGTGTGGACGGAAGAGAAAACCCAGATATCGAGAATGAAATAAATCTTACGCCCACTATAAGCAAACATTTTCCAACTGGAATTAATTACGTGATCTACAACTCCCGAAGTGAAATAAAAATAAAGGAGACATGCACTTATCTAATCGAGGAAGGCTTAAGCCAGTAACTAGAGACGAAATATAGTTACACTAACTCGGTCACTCAACCAAAAAATTAAATTAAACATTAAATTGTTTTCTACGTTGCTAATAACTACTTCGAACAAACTAACTACATGGTAATTAGTTTAATCTCATAGAGTGATTACATAGCTGTCTTAGTCAAAAGCGCAAAATCTAGGTGCGTACGAAAAGTACGTGTATCCCGTCTATGAGCGGGGACCAGTGTTTCGGTAGTGAAGCGCGTTTCATGCGGCATAGAGCCTGAGCACTAGCGCTCAGTGGCAACCCAGTGACATACTGAAATAAGATTATTACCGCTGTACTGGATAGATGGAACTGGGATAAACCAAAGTCGCTCTGGCAGCTTGAAGTGGGGATTCAGTGTGGGGCAAAGGGCCAATTTTTTATAACAAAACAGTGTACACGGCTCGAAATTTACTGCAGCCTGCAGTGGCTTGTGCAGCGGATGTAATATAACGCTGAAACGTGACAGAAACTACAGTGGCAGTGGTGTGCGCTTCAAGTAGCAGACGACGGAGTCTGTGAACTCCGTGCTAGAGGCCAAGCGCCCTGCTGGTGTCCGTCCGGATCTCGATGTGGCTGTGACATCTAAATAACTTTTACACCTCAAACCAGACTATAATAATCCCTTAAAACTGTTCACAGTTAACCCGAGTTCAATTCCTAGGGAAAATGAACCACCCGAAATTTCTAATTGTTCTAAAGAAATGGAAATATCCCCTCTGATCACGAATAAAGAATCCAAATAAACAAATTTGCCTCAAAACGAAAAATGGGGCAAACCATTTAAATCTGCCACAACCCTTTTACAGCGTCCTCTTCACAATTTCTAGTCTAGCTAGAAATTAAAATTACCTCAGAGTGAAATTAATCTATGTTCGACTGTGTGCATACAAAAATGGACTAGGGAACCCTTCGAAGTCACGAATGCCTTTTAAAATATGGAAAACTTGCTATTAAAAAAAATTATATCAGAAATAATGACACTAATCATCATATAACAATTGCCAAAATATATTAAATTCAGGAAAACTGGGAAATAATATGACCTAAAATCTTCGCAAAAATGTCAAAACTGCACCGAATTGTGCCGGACAATACCGCTGGTCAGCGGGTTTTCTCTGGGATCTCCTGTTTCCCCCACCGTTTCATTCCAGTGCTGGTCCATACTCACCTCACTGGCCCTGTAGACCTTGTTGGTAAGAGCTGTCTAAACCTCTCTACTCTACTCCTTACAAACTCAAAAAAGTGAGGCAAAGTGGAGACTTCCTATAAATTTAAACCTGCAATGTATACCATATACATTAATTTTAAAAAAATTTGTGTATATCTGCCAAATGTTTATTATAAAGTTGTAAGCAGTAGGTTTTTTTTAACTTTGAATCCAGTATACGTTATGAGAGAGACATTGTTTTTCAGAAACGTTGTGTCTTGTGAGTTATGTACTGTATCGCATTAATTGTAACTATTTTTGTTAGAATTTTTTAAATTCAGTGTTGGAAAATTTGGATATTTCTCTTCATGGGCTAAGCATGGGGTGTTTGGTAAATTGAACATTGCCATTGTATTCTCATGGTGGTGGTATGGATTCTTGCTCTTCCGACATGGCAGACCGACTTCAACTCCAGTGGTACCACTCCCAGTGCTTGCACATTGGAAATGTGGCAGCACACATTGCTACCATTTCCCCTGCCGTAGCGCTTTGTCACAACTCCCATCTCCACTGCGCTGAACACCTCAGTTACTCAAATGTCTCGTTCTCGGTCGCAGACTCTTGCATGTTGTGCTCGCGTTCTTCTCGAAGCGCTCAGGTAAACAGAAATCCGAGATTGACTCTCAAAATAGAAAGTTTGTTGCCTGACAGGTAGGCAACATGAAATCTCGACGAGACATTTTAATTTAGGATTTTGGGTGGGCATACAACTTCCTTAAAAATCATTTTAGAAGAAAAGTGTGTGTTCATTTTCCTCTTATTTTTTCCTAGGGAATAACCTGCTGGAATTGGTCTGGATTTCTCAAAAACAGCCAGTACATACCACCCCAGACATTGTTCATGAGGATAAAGTAAAGTGGAAATCTATCCAGAAAAAGTTCAAATTTTTAAGTATATTGGTAAAGAGGCGCTACTTGGATCTCTGCCTCTCATTTGAGGAAGAGAAGCACAGGAGCCATAAGGGTGATATTGACACACGCATAAAGTGTACCATCACCTCTGCGCGCTGTGCTCTGAACTGTCATGCTGTGTCCTCGTCGTGCTTCCTGCACCTTAAGCAGTGACAGTATCATTTGATTGGTGGAAAGTCAGTGATACGGACCTCCGGTCATCAGACATAGCAGTGCAGCGTCTATGTGCGAGACGTATGGCAGTTTTGTAACATCACACGGGCAAGAAAAAGAGGCCCAGAGGGAAAAATATTTTATTTTTCTTACAATTGCGCCATTACAAAAGCACCACTTGGTGATGCCAACCAGCAACGCAGTTCAAATGGGTTGATTGAAAGCCGAAATGGCATCATGGCTGAACTGACTTTTTCTTAAGCAAGATCATACCAGAGACATGATTATCTGTGCTCCATGCTAACTTGTTCTGGCGGCAAATTTAGTGGGGCATTTAAATTTAAGAGCAAATTACAATTATAAACAGTGCGCTCTTATAATTTTATTTATTACTGTTTATGAGAGAGATGTGATATTTTATCTAACTTCACCTAATTTAGTCCTCTTAAAATGTTGGCATTTGGTTTTTTCCTCCCCATTTCAGTATATTTTAAGTTTCAGCTTTAATCTAAATTCTTTTTTTCCTTTTACATTATTTGCATTGCATCATTAGTAAATGAGTACGTAATAAATTTAATATTGCAATTGATATGTCATTGTCCTTGTTATTTGTAGTGTGCCGAGTATTGAGCCTAATTGCCATCTTGTGCTTTATGTCAATCGTAAAAGCGCTGATACATTCAGGTGTGGTGTGTCCCCTGAATATTCTTATGTAGACACTGATCCACACGTATTAGTTTAGGTACACTACTTATCTGTGTCACGTCACTCGTAGTGTTATTAGCAACAGAAATTACTGTACTTAAGTAATTTTTTGAGAGTACGCTTTTTGTCATTACCAGTTGATAATAACCTATGCCAATACCTGTGTTAAATAATTTTAAATCATTGGCACTCAACATCATTTTATTACAACAATCAGTTCCAACGCTACAGACTTGCTTACGTTAGTATTGATAAGTCTAATTTTTCTCTCTGCCGTAAGAGCACGGACACAAGTTTAGTTGTTCTGTAATAAAAAGAGCATTTCAAACAATGTGTGACACAGTTCAACTGCCAGGTAGGCGGGCAGCTCGATGAGAGGTAGCGTCTTGTGATGGTTGCTGTGTGGTGCTTGATTGTTCCAGTCACTCTGGGAGCGTTCTCTCTGGGCAACGTGTTGGCATGGACGTCCCCCACCGGCTCACATCTGGCCCAGTCGAGCACGAACCAAGACCCTACCCTGATGAGCGAGATGGAGTGGGCGTGGGTGGGTTCGCTGATGAACATAGGTGCAGCGCTGTCTGCAATACTGGTGGGCTTGCTGATCGACCGCGTGGGGCGTAAATACACCATGCTGGGCTTTGTGCTGCCCTTCGTCGCAGGCTGGTTCATGATCGCCTGGGCTGGCCAGGTGTGTCTCTGCTTCTTTGTTGAGTGACGCTGTGTTAGTGCAGCTCGGAGTGATGGCTAATGAGAGTTGTGGTGCAGCTATCATTTTACATGAGTGAAAATCAACATCGATATGTGGTTCCTGCCTGGGACGCGCTCATGTACAGACGACAAGAGGCTGACACCAAGCGGAGCCTGCTGTCTCACCAGAGGGACGGACCTGTCACTAGCTATCCCGAAGAATGGTTGAGTTTGGATAAGATGGGGATGGAGATGTAGCGGAATGAGGACCGGGGAGAAAATGGGAAATCCCAGAGAAAAAACTCCACACCACTGCAGTGGTGGGATCGAACTGGAGACTTAAGAGGTGGGACTCCAGTGAATAACCAACCGAGCTATTGGCTGTTGATGGTAAAAGGAGCACTTTTTAAGGCCTTCCCAGCAAGCTTAATAACCAAAAAATTGTATTTTTTTTGTGACTTCAGGTGGTAACACGTGATAGCTACAAAATGTATAACCCGTGTTATTAGTCACATAGCACTTTATATATATACAGTTAACATAGCTTGGTTACTAGCGAGGGGCAGAGTATGCCGGATTTGAGGTAAACCCTGATTCATGGCAAGAAATTTGGTAAACATGTTAAAATTATCCCAGGGCACCAGCTCATCTGTTACACGGGTGAGCACGTGTTGACTCGTTCTCAGGGTAGTAGCAGGTCGGCAGCCATGTGGCGGTCCCCTTGCAGCACACGTCAGCGAAGGAAGTTAAGGCAAGAGTTCAATTTAGCACACTTACACTGTTCATAAGCTGAGCACTTGGGTTTTTCTGGAGTGAGCCAGATCCCTAAGGTACATTAAGTACTAAACAATGAAATAAGACGATGTTCATCTGAATGCGTACATTGACTGAGCGAGATCACACTTACAAGGCAACACATTAAGTCCCTCCTCGAGTTAAGCGGGCACAGCATACTAGGCCAGCCATAGACAAAGCACTGTAAGCACAAGTGGGAATTACGGTAGTAAAATCTCCCGGGTCGCGAGTCTGACGGAGATGAGAGCACGAGCGTGGAGGGAGAAAAGTTAATTAAAAAGTTCCGGAATGAATAAACTTACTATTGCACCTACAGTGTCCACACAAAAACATTAAAGTCCCCCGCAACGCGAAGCCTGTGCACTCTCCTTGGCCTGCTGGTCTCGACTTAGGATGGTGGCTTGGAGATCGCCCGCAAGCACCATGAGGAAAATACAAAAAAACATACACTTGAACAAGTATACGTTTTAGAACACTCAAAAGCATTAAACAAGGTCTGGAGGAATTATTATAGTAATTTCTACTTAAGAAATAATTTAATTGAAGTCCAGAGTTCTTGTTGCTGTGTGAAGTGATGAAAATAAGATTACATGGAAAATCCTAGACACGCTGGTAAAGCATCTGTAAAATCATTATAAATTAAAAGATGGCATGTTAAACTTACATAGGCACGCAAAATATCAATATAATATTAAAGGAACAATTTAATATTATGTTAGAGATTGTGAATTTGGGCATGTGGCATGGTGGACGCCGGAACTGAATGCTGCACATTAACAAAAACTGAGAAATTGAAATATGCCCTTTTCAAACAAAATGCACATGACATAAACAATGCAAAATTATGCTACGATTTTATAGAGCATCTCAAGTCGTTGGTTAGTAGAATTATGTGATCCATTTGGCTTTGCATTGTGAAGCTTATTAAACTTTATTTAAAGGAAGCACAAGGGAGATAACACTTTATCTTTCATATTTGAGACTCTGCTTTCAGGGGAACAGATCACTTTAAAACAGTAAACACATAGGGACGAGTTTATTCTTCATCACACAGGTCAATCGGGTCGCGACTCGGTTCACTGGTTCGTTGGTGCATGAGCAGAGCAGCAATGGGCTACGTCCCAAGTGGGACAGTGTAGGCGATGTCAAATGCCAAAAGGCTACGAATAAGCTGAAAGTAACTTTTAAGTACTGCCTTTAAATGTGCTCATTTTACCATGAACACTATAGCTGTCACTATGAACACTATGGTCCTTTACATAAGTAGTATTTCAACGAGATTATTGTGTTGAATTGTATACAATGTGCAAACCTATTACTTGCATTATAAAGTTATAATTAAATATTTGCAGCATGTTGCTCTCATCGCATCACCACCAGCAGTGGGCATATACCAATATATTTTTAAAACTATTATTTTTTTGTGTTGTATGTTGAGAAATATGCATATGGAGGTTTAAGTGCACATCTAGATCAAGACCATGTGGTTATGTTAATAAGAAACATCACCTTTTCATTGACTGTTTTTAAAGTTCTGCAAGAATTATTACCATTAATTATTTAAAAAAAAAAAAACAGACTTGATCTACGTGTGCTGTGAAAGTGGTATTTGTAGACACGTGAGTGGAGCGAAGCTGTAGTGTCGACGTGTGCCGCTGTACTACGTAGGCCGCATCATCACCGGCATGATGGGAGGATCCTTCAGCCTCACAGCTCCCGTCTACATTAGTGAGATTGCCCAGAAGGAGATTCGCGGGAAGCTTGGCTCTGGTTTTCAGCTCATGGTCGTCATAGGCATCATGTTCGTGTACGTGCTCGGAGGCATTGATAATGGTCAGTAGTTTTATTGGTACTCTTGTTCTTTTCACTAACATTCACACTTTGTGGTGCTCTGTTGATTTTTATGTATCATTTGTCCAAGTTTATTTTATATTTATAATGGTCTGCGGCGTGGTGCAGGTTTAGGTTGTGGAGCAGTAGGGTGGCGAGGTGGTTCGGTACGTGACTGTAATGTCTCTGTTTCCACTACCGGGGTAGCACTCGACTGAGGGGTAGCTGCGATTCCTATGCGCTGGTGGGTCTTTCGCAGAATAGTGCCTCGGGCACAATAGGGTGGTATCCTTCCGTGACCTTGGTGGGTGGTTCGAACAAGTTCACGGGTGAGACGGTGGTTGCTGGTATGGTAAGACGTCTCGGTAATGCAGCTTGTTCATGTGGACTAAGCAGTCCGAACTCGCTAGGAAGGATGCGTACCCCCTATGGATTTTTGGAGATAGCTCTCGCCTTCTTGGCCCGTCTGTCAACTCCATCCCTACGGATGTAAGGCATTAGGCACAAAAATCGGGGCTGCAGAAGTTAGGAAATAGATGTGTATGTGTCCACGTGTAGGTGCAAATTACTGCCGTCAACACCGCCTCACTCTCAACTCCTCCATCAGGTAGAGAAGGCGCGAGCTGTTGGGTGATGGTTGGGGGAACCGCATGGTGTTGTCCTGCGGGGGTAGGTTTCCCTGCACCAGAATGCAACCCTCTTGGCACCACTAGTGAGCGGTGAGCACCCTGGCCAGCAAGCCGTTCCCACCGGGAGCGTACCTAGTGTCGTGGCTCTACCGTTCCTCTCACTCGGTGCAAGGAATGGGTGGCCTTCCAACACTGGTGAGGTGAGTGTCCAGTGGTGACTGGTCTCCCCAGACTCCAAGATATCCCCTCCTCGGCACCACGAAGTGAGCGGTGAGGTGGGAGGCTACTTTGAGCTGGCAAGCCAACTTCCAGGAGATGGTATTCTAGTATCATGGCTCTACCATTCACTGCCGGGGCAGAGAATGGGTGGCCTTCCAAGGAAGTGCTGGTGTGTCGTGTGTGTAAGTTCGGTACAGCAGAACCCGGTCTCCTGCTGAGTCCTCCAGCTCCAATATGACACAAGGAAGTAGTTTCGAGTGAAAGTCAAGAGATCTGGTAAGATCAGTGTTTATTTACCCTAAGGAAATAAACACAGATGGCAGCGGTGCCTAATTCCACATGGGCTAGGCGGAAGGTAAATCACCCTATCTTAAAACAGGGGAAGGCACCCTGTGGTGCAATACTACTAGGAGAGGCCGTTGCTGGTGCGTGTAGCGTAATGTTAAAGCTCGCTCTCAGGTTGTCCATAAGGGACAGAACGTTTCTAAGTGTGAAGCTGTCGACGCCGCTGGTTCTCCTTGGGTTCCATTGGAGAGGATCTTCGGCCACACGAGGTGAGCTGTGAAGTACAAGAGAGGTTTTAGCCTCGGCACCATTAGCTGGATTGATGCGAGCTCAGGAGTGGCAATCGAGAACTGAAGCAGAACTGAGAGTCCGGAGTCCGGGATGCATCACCTACTCCAGAAACCCCATGCGCTCAGCTTATGAACAGTGTAAGTGTACTAAGCTGATCTCTTGCCTTAACGTATTTCGCTAACGTGTGCTGCGTGAGGACCATCACATGACTGTCGACCTGCTACTATGTCTAGATCCTTTGTGCATGCGGTGGATGTTTGGAGCAAAAGCACTTTGATAGCGTTAACAAAATTTGGTTCACTGAAAACAAATACTCTACAGTTAATTAATTTGTTACCAGAAATGTAATATTTTTCTCAGTTGACACCAACAGGAGAAAGTGTAAGGGCAAGGCCACACTGGATGCGACGAGATAGAAGACGAGACTGTCTGCGACAACCTGGCCACACCAAACCTACACAGTAGCTCACAAGACACATGGTAAACATGTCATTAAAAAGGAAATTTTCATGTAAAATATCGTTATGGATAAGCTGGGAGACGCTACCCGCCATCAGAAAGAGTCTCCCAATGATTTTGCTTCGTCCTTTGCCACCTCTTCCTCTGGTGACCACTCCAGTCCCTGGTAAGGGACCTCCCCCGCCATTGACGTCAATACCCTTCTGGTAGACGTCCACACCTAGCGTTCCTTCAGAACATCTCCATTAGTTACTGTGTTGAGTACGTCAACTAAGAAGTCGCTTATCTTATCATTAATAATCGCCTTTACATTCACTGTCTTTCTATCACATCAATCTATTTTCTTTTGTCTGATTTTCTTGGAAGTACTGTAAGTCTTACGTAAACCAACCGGACAGGGGTCAAGGCGGTAGACTAGATCACAAAGCTAAATATCCACATGCTAAGAGGCCACTCGAGTTCTGCCAAACTGATAGAGTTCGGCGGAATCCAAAACACTAGGTACACATCCACCAGGTGAATTGAACCGGCTAAGTGATTCCAATACTCCACCACCACTTCTTTTGAAGTCAGAAAGGAGCTGGAATTGTTTAGACTGGATCAACCGCCTGTGCAGACCTCACCCGGGTATTCAATCGGGAAGCAGCTTGAGCATATCTGCGTTCTGTCCATAGCTTCTTTTGGGGCAAGATGAAAGGAACAACTTGGGTGTCGCTCGTTGCAAGACTGAATAGTCGGCCGAACACATTAGGGAAGGAGTCACCGGCTTATCTTCTGCAAGGACCTCTAGATCCTTTCCCTCATGCCATACACCCCCAGAAAGGAGGTGTATGGAGGAGATTGAAAAAGGCTATCTACTCCTTCGAAGGTAATGCCACTTGCTCATTTTATACTATTCTGCAGGGCAGAGTTCACACCGCCTGCGAAATATCCACTCCATTGTTTCCCCCTTTAGAAACTTGAAGGCCTTCCTTATCCTATTTTAGAGCCATTTCCTATAGGAGAGGAACCACCTATAGGCATAGCTAATCCCTGGTTGTGTGATCACGATTTTCCCCGTACACCCACCAACAGACCCCAAGTTCTCCACAGCCTACAAGTCTGTAAGAACCTGTCGCAGTGCAATCCAGCCACCGAGAAGGAATCTTCCTCCTCCCAGCCCAGGTCGTAAGAAAGGTTGTGACAGTAGCTGTGGACTTTGTTCCAACAAGACAGCCTACCAGGCCCGCCTTTAATCCGTTCAGGCACCCATGAGACATTAAGGTCCCTGTCTCACCCATGTTTCTCGTGATCCTGGCATCGCGATATAAAACCTCTACTATAATTACTACTGAGACCACTGTTATGAAAACATATTTTAGCAAATTAGGAATTGCATTTAACTTCCCCAGTCGTTGGTTCAAACCCAGCGTGTGGAACCACATCCCAGCGTGGCATCCGTCAAAGTGGTCCTCCTCTCCGCTTCATATCGGTGATATCTTGCGTGTGTGGCAAGTGTCTGCCTTTTAAAGTAATTAATTACATTTCACTGCAAAAGAACTGTAATTTTAAGACAGATATGAATTAATAAGGCAGTTAGAATTTATTTCTTCACTGTTTTTAATAATTAATCATTCAAAACCACGTCTTCTGAATTTCCCGTACACACACCTGTTGCAAGTCATGCTGCACTCGAGCTTGGTGCTTAACCATTATTAGACCACAAAAGGTGTCGAATAGGCCTGTATATGATTTAATTTTATTTATAAGATGCGTGTCTAATGAAATAAATAAATATAAATCGTCCCCCCGCAGGAAGTTACTGAAAATGAACTTTACACATCGTAAAATATGTCCTTCGATGTTCAAACAATTTTTGGCGACAAGGGGAGGCCAAGTATATACATCTAGTCATATAATTTTATTCGTAAAGATGCTGTCCATTGAATTGAATTAAAATTTAGTTTCAAAATTATGTTGATTTTACTCCATCTATAATCAAACACTAACTTTGCGGGGGGGGGGGGGGTACAACCTTCAATCACGTAAGTACCTTGTTAAACTGTATTGCATATCATTTGCAGGCATGACCATTTGCTTTGAAATACTAGTGATACTGCAACTATTTTGAGCGACAGAAAATCGTGGGGAAGATAAAATTTCTATGATCGCCAGGGGCACTTTATTTGCTCTGTGGCCTGGCATGTAAGGGGGGGGGGGGGTAGTGGCCGAGAGAAAGAGGACATGCTTTTTCTTTTGCTTCCCCTCTCGACGGCATGTTAGGGGAGGAAGGAGGAAGGGGTGTGGCTGAGAGAGGGCCGTCTTATTGCTTAAAGAAATATTTCAGGCCAATGTTTTTTTCCTTGAGGTAGCAAGTGGTTGTAAATGGTTTTTTATTGATTCTATGTTTCATTACAATGTAAACTTTTAAAAATATTACCAGACTCTGCCTTATAAACTTAGTAAACGGGAAAATTTAGAGATGGACAAAGTGTGTTTGTCTTAGGTTTAAAACTTTAAATGCATACTGGGGTTTACCTACTATAAGCAGTATGTTATTAACTTCACATAATTTGAAATGTTTAGACCTTTATATGAATGAAGATTAAATAATTGTGCTGGATTATGTAAAGAAATAATTTGTTTAGAAATAAATTTTTCCTGGAGACTAAAAGTAAAAATGTAGATGTTATCATTTTCCTTCAAGGTCATTGCGCATTTCGGTTAATACAGTAGTACTCGAGGCCATCTGTTCAGACTCATTATGTTGGAATGTTTCATGTACTCTTTGACAGATGTAAAAATGGCATTACACATGTGCATTGTACAGATTCCATATCTTCTCTGCTTCGCACACCTTCTCAGGTAGATACACATCAGTAAACTGCAGCACCAATGTAGGCGTTACAAAACTCAAATGTCATGAGTCTGTGAAGCAGGTACAGGTATATTAAACTGAATGGGCCTTACATGAACAATGCTTTATCACTGTCATTGGCCTGTGGATCTACAGCTGGATTGCTGTTAGTTGTGTGCTTTGAAAAAATCCCTACCTTGGAATGTTCAATGTAATTGTAAACCTTTAGTAATATGTATTTCTACAGATACGTTATGTTGACATCAAGTGAAGAAATGCTCTGCATCTTAATGTTATGATAAAAATGTGACAATTGAATTAGTAGCCACTAACTTTATGTATATTGGTTTCTCTGTTATATGCATTAAGTTAATAGCGGTCTTAAGGCTCGACTTCACCTCTTATGCAGAAATTCTTTGTTTTTGTCGTAATTTCAGTTTCAGTGTAATTATTGAGAATTTTCTAATTAGAAAATTTATGTAGTTGTCTGTTATTTTTATACATAATTTTTATTCTACATTATTTGGTTATTGTAAATATGCAGGGACATATTGTCATTTTAAATTTTCTGATATGCTATTTGTGACAAAATTTTACATTTATATTTCGGATTTCATGTGTGTACTGCTAAGCAAGGCAAATAGCAAAACTTAGATGATAGCATTATTTAAAAATTATGTTACAGAAAAAACTCAAGTTAGCAGAAAATGAAACAATCTGATATTGTGGGTGATGCAGAGCCTTCATGACAACGTGTGTGTGTGTTTGTTTTTCCCAGTGAGACTGCATCTTGTATGGACACACGTACACAGTGGTCTGGGAGGAGAAACTGAGTCGAATGTCAGGAGTGCAGTTGATAGCAAATTTCCTGTATACATGCATGCTTGTTAAAGTGCGTGTGGTGTTTGTGTGGCAGTGAGTGTGTTTGCACTGACGCTGGCGTGCAGCGCCGTCCCGCTCATCTTTGGGGTAGTGTTCATCTTCATGCCGGAGACGCCGTTCTACTACATCCAGAAGGGACGCACAGACAGGGCCCGAGAGTCCCTGCAGTGGTTCCGAGGCACCGACTACGACATTGATACAGAGTTACAGGTATGCATTTGTCCATATTGCAACATTTACATTCAAGTATTATTAGCAAATAAAATAATTTTCTAGTAGCTTTACAGTTCTACTAAGCAAACACGCAGCCGATAGTTTCCAATAATAATCACGCCTGTTAAATTAGCACCAACGCACTAACCTCATTCCAGATTCCATTTACAATAACACCACCATAGATCTTTGGATACAGTGTCAGAGATTTTGTGATTCATTCTCATTGCCTCCAACCTATGAGTGCAGTAAACACATAAGAAGAAGAATATTTCGAGATGGTTTCTCATAGTCCCCAACCTACGAATGTAGTAAATGTGTAAGAAGAAGAAGAAGAAAACTGTTGTGGAATGTAAACAATGCTATCGATAGCATCAGTTATTGATTTTCTGTGTTGTGTTACATTCACATAGCATTCAAAAATTAACGATGTGTACCAAAGAGAAACACGTAAAATGTATATAACTGGAATTAATCATCAAAAATCTACTGTATGACGCGTGTCCAATTAGACTGACTGGACACGTTAGTCAAGGATTTTATCCGTTAGACCAAAAGCGGCTTAGGTAACTGGAATGAGACTAGGATTATTGACTAGTTCTAATACACTCTTATTTCTAGTTGTGTATTCTAGGTATATATGTCCTTAGGCGGGATGAATTATGTTGATGCCGGAACGGATGTTCCACAGACGAGTTTCTTTAGACCAGAAGATATGGTTGTCCCAGTCTAGGCGCACTTCAGTACCGGTCAGAAGCCTGGTGACAATCGGGTGGCACTTGGTGTGGATGCGGACACACGGTGGAAAGTTAATGAACAAAACCGGAGCAGGCGCGACTGCTCGTCGCCTGAGTTTGGCGGCACGGTCCCGTTCCGCCTGTCTATCCTGCGTAGGATGGGGTGGTGCTATTCTCTGCCTGAGAGTAGGGTGAGCCAGGTGATGCTCCCTGCGTTTTCTGCAACTCCTCCTCTCGTGAGGCGTAGGGTAACAGCTCTATAGTTCACGCAGTGCACTGAGAAAGAGATACTAACAGTGTAACCCAATAGTGACTTGCCGGCTAGAGCTCGATAATAGTCCCCACTGATCCCCCACCGTAGGCGGGCTGATCAGGGACATGGAGCCGTGGGGACCGCTAAGTTTGTACTGGTTGTGCGTTTGCACTAGGATGCCTGGCAACACTGCAGGCCACAGTCACTGCGCACTATTCAGTGCTGCTGGTGAGAAGCAACCGGAGTCTGTCATACCTCCTGGTGTGAAGGTGTTGTGTCACTGTTTCTCCACCACAAGCACTAACAGAGCTGATGTGTAGCTGGGAAGAAACATGTAGCCGTCTAATATGTATGTCTTAATTCAGTTTAGTAAATTTCCGGTTTCCCTCGACAGTACACAGCGTAATCTACCTTCAACTGTGGATACGAATAAATACCCTGGAAATAAAAACAGAAAGGTGGAGAGCAACATGTGTTCATTGAGAGCTCAATAAACACGTGACCTGTGCTACCTCCTACCGAGTCAGGGATAGATGAAGGTAACTGCGTGTTTCAGGTGTAGGTGACCTGGTTCTGAATAATTGGGAAATACTGGTTCTAGACGAAAAATAAAGCGTTAAAGTTAAACTGCTAAATAAAGGTGTCTAGAGGAGACAAAGTGAACTTAAAAGATAATGTTCGTATGTCATCGGGTTGACTGGTCGTCGACGTACGTAGTACGTAGCCACGAGGGAGTACTCGAAGGTTGGTAACTTCTCCGAAGATCCCAAGTACTGGCAGTGCTGTGGGAGGTTGCTAGAGATGCGAAAGAATGACTGCCGAGCTCGGCTGCGGCCGGACTTGTATAGTGGAAGCTTGTTGGCTGCCGGCACGGGGTGCGGGGGAGGCGTGACGTCCTCCGGCCCCGGGTGGCGTGAGAATCCTCTCGTCAGCGATTCTGGCTTCATGCCTTGTCTGATGTGCTCGACCTTGCCTGAGGTCTGGACAGCTTGTAGGCGTCGAATGCAGGGAGGGGTGGGACGTGCCTACTGGGTTGCGTATCCTCAAGGTGAGAAGGAAAAAACACTAACGTTCCGTTGCCTATAGAGTAGGCAACGTGTTGCTCACGTCTGTAGAGATGGAAGCAGTACTCCTAGGCGATGAGTCACAGAGTCATAATATAATAGGTGTAGAAGCAGCACGTGTCCTATATTTCATAGCTAAACAATTGTTCGGAATATATTTCGGTTTTCGGATAGAATTTTTGATCGATTGATGCGGGTAAATGAATGATTTAAGGGTTGTAGCATGTTGGCTTGTTTAACCGTGTTTATATAACATATTTATCAGGACCATCAAAAAGAAACCGATGAAATTGAAATTAATGGGATCTCAACAAAGAGGTTTCACTGTATTATAAATAAATATATATAACGTTTACAAATTATCACACCTTTCCATCTTTTGTACTTACCCACTGTGGAGTTCAACTGCTGTGTTTACCTTTTTATAATTGAGAGACAAAATCAAAGCTTTATTCTACACACATATGGAAATAGGATTCGCCTAAATAAATTCTTCCTGAAAATAAGCTGTTAAACATTTTTGCACTGGGAAACGGGTCTCTGCGTGTATGAACATGTGCATGAGCCTGTTTCAATCTGTCCACGGACACTGCTGCATTATCTAATCTCACTTCTCTTAGGAACTTACTTCAAGTGAACTAGCTGTGTTAATATTGTCAAGTAAACTGTGTGTTAATAGTGTCATCAACTTGATATAATTTTGGGTTTAAAGTTTTGTCTGATATTTGAGTGTGGTGTCTTGTTTTCAGATATTTAATTCATCATCATTTGTTTTAAGTGTTTTGGGAGTTATTACTTAATCATGGCAAATCAAGGAGGAAATACAAATTAGGCAGTGTTTTCTCTAACATGCTGTAACTTTAAAAGAAACGGGACATTCAAAATCAGGTAAGCTGAGGACAGTGACTGAATGGATGTGTTATTTGGGTTTGGAAAGTGTTGAAGCAGGAGTGAAAATATGCGATGGATGTAGGCTGAAACTCACCAAAACAGTTTGCATAAAGGTATGAACCAAAGCAACGAACCATTTGCGAGAATAGCACAGTGAGAATGACCGTGATTATGTAGACCCTCAATCTTCTTGGGAATATTTAAATAAATCATTGGAGCTAGTAGGAGAATCACCAATCAAAAAAAAAAAAAAAAAGCTTACAGTAGATATGTACACAAAACAAAAAGTTGAAAAAAGAGAAACTTGTATTGAAGGAACATTTCTTGTTCCTTAAAATGTGAAGAATAAAAAATCAGCAAGTGTGCAAGACGAATCAGTAGAGCTAGCACCCAGCAGCGGTTCTCGTACTGCCATTGGTTGCTGTCTGCTTGAGAAGGCTTTTTCATATTTGACAGGGTCACTTAGAATTCGGTAATATCGGCACGGCTTCTACATGATTCGTGTGCAGACAGTTAATACATGTCAAAAAGTAATTCAGTCAATCAATATGGACAAACAATCATACAGCGTTTTGAAATATAACTTGTCTTGTAATTGTTTCGCGAAATTTCACTACCCCTACGAATCAGAAATGATAACCCAGTTAAAAAATTAATTTTCCCAAACTGCAAGTCGGAGGGAAAAAATTGAGTGTACATATGATGTGTTTTGCCTTGTAGTTGGAGCCACAAGAGAATTCAAAACGAGTTTGGAGTTAGCAATTGTATGGCTAGGGTAGTAAAAAAATTAGTTCAAGAAAAGGGACTCCTTTAAACTCCTAATCCCAAGTCAGGAAACAATTTACCACAGTTCAGCGGAAAGCAGAGTACCGATTACATCATATTGGTTTTTCTAAATTTAGTGAGCTAAGGCCACAAAACTGCATTTTAACAGAGAAGAGCGGAACCCATGCAGTTTGCGTGTGCACAACTCATCTGAATGTAAAATTAATGATGAATGGGTCAAAAGTGGAAAATTTTGTTTTGGATGGAGACAATACACCAATAAAAAACTACCAAACCTCTTTATTCAAAATAATGAGTAATCCGTCATCGCCCAATTGTTACATGAATAACTGTAAATAGTGTCCTGCGGTACATTCTTTTAAAGCTTTATTGAGACAGAAGTTTGAAGATCCAACGCCCGTTGGAAATTCTGGGTTCCATAACAGCTGCAAGCCGACATCTGCCGCCACCACCACGACCACCCACTAGCAGGACACCCAGGTACTCGAGAGACCCTGTTGGACATCGGGGTGCAATACAGCTGTGACGGAATGAGCCGCAACATCCGGCAGTACTTAAGCAACTACGTTAGGTGCTGCCATGGCAAGGCCTACCCGGTTCCCCCACCGACTACATGACAAAGGAGACCCAAAATGCTGTGGACCCATATAGTCGCCGATCTGATGCGATCTTACCCACGTAGCATGAAGGAGAACCGCTACCTCCTCATAGTTACTGACCAATTCTCCAGGTGGGTGGAGGCCTTCCCTCTACCAGGCCAGGAAACAGCCCCAGTCGTGCGGAAGATGGAGGCGGACGTATTCGCACGCTGGGGATACCCAAAGGCGATATTGACTGACAGTGGTACTCAGTTCACGAGTCGCCAGTGGCAGTCAGCATGCCAGGGATGGGGAGTCGCTACATTGACTACTCCGCCGTACCACCCCCCAAGGCCAACCCCACTGAAAGGAGGAATCAAGAAATAAAAAAATGCCTTTGTATCAGTGTGGGGAACGACCACCATCACTGGGATAGACATATCCCCACCATTTTGTTTGCCCTACGTCGTCCCACGAACAAAGTAGTAGACACCAGCCCAAGTACACTCCTCCTGGGACAGACCCTACGCTGACCAGGCGAATGGCAGTGCGAAAGCGAACCCACCAACATGCCTCAAACAGAGGACGTCTGGCTAGCCACGCTAGCTTGTACTACCACTGCCCAGAAGGCTCCAGATGAGTATATCCGCAAGAAGTACCCACAACAGACGACAGGGGTATGCAAATTCAATCTCACAGTAGCTGTGTTGCTCTGAACACATCCCCTCAGCAAGGCCAGGAATCAGTTATGTGTTGGCCGAAGATGTAAGGGGAGGGATACGAAAGGCCACCCAAGGGCAGATACGACCCTATCCGGGGGACATGCCACGAGTTGAGCACACCGATGACGTAGAAGGAACATCGGGGAACTCAGACGGTGAGGACAAACCACAACCCCGAAGGGCAGTTCCAGAACTTGACTAAGGACACATGAAACCGCCTGAAGCAAGACCCTTCGACACCGAACGAGCACCCAGCTACGTGCCACCATGGAGGCCGGGCGTCGAACCACACCGAAGTGGATGTCTGTAGATAGATGTACATTGGAAACTGTCATCAAAGATAAGGATGAGTTTATAGATGAGTTCACAGATGATCTGTTGAAGTTAAACACCCACTCATTTATAGCAAAAGTGCAGAAGGAGTTTTATAATTATGTGAAATCCATTTTGAAGGCAGGAGAAGTTGTATTCATTTGTGATTTTACTGAAAATTATTTGTTTGTGCTACAAGACAGCCAGGCCAACCTCCATCCTTTCGTAATTTATTGCAATGGAGAAGATGGTGTACCAAAACATCTCAATTATTTCTTCATGTCAGAATGTCAGACTCACAATAACATTGCGCTCAACCTCTTCCAAACACATCTGATGCCTGTTCTCATAGAAGCTATTCCTATACAAAAAAATATTTTATTTCTCAGACGGTTGTGCAGGTCAGTTCAAAAACCGAAAGAACTTTCAGAATATTTGTTTGCACAAAGCAGGTTTTGGAATCCATGCAGAGTGGCATTTCTTTGCCACAACACATACGGTGAAAGTGTCTGTGATGGTTTCGGGGGAACTGTGAAACGAATAGCAACGAAGGCAAGTTTGCAGCGGCCTTATGACCTGCAAATACATAATGACACCTCGGCAGTTATTTGAAATTGCGAAAGTAAATATTCCGTGTATCCAATTTAAATATTGCACCGCAAAGGAATACGATGAACATGAAAAAAAAAAAAACTGACAACGCGCTTTGGCAAAACAAAAGCTGTGAAAAGAATACACAAATTTCATACAATCATCCCAATATCAGGAGTACAAATGGAGACCATACTTTATTCACTAAGAAGTGAAAAAACAATAGAAGAACCGGCAATATCAGATGGATTGTTAGCAGAGCTACAAAAACTAAATTTGGATTTGTGACTTATGTATGACAACTTGTGGTGGCTTGCTAGTATTCTAGCAAAAAACCATGAATCATATTTAATTAAAGTAAGTTTCTTACATCCTAGAGGACCTGCAGCATCTTCATACTATCCACAGACAAGGCACGATAGTTTGGATGTAAAAACTACTGACAACCTTCTGAAAAAAGTTGAACCGGGAACAGCAACAGGAAGCACATATACTCTCACTGAAGAAGAGGGGACAATATCATCCCTTCTTTTAGGAAAAAATAACTGAAAAAGTGGGAAATCTACATATAATAAAATTTATAAATTTTACGTATTACATCAGAAAGCATTTAAGACATGTTAATGATATATTAGTGTAGCCATAATGATTTTTTTATTTGAAAAATTTATCGGTGCAAATATTTTTGTTATAATTTATTTTGTGCTTGTGCTATATGTGTACAAATTTGGTGAAATTTATGTTTACAGGTTTAAAAGTTATTGTATAAGTGATTACATAAACCTATATTTTCAAAAATAAAGTAGGCCGAAAAACTAACAAAACTTGAATGTTAAGGAAGGAAGCGGAAACAATCAGCAAAGATTAGTATGTTGCATTTTTCATAGCGAGCACTGTGATATCTCACCTGTGGTCAACCTGCGTAAATGTCTTCCATCCCCGTACACCCCTGAAAACTGGGAAGCATGTGGCGTCGTGTCAAGGTTCCTTTTAGTGAAGCTGGATATGGGTAATCTCACCCATATCCCTCTGGGCACGTGGAGGGGCCGTAGCAGGCGGAACCGTGCTGGTTGGGTGTCTGGCATCATGTTCCTATTAGGAGAGGAAATGTGCGTGCTGTCTTCCAGAGGGCAAGGACATGCCTCATGGTGTGTTGCCTGCGTAGCACGTGTCCGCGTTCCTCAGTTGCCAGAGAGATCAGGATATCTGCACGTTCCTGTGGACTGGCTTACCCGCTACGTCCCTAGGGCCTAACCGTAAGTACCATGGCAGAGTATAATATTGCCGGTGAACCGAGCACACTGTTGGGAATGCAGCCCGTGCCCTGCTCCTACGTTGGCCAAAAAGATGGGATATCGCCATGCCCCAACCAGCAGTATGGATGCAGACTGCTAGTTTACACAGTATCCTGAAAGAAGGGCGCTCACTTCTGGAGGTGGAGTTGAAATTCTTGGGTTGATGGGGATTAAAGCACGATTGAAGGTTACCAGAAGTAAAGCAGACTGAGGAACGAAACACAGGCCAAATAAGAATATGCCGGTTTATTGGCAGGCCAGTTATACATATATCCATCGTGTTCCCTGAATGAAGCCGGAAGGGTCATGCGTACGTTGCCAACAAGGGTGAAGGTCAGTTTCAGACCTAACATGTATTTAATCATATTACAGCTGCTTGGAATTTGAAAGATGTACTTAAAAGTGAAAATTTCTAAACTGAAGTGCAGTACTTTATACTGATATTTTTAGGGTTGTGCGAATGTAATTTTTTTCTCACAAAACGAAAATGAACGACACGTTATGAACTTTTGTGAAACTAAAACTAAAATTAAAAATAATATTACTAAGGCTTAGCCTTAATGAAAGCTTAACGAATTTCCTAACATTATACTGTAGCAGGTTATTCATTATAAGAAATACATTGGAAAATCAAACCAAAAGTACATATGTATGATATGGAGTATTCACCGAAGGGGGTTTCTCCTACATTTTCATTTTCAATTTATGTAGTTATTTCAGTTATTAAATAATGAAAACAAACAAGATTGTTAACATTTTTTTTCCCCGAAATTTAAATCTCATTTTTTGTTTTCGTTTCGTTGTATGGAATATTCGCACGACCCTAGATATTTGACTTTGCTGGTGTTTCTTGTAATTCTCTTTCTCAGTTTGTGTTCTTTGTTATGTGAACAGGAAATGGAGACGTTCGTGGAAAGCTCCAGGTCACAGAAGTTGTCCTGGAGGGAAGCATTTTCCACTACAGCAGCGAAGAAAGCTCTGGTCATCTCCATAGGTCTGATGGTGCTTCAGCAAATGAGTGGTGTCAACGCCGTTATATTTTATACTGCTGATATATTTAAAGTGAGCCATTCACTATTGTTAGGTACTACAGTGCAACATCCATGTTTGGTTCGTTCAGAACAAGGTTAACTGACATTAAAAACTGATGTGCAACTTGGGTCGATATGGATGCCGAGCCTCTCCCACCCTCAGATCCTGGAAGCAGTTGCTCCATTCACTGGTTACTTTAATGACCGGGGCGCCCTTCCTCGGTAATTCTATATCTCGTCCTTCAGCTCATGGAGGTGCCAAGATGGCACCCGGTCAAGTAGTAGCATGGTTAGGGGAGAATGTTGTTGCAGAACTAATAGGCTTAGCTGACAGCAGACGCCTGGGGAACGTTAGTTGATGTTTAACTGCTGTAGTTGGTGTAGGCCTGATTGGCTGTGGACAGTGTTTAGGCGAGGTCAATGGCAAGTACAATACTGGCCTCTGCATGTAGAAGCACCCTGGACGTAGTTACACCCTGCTGAGCTGGAACTGCTGGCCCTGGGTGGAAGTGACTGTGGTGTTTCCGGACTGCAGACAAGCAGCTCTCTCGCACAAGTTAGTGTAGACCCTCTGACAGTCGGCCCCCTACCCACGGATCATTGGGCCTGAGCAGTGGTTATCTTCTCGGCCTATGCCGTCCCTGCTCTATGGTGGGTCATGTGGCTGGGTAGAAGCTCGGGCTCCAGTGGTAAGACAAGGTGGCCTGAACTGAGTCTGGTAAGGGCAGGCCTTCCAGAGCGTTACAGCCTCTCTGTTGCCGGTGCCACAGGATCAGTTCACTCCCCAGTGGAAGGCATCTCTCCACATGATGGTGACGAGCCCTGCTCTCTGATTCAGTGACCCTGTCAGCTGTTCCCAAGCTTCTTCTGTCTCAATACTCTGAATATGATTCTTTACTTTTGTGGAAACCCGTCTCTATATCTGATTTTTACTGAAAATATTAACCCACAATGCTCCTTATCGTTGCACTTGCAGAATGCCTGAATGGTTTACATAATAAAGTGCGCTTGCAATTAGTAAATTTACGTAACAAAATAATTTTCATTTTGGTACAATAACATTTTTTCATTACAAAAAACTTTCATTCTGAAGCACTTATCCTTTTCCAGTATCATTCTGCTTACCTTTTCTCTCTACAATGACACTATTGCAGATCGACCTCTTAGTGTGATACTTCAGTATATATTTTATGGCTCATACTACCCATGGTTATAAATTATTAGCTTTACCCCCCCCCCCCCCCCCCCCCCCCCCCCCCTCCGCCCGCGAGGTTGTGACAGATCCTCAACGTTTCTGCGGAACACAGTTTGGGAATCGCTGGTCTAGAGAAGCGGGGAATTATCACTGTAACCAAATGCTGAAACTAAATTAGATAGTGATCCCCCAACGTGGCTAGCGTAAGCGTAAAGGTGCTTTGTCTAAGCTTGCGAAGGTGGCGGATCGCTTGGAAAAAACAAGGTGAACATAATGGTAAAAGACCAAGGCATGGTTTCAGTGTGTGTGTTCAGAATCAACCACATACAGTGATCCTCTCTTTATTGACCCCATTTATCGGATGTCTTTTTTGTGGTAACTCATGAGAAAAAAGTAAGAAAATTTGGTGTAAAAAGTCTTAAAATTTTATGGAAATTGGCAGAAAAATTAATTTGTTGCACTTTTTTGGTTCTGCACATTGTGTTTCTCTTGGTGAGCACTGTACTGGATGTAGTGCACCCCCCCCCCCCCCTCCTCACTGGGTGTGCTAGCCAATCCCTATCTACTCGGCCGTCAGGTGGTTGAATGTTTTCGCACGCTACTCGTCCTGCCATTGTGCTTTTACTCGCGTGCCTTTTCCATTTTTCTTGTTTTACGATGCCTTGAATTTCTCTTGGCTGTTGATTACTCTGTTGGAGACTAATTACACATGTGTTTTTAGGGTGTATGGGTCCGATTTGGTAATGTTTCTGGCTTGAATTTGTGAATGATTGTTGATGACAGCCACCTTTTATACAGACTTGCGTTTTCATAAAAATGAGTGGAAAGCAAGTCGGCTTGTTGTTCGTTAAATAGTGAAAGGCTCCTGTGAAGTTGCAGGAAATAAAACTAAACTAAATAGCATTTTAAAAATTGTAAACGAATTGTGCCAATCTAAAATTTAATTTACCTTTAAGAACTGATGATATTTAATTACTTTTGAATATTGTTATAACTGGGCTGTATCAGAAAAGAAATTTCACAAATGAGGCGATAGTGCCTAGCCTACAATACCACCATCACATAGCCCTGGCCAACTCATATTATGTCATCTGTGTGAGTGATATGGCAGGGCAACCGTGACAGAACGACAGCAACAAGTGACGTGGTAAGCAGAAATCAAACATCTATGACTGGTTGCAGACTCTCTGGTCGCGTTCGCCACGGTTGCTGTGACTGGGCGTCTTCTGGCACACTTTGTGACAGCGACAACCCTGGAACGACAAAGCAGCAGTGACAGGAAATATTATCCTTCACTAATGCATACGTGTAGCTTTTACAGTTTAGCAAGTACAGCCTTTAGTCAAATGTTACATCACCCACTTATCAGTAAATACAAGCAGTGCATGGGTTTGGTCTATACCAGACAAGCAAAATTGATCTCGTGTTCATCCCAGCTGATGGGGAGGAAGGGAGTGAACAGGCCTGCTGCACTCCCCTCACCCAACCATGCGTGAGAGCATCTTGATATTTTATTGCCAGATGTTTGAACGTGTTTTTTATATGAAAAATTTTGACATATAGTGATTGGGGAGGTGGGTTAGAATCAATTCAAAAAGGGGATGTTATAACAGGGTTCTACTTTACGTTAAAGTTAAAAGTTTTTGAAACTGGAATTGCAGTATTATTGTTCTTAACGTTTGATATAAATATTGAATTAAATTTATTTGTTGCCTGCTATTTTCAGTAAATGTTGCCAACATGAGTGCATGTACAGTGAGGTTACAAACTAGTGGGTGGCAGGAATGGCAGATAGTGTGATTTATGGCAACACCACATTCAGAAAGTGGGTCTTACAGCCAAGACAGTACAGAAGGGTTCGATGTACTTGATCGAGCAGTACATATGGCACTGGATGTCAGTGATGTGGTTGTGGTTGTGTGACAGGCTGCGGGCAGCAGTCTCCAGCCGACGGTGGCAGCCATGATCATGGGCGGCATCCAGATAGTGGCTACGTTTGCGTCGACGCAGGTGGTAGACCTGGCTGGTAGGCGGATCCTGCTGCTAGCGTCAGGCAGCGTGATGGGAGTGTGCTCCATCGTACTGGGTGTGTTCTTCCACGTGAAGGACACAGTTTCTGGGATCAGCTGGCTGCCACTGGTGTGCGTGTGCGTGTTCATCACGCTCTTCTCGTTCGGCTTCGGCCCCATCCCCTGGCTGATGCTTGGCGAGCTGTTCCCTCCACAGATCAAGGGTCCAGCCAGCTCCATGTCCTGCATGCTCAACTGGCTGCTGTCCTTCCTCGTGACACGCTTCTTCTCCGACCTCGTCGCCGCGCTCGGCCAGGACGTCACCTTCTGGATCTTCGGGGCATCTCCCTTGCCGGAACCATCTTCATCTTCTTTGTGGTGCCTGAGACCAAGGGCAAAACGCTTGATGAGATCCAGATGATGCTTGGGGGAGGTCGAGCTGGTACTCGGTCATCCCAAGGCACTGCTGATTCAGATCACGAAAAATATTGATGCATATTGCATTGACACTATATTTATAAACAGACTTCATCACTTTTATAATGGAACATCATTTTAATGATAAATAGTTTTTGTATGTGATGTATTTTGTTACAGTTTTTGAGACACATGGTCAAAGTCACCAAATATATTGAAGTACAGTTAAATTTTAACAGTATTATTGAAGTACGTACTCTAGTGTGTGTTCTTCAGAGACCGAAACACTTTGTAGTAATTTTGTTAAAGATTGTTCTCTATAAATGTTTTCAAGCTGATGGATTTTATAAGATGTTTTTTATCTAATATGCTATTTGTTATGTGCAGTTTTATTCCTATTCATGATTGATATTTGATTGTACATAACATAAGTATATGCGTATGCGTACATTGAGTACCTGAATTTATCCTTTACATGTTTACTTAGCATTTGTACTTGGCTGTGACTGAGATTTTATCAGGGTCGATTTTATGAATTTTTTTTGTACAGTCTTTTCCATGTTATGTAATAATGTGAACAATCCGTTAAGATTATGTTTATTGCTGATACATGTAAACATGCTTGTACAGTGGTTAAAGAAAGATCTATGTATTGTATCATTGTAGGTAGGCTTTATTGATGTCCGTTAAAAAGTGAGAACTGGGTCATTATCTTACAGTCAACATTTTTCTGCCATAGCTCTTCCTGTTATGTGAGTGCATGTACAAATGTGACAGGTGGTGTATTTTGTTTATAATAACTATTTACCACGTTCCCTTCCACTCCAGAAATAGGTTATGTATAGTGTAAACTATTCCCCAGATGGAGAATTTTCAACAGATTGTAATTTGTGACACATTCAACATCTCAATGGATAAAATACATTTTATTTTGCCTGCTTTTGTGTTTGAATGCATACACATATGACATAACTATTTTAATTTTGTACATTAATCCATATATGTACTAGTATTTATTTGCAAGTTTTTGCATAGTGAAAATTTAAAATGGCCCTTGTTAAATGTTGCGGTGAAAGTTATGTGAATGACTCCTTTCAGACTACAGTCTTACAGAATGTTTCTTCAGTTCGCTGTTAAACTCTGCAAAGAAATACGGAATATAACCTACTCGGGACAAGTTGCGCATTCAAATGTTTACGTTCACCATCGTAAGAGTAAGTTTCTTTATTATGAACAACATTTATTTGAAACATATTGTCTTGGTAACTACATAGGAACACAAGCTTAAAAAATTACACATGACAAATTAATGTGATTCTGCAGTAGATGGACTTGGATGATGATGGTCATGATACTGATGCATTTTATTAATGGTATTGCTGCCTGGGGGTTGGTTCACCGTGGAAGACTGAGTAAACTTATTTTTGTATTGCAAAATTCTTTAGTTTGCAATTTTTCATCAGTTTTCTTATATCTGGAGTAGCATATATATTCTAGAGGAATTTGAAGCAGTGTGAAATGAATCTAACTATGTCGGGGTTGAAATAATTGTCTTGTGTATCTTTTGCGTAGGGACTTGTAAAAGATTTCACAAACTTTTGTGAGAAATGTGTAGAATGTCTATAAGTAGTTTCTATTGTAGCAATCCTGTGCAAAATTTGGCTCGTAGTACCTAATTATTAGGGTTGTGCAAATGTGGCTTTTTCCCCACAAAGTGAAAACCAAAGATGTCATGAACTTTTGTGAAACTGAAACAAAATGAAAAATGACATTAGAGCTCGGTCTTAATGAAACCTAAATGAATTTCATAACATTTTAGAAAATTATTTGTTGCAAATTTCTAACCAAGAAAATGATGATGTGGAGTATTACAAGCTGTTGTTCTTTTCTCTGGTGCTTTAAATGACATTCACTAAACATCCAGAAATTCATCGAAATCGAGAATTTTCATATCGTTACAACTTTCAGTAACTAAAGTTCTTACCAAAACGAAGATGAAAGTCATCATTTTTCACTTTTGTTTCGGTATACAAAATATTTGCGCAACCCTACTAATTAATGAAAGTGAAAGAGGCATAACATGTTAATAATTGCATGTTAGTTTCACTTTTAAAATGATTATTATTATTTGTAGTTGAGCTACCAGGTTTTTTCTGAATATACAAATTTATGACCAGTTTACCAGATGTGTGGCATTGGGTATGCACGCTTATGTGTGTCTTGCACATGTGCATGTGATTGCAAGAGTAAGTGCAGTTCATTTCTTCTATATGTAATTGAAATTTTGTAAAGTTTCTTTACTGCTTTCTTGATTAAACTTCAAGTTGAACCTATATTTTTGTGTGTGCCATGATGATTTGTTACAGCATATTTTATGATTCAATTATACTTTGGTTCCGGCGCACAGGAAAGATTAAATTGATTGCTTTTCATGTCGCTCGCATTCATTGCAGTTAGTTTCATTTGTTCACGTGTGTGAATGCTGTTGGCTTGTGTGATGTTTTACAACATTGATGTGAAGGACTTATGTGTGTCTGAACAGCAGTAACGGTCCCAAGGGAGTTTCCCCAGGCTGAGTGGATGGATTCTGATCCTTACAAGGCAGTGTGTGTAGTTGAGAATATGTACCAGTTCCCACGACAGCATGTTCATGTTTTCATTCCTCTACTAGTTTCTAGGGTTGCGCAAATGTAACTTTTTGTTTTTAAAAAAATTTTAAAATCAATATGTTAATAAATTTAATAAAACTGGTAGTAAAAAAAAAAAAAATGAGAATTTTTTACAAGAACTTAACCTTAATGTAAATTAGACAAAAATCTTGCAATTTTGAAAAGTTTCTTTTGGTAATGTAACATACTGCATCACATTATCAACTAAACTCAATTTAAAATACAAAATTAAACTCGTGTGGTGCCATCAGTTGTCATCAAAACTTAACAATTATTTATTTCTGATTGGCACACATGACGAATAAGTTAAATGAGTAGATTTGTAATGGAGTAAATTATATAAATCCTTAAAGAGTTTAAATAACAAAAATTAACAATTATTTTGCAAATATTTTAAGTGAGTAAAGTAATAAAAACTTAATAGCAAATGCCGAAACAAAATTTTTCCTTTCGTTGAGACTGTCTGCAACCAGTTTCATTACCAAAAACGAAAATGAAAGTTTTGAATTTTCGTTTTTGTTTTGGCAGACCAAAAATTTGCACAACCCTACTAGTTTCATTCGCCAATTTGTATACAAGTATTTGGAAACTTGAGCAGATCTGCTGGTTGTGTTTCAACACATCCCAGGCTCTGTTCCTGGACTCATCACAACATAGTACAAATGTCTTTAAATTACTTGTGACTGTGATTTTAAATGTATTTATACAGTACTTAATTTTTTCCTATACCAATAAAATTGATATTGATAGTTGTGTTGTCTGCAAGCTCAAAGCGAATGTGTTTGAATGTTTAGGAAATGCAGTTTTATAGTAAGAAAGAGCAATAAAACATGAGAGAGGAAAGCATAACAACTGTACATGTACAACGTAATAGTTATGTTAGGAGACATTACAATATCTATGTGTGTGTGTTGTTAATCCTGTATCTTTTGTCTCCCTGTGCTGTGTTGTCCTTGAAGAAAAACTAGATAATTGTACCAAAGTGTTTTTAAGGTTTGTACAAATGTGCAATATCGGTTAACGTTGCTAGCAACTGTTTGCGTACTGTAAGTATGAACCTTTATTCCAGGTTCTTACTTTATCAAACATCAAAGTTTATTGGTTCGTCATTGTATGAAAATGTTTGTTATTTTTTTTGTTTGATAAATATGAATTAACGTTCATAGTGTGTTTGTTACCTTGCCACACCTGCCCATGACCGCTGTTGTATATTATGCTTACAGTTTGACACACTGTTGGAACAAACTGCTCTGGCAACTAAAATTGCGACAGTCAGCTCTCCCGCCGCCTTACTACAGGTTTTGAAACATTCATTTGAAACTTTCTCTATTGGGATGTACGAATGTTTGTCATCACATTTTGTAGTATGCAGGGTTTCCACTTGTTTTTTAATTTGGAAATTTCCAACAAAATAATTTTTCCCCCTGGCCATTTGCTGAACGTATCTCTCTGTAGGATGGATGCGTTTGTATTATAGCACTTTTTTACACCCAACTACTTCTCCGATCTTACAATATTACTTACGTATTACAAAGAAAAATACCTAAACACTTTTTCCACAACCATTAAAGCAACTTGATGCAATTCTGATAGTGTTGCACAATTGATGATCGAACTACCAAATATTGCTAGCATGACACAAAATTCCTTCATATGTACTCGACTACTATGTTCAAAATTCCACGACATTAGCCTGTATTCCAGAGTGGCAAGCATTAGTAAGTTGTGCACGGTGAGTTTGTATTTGTGGACTTTTTGCTTGGCCTCGCATGCTAGCTGGTTTGCTTCAATTGTTTTAGAGATAGTTGTTTTGGAACTACGTCATGCTGCACAACTAATATAGATTCCGATTCATTTTCCACGCTAACTCGACTGAACTACTGCTGTCTGTAGCTCTAAAATCCATTACTCACACATTCTCTACTCTGCTTTCACATGTAAGTTTTATACTCCAGACAGAGGTTATTCTTGTTTGTAGTACCTGCAGCTATTCTGTTTTTTGAGGCCTGGAAGTGATGCAACTATAAGGGTTGACGTGCACAAGTGTGCCATAGCTACTCCGTATGCTTTGAACTGATGTACAGCGTACTCATTTGTTGTGCGTACCTATGAGACTTTAAGCAGCAACATTACAATTCTATACAGACTAATTTTATAAAACAATGGCTGTCTCCACATTGCTTTGTGCATATGAAAGTGTGTCAGATTGATGCACGACGACCTGTTGACAGAGTACATGTCAAGTGGAAGGAGTTTTGGCGTACTAAATTTGGCTGAGGGCTCAGTTAACAATTAGTCCTTGCGTGGCACTGGGGCTTGTCCTTTATAAAGTACTGGACTGGTAGCTTTGTGGCAGGGTACAAAGTCTTGTTCTGGCAACGTGATTTTCCGCTTCAGGCTTAATGCCTTGAGAGGTATACCTGGGCGTCTTGACTACGTTGACGTATCATTTGAAAAATATTTAAGCAAATTAATTTAACACTATTCAAAATACTTTTAAGAAAATCTATTATTTTCTTTTAACTTAAAAACTGTATAGAGATGCGTTGATTCTGCACAAGGTAAAGGTTATTTACGTGTTTCATTATGACTCTAGATAAAATATGGTTTGCTGCAACTCTTTAAAGTCCTTGAATGAGTTACAGACCAACCTGTTTAACTTTTATACCTGTGTCTGTATTTACAAAAATATTTATACTCAGCGTTTTGATGATTTAACGCAAATGACGTCACTGAATGTTTAACTGGAACTAGTCATGTGTCTTACAAGTTCACCTGTATTTAAAAGTCCGTATGGTAATTCACAAGCCATATTACACAGTAAGTTATGTAATTGGACTGCAGGAGTAGCAAAGCATACCCATAAGCTAAGGCACTGGCCTTATCGCCATCTTACCGAGAGAAAAAATTGTGCTAAAAGCATCCAGAATAAAGTCTGACAATTGCTTAACTGCACTTATGTTGACATTGTACAGGTGTGCTCGGTCAAATAAAGGATAGCATCTGGCAACTATCCAAATTCACTGATTTCGACGTACAATCACTGTTGCGAGGTTCTTGGCTGTTTGTTTAACTGGTCCCCTCCTCTACCCTGCTTCCTCGGAGGTACAGAAGGTGGGTTTGGCCAGGTCATTGGGGGGGGGGGGCCATAATGGAGTTTCCTTGTAATGGTTTAAAATCAAGTGGGCTCGGCAGACTCGAAATGGTGGCTGGGCCCGTCTTGGAAGCTGGATTGGCTCCACGGTGATGTTAGTCGCTGCCAGGGTAGTGAGTGGTCTACCCTCGCTATTTTGTGGTTCACTGCAGCTGGGACTCGATCAGCGGCGTCGGCAGGCACTGTCAGGGGATTGGCTTTGTCAGACGACCCCTCTCTTCTTCCAAGGGTAGGAACCTGGGGAGCTGGCAGCAATCTCGACACAGGCAGCAGTGTGGGAAGTGTTCCCACCTCACGGGCCGCCGGCGTCTGGACCAGGTGTGGGGCCTTCGGTTCAGCGACGACTCTGTCTAGGCTCCTCATCGAGCTGGATGTCTGTGTCATGCCCTTGTGTTCCCCTTGCAGGGTAGGTAAGGCTCGGGTGGTGGCCTCCTCTCATCCAGGAGAAGGCATAGTGGGCACCCATGCGCCTGCATCTGCTGGCTGTGTCTCAGCAAGGGCATTCGTGTGCGTGGGCAGGATGCCTTGGGGACAGGCCTCTGTGTCGGGCGTCATTGATGACCTGCAAACATTAGACGATATTACACTATTTTACATGTCTTTTACAAGGCCCGGTTAGGTGAGCAGCCGTCACAGCAGGGGAGACTGACGTCTCTGCATCATCTTCCCGTCCTGGTGAAGTGGTCTGCTCAGCGGCTGTAGCGTCGGGCGACAATGGCGGCCTGTAATTAGTCGTGACAACTATAGGGTTAGGTATTACCTTTTCGGCATGGAACTGTGTCGGGGATTGAAAGCTGGGAGCCTCGCCATTGAATCTGCTGCGAAGGTGGCTGCGCAATCCTGGGTGATTGAAGCTGAAGGTACCAGCTGCTGGAAGCCTGGAGAGTGGCTTCGATGGGGCTGGCAGTTCTGATGGTAGCGATGTCGTCCGTCGTAGTAGGCATCATGCCGAACAGGCTGGCCGATGCGAGGGGCACTAGCTGAGCTCGCCGGGACGAAACTGGTGATTTTTCTGCTTCTACGATAGAGCTGGAAGCAGAAGATCTCTTGATGGTGGCGGTTTATGGAGACTGACGATGTCTTGGATGACTATCCAGTGGATTCCTCCAGGAGACTTCTGTAGTGCTGGGAGTCCACTTCCCAAAGCGGTCAGCGAGTTCCAGTGGAATTCTGAGGGTGTCATCGGTAATGACCGTTCTGACTCGTTTATTCTTGGCTTGGGGAATGCAATTCTCATCGGTGCATAATATATGAATCCCATAGCTGGTTGCTCTGTCCCGTCCGTCTCCGTAAGCTGTGACGTCTGCACTTCCTTGCAAGAGGAGCTACTGACTGTTCTTTGATGTCTTCTGGCGTGTCAGAAATCGGCGATGCAAATGTGGGTTGAACAAGTTCCGAGGCAATATCTGGGAAGGATCGCATTTGTCCCCCGGTCGCCTTGCATGTACGACCTTGACGGTCTTCTGCCCAGTATACATTATCCTGGCATCTGATAACCTTGTATGGGCCTTTCCATTATTTGGCGAGTCCCGCACTAAATTGAGTTTTGCCCCGACTCGGGGGGTGGCTGCGGAGTAGAACTGCTCCCATTTCGAAGGCTCGAATTCCAATATATGGTAGCTGGTATTTGTTGGCAATATAAGTCTCTCAGCTCTCCCTGGCCTTGTCTATCTGTTGAAGCACAACTAGACACATGGCTTTGGGCTGACGCGTTTCTGTGGGCTCATGCTCCCACTGCCAGTCTCCAAGGCGTCGTGGTGTCTGGCTCAGTAGGAGTTTACTGGGGCTTGCATTGATGGCAGAGTGTAGAGTATGTTTGAAATGTGGCTGTTCCAGTGTGTCTGATCTCCAATACTAAGGAAAAGGTTCTTCACGAGTTCCTTGTTTCGGCGTTCAGAAAATTCGCTTGGGGGTGATATGGCGGAGTTGTCCGTATTTTCGCTTCCCATTCTTAGCAGTCACTTTTTGCTAGCGAACTGGGTCCCGTTGTCAGTTAAGATGCTCCGCGGATATTCCCAGTGTGGGAAGATTTCGTGAGTGAATTTTCCGATTATGTAGTGTGTTTCTTGGCGGTAACAGAAAGGCTTATTCCCAGCGCGAGAATCGATCGTTTACGACCAATAATTATACATTTCCTTGGTGCTGTGGGGATAAGGCCCCATGAAGTCGGCCGCTATTTGTATCCATGGAGTATGTAGTTTTTGTGGCTTAGCTGTAGGTCGCCTGGCAGGATAGGTTTTGTGCTGGCAGCATGTAATGCTGACATGTCTGCGGACATCTTGGCTCATGCTGTCCCAGATGTATCTAAGTGCTGATATCAGTGAGAGCGTCCCTGGTTTCAGGATGTCCTGCAGGGGGATGGTTGTGAAAGTGCCTGCAGATGTCGCCACGCAGTTCCTTCGGTATCCAGATCTTCCACTTGGTTTCCGGCTGGTTATGTCGAGACCAAACGACGTAGCGTAGTTCAAACCGCTGCGGATATTTACGCAGAAACTCCTTTACTTCATTGTCTTGTTGCTGGTGTTGCTCAGTCTGGTTTCGACTGATTTGGAGCTGCATGAGCCCAGTGGCGGATTTAAGCATTCATCTGGGGGGGGGGGGGTGGTGTTGTCTTGTCTTGTCTTGTGATGCACTAAACTTTGGATGTAATAATTCTAATTAAATTTTATCCAGTCGTAGATAAATTGCATTTGCCTGGTTACTTGTGTGTGGTTATCGGCACATACTTATTTATTATATAAAGAAAATTTCTTCTGAAATAAGGAAAACTTTAAGATGGAGTGTGACTGCCAACAATTTTAACGATTTTTTCTCATTCCATGCAGTCATTAGAATGTTGTTAATAACTTCAATTGCAGTTCCAATCACAAATCACAGCGCAATACAATTCAAAGAAAACGTAGAAACTGAAAACACATTACTGTGATTTTATTATGAACACACTTAAAATTTCTCACTGCACAGTATTCTAAGTAACTGTATCGTAAAAACTATAAACCACAATATAAGGAAGAAAAATGTGTTTTATTTTAATTCACTTTGCTAACATTTTCTCTCGTCAATAATGTTGACCAATCTGTTTACAAATACCTTATATACAGAAATGCTTAGATGTTATGCGCATTATAATTTGCAATATAAATATTGAGCACAAGTACTATCACCTAAAATTTATACAGGTAAACGACAAAAAAAAACTTATAAAAAGGGATGACCTTAAGACATATACAAACATTTCACAAATCTTACTTTGTGCAGTTATATACTAATACAGCACATTCCAAGGACTTTAAAAATATTATGTTTGAACATCTCACGTCACACGAGTTTTGTCTGGTATTCATGTTATGCTGACGGCACATAAAAGTTATCTTGAAGTAATTCTGTGGCTGGATATACATCCTTTGCCATATTAGTAACAATAATCAAATCTGCAAAAAATTGGATAGTGAAGCTTAAAATACCCGCGACTTTCTCTTAGTAAATAGTAGATTGAAAATGAAGAAATAAACTAGTTGTCAAATAAATTGCCAATATTAAGACATCTCTAAAAATATGTGTATTTCAGCAAAAAAAAAATATTTTCTTCCAGTCACCTCTATTATTTAATTTTTTTTTTTCCGTAACATGATTTCTTGGCATTTAATGGCAGCCACTTACTCCCGATCACACCATAAACGAGGATTTTCGACGAGTAGCACCTTGTGCAAAACGACTACCTACCTTCTCTTTGTCTATCGAAATATCACTGTGTATGTGCATTAATGCAAGGCCATTGAGACGTTTCTGCCCACAGCGTGACTGGAGTCAAGTTTTAATTCTTCGCAAAGTGGAATAGCCCAAATTACGGAGACATTCCTGCTCATTAATACTGTATTTTTGCTCAGTGGCATTTGGCCTGGTGCTGGTGTAGGCTATCACGGGGGGGGGGGGGGGGTTTGCCGTTCTCCTGGTATAGCATGGTGCCCAGGCCGTTTTGGCACGGGTCTGTCTGCAGAATGAGTCCCTCTCCTTGTGGTTGATGCAGACGGAGAATATGTTGGAAGCTGGTTTTGAGGGCTTCGAATGCAGAATGGTGTTCCGGCGTTCGCTGACGTCGCGCTTCTTTTTCCAAGAAGGGGTGGAGTGGTGCCATCAGGTCGGCGATATTGGACACAAAGTCTTGTAGTCAGTTGCACAGTCCTAGAAAGCATTTCAGCTGTCTTTTCGTGTATAGTTCCTCGGCCTCTTGTATAGACAGACCTGATGGATTTATATTGTGGGAAGTTGCCTGCAGGGGACATAACGTAGCCCAGGTACTCAAGAGAAGTCTTTCCGATGTGGTTCTTCAAGAGCTTGGTGATGAGTCCGTGGAGTTCCAGTCGCTCTAACACACTTTGCAAGTTGTCAAATGTTCTTCTTAAGACTTGGAGTATACGATGACGTCGTCCAAGTAGACGAAGCAGAACTGACCGATTTAGCCAGTTAAAAAACCTTGGCAGACACGAGTCGTTGAAATGCGGCTGGCACATTAAGTCCAGAGGGTATGACCCTGAATTGGAGGGCCTCTCCTGGGGATGTGAATGCAATGTTTTTGCAGCTGTCTGGATGGATGGCTATTTGCCAATAACCAGACTGCTTATCCAAAGTGCTGAATATTTTCGTCTCACCTATGTCGCAGTGTGTGCGTTAGGTTGAGGGCAGGTGGTGGAATTGGTAGTGTTGCATCGTTTGAAGCCTTGTAGTTAACACCAAAACCATAACTGACAGTTATTCTTGGATACAAGTACGACGATGGAGTTATAGGGAGAGTTCGACGGCTCGACGATTCCTTGGTATTTCATTTCCTCCAACTGTTACATGATTAGTTGGTGGCGCCTAGTATGGTCTGTTGTATATGCGTTTCATGGTGTTCAACAGTATTTCATGTTGGATAGAGTGGGTCTGATGCAATGTTCCCCCATATCCAAAAGCTCCGGCATCTTCGTCGAGAACTTCCTTCAATTGTTGGAATTGGGTGTAGTAAGTTCGTGGTGAATCTCCCCTTGGCAGATAGCAGGTTGGGTCGATGTTCACATTGTACAGTTGTGCGTCGATTGTCATCCAGGTTTACTTTCCTTTGCCCATGTTCCATTACGCATTGTTGCTGCTGAAGCCAAGGGTGGCCTAACTTAGTACCAGATCCTCTTGAATGTCGGGTGTCACGACAAATTCCGCTTTTGGCTTGAGATGATGAAGTTCAATGGTGAATATGGTACGGCAGTCGACAGCGAGTGTGCATTCCGGCTTCGCCATTCTCGCAGTTTTGGCTTGCGGTCGTAGGTTAGCCCTCTGGTCAGCATTGAGAATGTCTCGTCAGACAAAATTACCAGAGGCAGCTGAACCGAGCAGCGCTATCACGTTCCTTCCATTCACTTGAACTTCGATTTGAGTCTTCATGTATATCAATTTACTCGTATAGGAGTTTGGCGGTTTGTTCCTCTTGATGGACAGGGCTGCCCCTGTTGACGTGCCGGCGGTGATATTTCCCTTCGGTGGTGCACTCTTGGGATTCGACTCAACTGGGGTGGGTTGCGGTGCACTGTTTGTATCCCCTTCGTCTGTTCGGTCATACGACGGATAGGGGTAGTCGAGCTCCGTGGAAGCCACTAGAAAATTGAACTAAAACTCCCTAAACCATTGTTGCCCAGAAGGGGCCGCAGGGCTAGTGTGTAGACGACTTGCCGTTAACTTCTTCTGCACGCTGCTAGGATTACTAAGCAATGTGTTGAAGGAAACAGGATTAGGCATCTCTCCTGGCGCTGAAAGTGCGGTGAAGAGGGAACGAATAGCGAGGAGCTAGGTTGGACTCCGGCTAGCGCGGTGAAGTCGAAGCGAGTATAAGCGAAGGCTAAAAAGGCATGCTGGTCAGTTCTGGTGGCGAGTGCGGTGAAAAACTGAAGACTGGTGCTATCTTTTTTTTTCATTTGCCTTACCTACCCTATTGCTAAGTATTAAGTGTGCTTGCGAGGTAGGGATGGACTCTAATTGCGTCTCAGGGCTAAGCCCCTTACGCATAAACGAGATGCAATTGTGTGAAAAGGAGACGTGCATCGCGGCAAAGAGGGATTGGGCAGCCATGGCCAGCAATTGGGGCTATGACTACCTCCCTGGAGTGTACCTATAGCCGAAGCTAATTTAAGAAAGAAAAAAAGGGGGGGGGCCGGCATGTACCATAAAAAAAAACCCTCCCAACAGGGAATAAGTTAAAACCTTGCTCATGAATTATTGAAAATGCTACAGGAGACAGCTGATGTGGATTCCATGCTTTTTAATATGATGATGAAAAATCTTGAAGAGAGGGGCGGGGCTTGTGGGTGAATGCACTGGCGCATGCACCCTTCAGGTTGAACTACGGCTAATATTCCAGCACAGAAATATTGGCAGCAGCATTTGAATGCAGTGTCCCGCAGCTTCTCGTCGAGTGCGTTGGAAAACTGGGCAGGTTCGAAGGCTGACATCAGTGATGCGTTCATGGTCAGATGCATTCCATTCCATTCATCACGCATCCGCAGTCGACAGCCCGAAGAAACCAGCAGAAGAGAAGTTACCCACACTTCACATTTTTCAGCACCTCGGGAGCCCCTTACCCCGCGTTGATCGTTGGGCCACCACCAGCAGATGTGCTACACCATCTTCGTCCTGAGCTACCCAGGTTCCTGACGTCCACGACAACGGCGCTCTCGTACCGACCAGTTGGTCCAGGGGCTGGTATTAGAATATTCCCAGCCTCCGCAGAGCCTGGGGATTCCCTATCCGTCACCAGGGGACGCGTCGAGTTGCGGAATAGACGCCGCACCCAAGTTGCCAGTCACCCATCATACTAGTAGACTCGCCTTCGCCGGTCGCAAGGGGCGGGGAGATCCCGGAGAGAGAACAGCCACGAGCACGATGTTCATCCCACAGTAGTTCAGATCATTGGTCGCACTACCTTTCACTTTACTCCTAGTAGTTCTGAGAAGAACTACTCCACAGCAGTGAAGATCGTGCGCGGCTCCTTCTTCCTCGCTGGCTGCGCTGGAACTCTCGTACTGAGCCTTTTTTTTTTTTTTTTTTCATTCTTTTTCTTCTAACCTACCTTAAAACTAAGAGGATAGTTGGAGGTCCAGGGCAGGGATAGGACCTAAGTGCATCTCAGGGTTGAGCCCCTTACGTCTAGACATGCAGGGAAGGTTCTAAATACAAGGGCACATGCTCGCGGCTTTACTGTGATTGGGTAAACTTGACCGCGGTTGGGGCCAAGATTACCTCCCATGCTAACTTAATCTGAACTACGAGGTAAGGGGGGAAAACCGGCATAGGCAGCGTAAAAGCCCCTCGACGTAGAATAATTGCAAAACTGCATGCAAGATGAAGTAGAAATTATGTCTGTTAGAACAGAAGATGGGAAATTATAATCTTTATTGAAAAGGCGGGTGGAATACTAGAAGAGAAAGATTGCAATGGGGGGGGGGGGAGAGGCTATCTTATATTTGCTGGTCACACTGGAGTTGGTTTGAGGTACCAGCTCCCTGGTGGAGGGGAGAATGCGCAATTGAGCATTTCCCCTCCCGTGCCGCCAGTCGACGCCTGGAACAGAAAAGTAGGTGGTAGTGGAGACTGTCTAGGTGGACAGCCTGCCTCGGGCGTAGGTGCTCCACTGTGAACCAAATAGCACACCAGCATACTGGTCTCTGCGAGGCATACTAAGGAATACGAAAAGTAATTCATCCATGGTGTGAGAACTGTCTAGAGGTGTCCGTCATGCTTCCGTCATCCTCTCGTGTAGCAGCTGTGACATGCGGATCGTAGGTTATATGCTGTTCTATCTAACCTCACGGCAAAATGAGCAGTTTTAAGGCGCTGCTTCAGATCTACTTGTACGCATATTGTGTATTCTTCCACCATATGCACAATTAACGTTACCATGGACCTGATCATGTTATTCGTGCGTCGGTCGAGGGCAACTGTAACACTTTTAGAGAAGAAAATATTTTACACGTGTGGTTTTTTGTTATATTTATAAGAATTAAAAGAAAACTGAAAGTAAAATTAAATATTTAAGTGGTCACAACACTTGTAATTTAACATTAACAAATGGAACTACTTTCCCTCCATTATTGCCAACTTTACTGGGCACGTGGCAGTCTGTGTGCCGTTAAAATATACGCGGGTAGGGGCAGAGACATTTTTCAAAGGTTGGTTTCAAAAGTGCTCGCTGTACCGTAAACAGCCCACAGGTAGGAACTCTTGTAAGTTGGCAGCCAGCGAAGCTTGGGTGTCAGACGGGTTGCAGACTTCAAGGAATTTGCTGCAGCGCGTAACTTGTAGTTCCTGTATACCGGGCGCTCGTGCCGACAGTTATTATTTTATTAAAGGCTGTTCGCGGTAAAAAGAGCACTTTTGAAAGCCCTGCTTAAGCTATACTTTTATCTACATTGTGTATTCTTCCGCCTCATGTAAAATTAACATTTTCCGTGGAGCTTATTACTTTATTCATGCGTCGGTCAAGTGAAACTGTGAAATTATTAGAAAAGTAAATATTTTACAAATGTGGTTATTTTTACACTTCCGATGCATTAAAAAACAGAAAGTAAAATAAATAATTTAAGTTATCACAAATGGTTACCCAACCCATTTTATTCGACGTTAAATATCGAACTACTTTCCATCCTACGTTACCAACTTTACTGGGCGCATGTCACCCAATGAGCCCATTGAAATACACGCAGGCAGGGGCAGTGACATTTTTCTAAGGTTGATTTCAAAAGTGCTCACTTTATCGTGAACAGCTTTTAAAAGTTATTATCGTGTGCGATTTTGCAGGTGACATCCTCCGGGCGACATTGTTCTACCACGGTGACAGTCCGGAGAAAAATATGCCCACTCACTTGGATGCAAAAATGCAAGATTGCGAAATGTGGTCTTCTTACAATATTTTATTTTGGTAAACTCTAAGTAATTATAACATATTTGAATTTAAAAAATTAGCAATTTCCCGCAAAAGAACCCCCCATTCTCCCACTTTATAGTGGCCATTGGTGATTCTATAAACAATGAGGCGCACCTTCGTGATGAATGCTGTGCACGCCCATGGAATACATTAGTTATTATGCCTAGAGAACCCCTTGTGTACGCCACTGGCCCTGGTGTTATTATGCCTAGAGAACCCCTTGTGTACGCCACTGGCCCTGGTGTTATTATGCCTAGAGAACCCCTTGTGTACGCCACTGGCCCTGGTGTTATTATGCCTAGAGAACCCCTTGTGTACGCCACTGGCCCTGGTGTTATTATGCCTAGAGAACCCCTTGTGTACGCCACTGGCCCTGGTGTTATTATGCCTAGAGAACCCCTTGTGTACGCCACTGGCCCTGGTGTTATTATGCCTAGAGAACCCCTTGTGTACGCCACTGGCCCTGGTGTTATTATGCCTAGAGAACCCCTTGTGTACGCCACTGGCCCTGGTGTTATTGACTATTATGCATCACTTTAGCAATTCACATTAATGGCTTCTTCCCTCCAACTGGTCGTATACATCTGGTTATGTTATTAATATACATGGTATAATTTAACATTTGGTAACCTGAAATACCTATGCTTAATATACATTGTACAATTCTAAATTGTATTCTAGTACTCGCAGAACTAGAGTTGCTAGATGGACTGCTATAAATTGGAACAACTATATTTCTGCATACACTATTCTTCGTTCGCTCTTACCTGAGTATTGATATCAATTAAGCTCATAATACACTAATATTTCAATTGCCTGTTGACCATTGTGCGCAAATATTGTGCGTGGGAAATAGAATTTTATTTTACGTCACGTGAAAGTAAATATGGCGATCCATTTACTAGCAAGTATATATTATATTCAGATATATGGCAGTTCGCATTTGACAGAAACATCATAATGTTTGAAGTTTATCACTATTACATGCGATGTGTTACCCAGGATCCAGTTTTGCCTAACTTTAAGCGAACAACATTCTACAAATTGTTAACCCTTCATGCCCATTGTGTGGTGCAAAGTGAGGTTATGTTTGACTGCGGTGGTACTGTACGCTACAAAGCTCAGTGCTCGACGATCATTTCTGGAATTAGATGATTTGTAAAGTTTGCTACTTCTCTACGTTATGATTGGTTCATATCACTCACCACCGAACACAAAGACTACAGCTTCTTGGTTGTGATAATGAAACAAGTCCTATGCCAGCTTAATTGTCTTATTTTCAACACCAGAAACAATCAACTTTGTGTGGGAATGAAAGGTTTAGACAGCATAAGTTTTCAGTAGCCAACTGTTCAATAAATTACCGCAATACCTTCAGGAAATTTCCTTCTCTAACCAAAAACTCTCTAAAAAAAACATGCGAAAGAATTTTTTTATTGAATGTGCATTTTATAGTGTAGATGAATATCTAAAATACTAAAACTAAGAAATTACTGTATAACATTTCATTGTACGCATTTCTTGTTCCTGTTTTTCTCGTTCACTTTTCTTCCGTTTCGGTTAAAAACAATGATGCCCCACAGCATGTTGGAAGAAGATTAGTCAAATTATAAACAAAAAGATATAATGTGTGTACGTGCAATTTGGCATTATATATATATGTATGTGTGTGTGTGTGTGTGTGTGTGTGTGTGTGTGTGTGTGTGTGTGTGTGTGTGTGTGTGTGTGTTTTTACTATGTCCAATGTATAAATTTTGTATACTGTAATTTGACTTGTCCAATATCTTTGTACAGCTATGTACTGAAAAAAGATCTTACGGGCGCAATAAAACAAAGAAATAAACGAAAGTCATAATTTATAGGGACGGCATTGAATTGTGGCCTCAATGTATCCTTCCGCAACAGCTGCATTTAAATCAAGAATTCCTAGAAGGAATGGACTATAATAGATATTATGTAAGGGATAATGAACAATTTAGGTAAATATCCGCGCTCACGTCGGATTACCACTTCGGCCATGACAGACCGCTTCGCTCGCTCTAGCAGGACAGAGAAGCGATGCAGAACATCGTGTAGCAGTGTAGTTAGCAACGTATCTACATCCAAACGAGGCTTTTTAGCGACATAATAAACAAGCCCTTCGGCCATGACAGACCGCTTCGCTCGCTCTAGCAGGACACAGAAGCGATGCAGAACATCGTGTAGCAGTGTAGTTAGCAACGTATCTACATCCAAACGAGGCTTTTTAGCGACATAATAAACAAGCCCCTTCGGCCATGACAGACCGCTTCGCTCGCTCTAGCAGGACAGAGAAGCGATGCAGAACATCGTGTAGCAGTGTAGTTAGCAACGTATCTACATCCAAACGAGGCTTTTTAGCGACATAATAAACAAGCCCCTTCGGCCATGACAGACCGCTTCGCTCGCTCTAGCAGGACAGAGAAGCGATGCAGAACATCGTGTAGCAGTGTAGTTAGCAACGTATCTACATCCAAACGAGGCTTTTTAGCGACATAATAAACAAGCCCCTTCGGCCATGACAGCTCGCTCTAGCAGGACAGAGAAGCGATGCAGAACATCGTGTAGCAGTGTAGTTAGCAACGTATCTACATCCAAACGAGGCTTTTTAGCGACATAATAAACAAGCCCCTTCGGCCATGACAGACCGCTTCGCTCGCTCTAGCAGGACACAGAAGCGATGCAGAACATCGTGTAGCAGTGTAGTTAGCAACGTATCTACATCCAAACGAGGCTTTTTAGCGACATAATAAACAAGCCCCTTCGGCCATGACAGACCGCTTCGCTCGCTCTAGCAGGACACAGAAGCGATGCAGAACATCGTGTAGCAGTGTAGTTAGCAACGTATCTACATCCAAACGAGGCTTTTTAGCGACATAATAAACAAGCCCCTTCGGCCATGACAGACCGCTTCGCTCGCTCTAGCAGGACAGAGAAGCGATGCAGAACATCGTGTAGCAGTGTAGTTAGCAACGTATCTACATCCAAACGAGGCTTTTTAGCGACATAATAAACAAGCCCCTTCGGCCATGACAGACCGCTTCGCTCGCTCTAGCAGGACTGAGAAGCGATGCAGAACATCGTGTAGCAGTGTAGTTAGCAACGTATCTACATCCAAACGAGGCTTTTTAGCGACATAATAAACAAGCCCCTTCGGCCATGACAGACCGCTTCGCTCGCTCTAGCAGGACAGAGAAGCGATGCAGAACATCGTGTAGCAGTGTAGTTAGCAACGTATCTACATCCAAACGAGGCTTTTTAGCGACATAATAAACAAGCCCCTTCGGCCATGACAGACCGCTTCGCTCGCTCTAGCAGGACAGAGAAGCGATGCAGAACATCGTGTAGCAGTGTAGTTAGCAACGTATCTACATCCAAACGAGGCTTTTTAGCGACATAATAAACAAGCCCCTTCGGCCATGACAGACCGCTTCGCTCGCTATAGCAGGACACAGAAGCGATGCAGAACATCGTGTAGCAGTGTAGTTAGCAACGTATCTACATCCAAACGAGGCTTTTTAGCGACATAATAAACAAGCCCCTTCGGCCATGACAGCTCGCTCTAGCAGGACAGAGAAGCGATGCAGAACATCGTGTAGCAGTGTAGTTAGCAACGTATCTACATCCAAACGAGGCTTTTTAGCGACATAATAAACAAGCCCCTTCGGCCATGACAGACCGCTTCGCTCGCTCTAGCAGGACAGAGAAGCGATGCAGAACATCGTGTAGCAGTGTAGTTAGCAACGTATCTACATCCAAACGAGGCTTTTTAGCGACATAATAAACAAGCCCCTTCGGCCATGACAGACCGCTTCGCTCGCTCTAGCAGGACAGAGAAGCGATGCAGAACATCGTGTAGCAGTGTAGTTACCAACGTATCTACATCCAAACGAGGCTTTTTAGCGACATAATAAACAAGCCCCTTCGGCCATGACAGCTCGCTCTAGCAGGACAGAGAAGCGATGCAGAACATCGTGTAGCAGTGTAGTTAGCAACGTATCTACATCCAAACGAGGCTTTTTAGCGACATAATAAACAAGCCCCTTCGGCCATGACAGACCGCTTCGCTCGCTCTAGCAGGACAGAGAAGCGATGCAGAACATCGTGTAGCAGTGTAGTTAGCAACGTATCTACATCCAAACGAGGCTTTTTAGCGACATAATAAACAAGCCCCTTCGGCCATGACAGACCGCTTCGCTCGCTCTAGCAGGACAGAGAAGCGATGCAGAACATCGTGTAGCAGTGTAGTTAGCAACGTATCTACATCCAAACGAGGCTTTTTAGCGACATAATAAACAAGCCCCTTCGGCCATGACAGACCGCTTCGCTCGCTCTAGCAGGACACAGAAGCGATGCAGAACATCGTGTAGCAGTGTAGTTAGCAACGTATCTACATCCAAACGAGGCTTTTTAGCGACATAATAAACAAGCCCCTTCGGCCATGACAGACCGCTTCGCTCGCTCTAGCAGGACACAGAAGCGATGCAGAACATCGTGTAGCAGTGTAGTTAGCAACGTATCTACATCCAAACGAGGCTTTTTAGCGACATAATAAACAAGCCCCTTCGGCCATGACAGACCGCTTCGCTCGCTCTAGCAGGACAGAGAAGCGATGCAGAACATCGTGTAGCAGTGTAGTTAGCAACGTATCTACATCCAAACGAGGCTTTTTAGCGACATAATAAACAAGCCCCTTCGGCCATGACAGACCGCTTCGCTCGCTCTAGCAGGACAGAGAAGCGATGCAGAACATCGTGTAGCAGTGTAGTTAGCAACGTATCTACATCCAAACGAGGCTTTTTAGCGACATAATAAACAAGCCCCTTCGGCCATGACAGACCGCTTCGCTCGCTCTAGCAGGACAGAGAAGCGATGCAGAACATCGTGTAGCAGTGTAGTTAGCAACGTATCTACATCCAAACGAGGCTTTTTAGCGACATAATAAACAAGCCCCTTCGGCCATGACAGACCGCTTCGCTCGCTCTAGCAGGACAGAGAAGCGATGCAGAACATCGTGTAGCAGTGTAGTTAGCAACGTATCTACATCCAAACGAGGCTTTTTAGCGACATAATAAACAAGCCCCTTCGGCCATGACAGACCGCTTCGCTCGCTCTAGCAGGACAGAGAAGCGATGCAGAACATCGTGTAGCAGTGTAGTTAGCAACGTATCTACATCCAAACGAGGCTTTTTAGCGACATAATAAACAAGCCCCTTCGGCCATGACAGACCGCTTCGCTCGCTCTAGCAGGACAGAGAAGCGATGCAGAACATCGTGTAGCAGTGTAGTTAGCAACGTATCTACATCCAAACGAGGCTTTTTAGCGACATAATAAACAAGCCCCCTTCTCCATGCTTGAAACGCTCACGGGAATAAAACAATCGGTAATTGCATACAGAAGACTTATTGTTAACCACAAATGCACTCTACGGAGCAATCAGAAAAGAAAGATCACTTGAAATGTACCTCTCCCCCTCTCCCCCTTTTCTTGTTCACACTGTGTGCAGTTAAGAAATGTGTCTGTCTGGCTCATCCACTAATATTCCAGGCTTCTGGTAATCCCAGTATTCAATGGTTAATTTAACTTTCGGCTGGTGGTAAAATTTCTTAATGTGTTTCGAGTATATGTTCTCACTTCCCTCTAGTCTAGGGGAGAGATAATGTCCTACCCCTTCCTTCTTCTCCAGCGAAATTGCTTACGATATAATATCACAAACCCTTATTTTCCAATTTTAATGCGCATTTCTCTTTACAGCAGATACCGGTATATGAATTTGGTTTCGGTCGAAACGCGAAAAATTAAACGTGAATAGACAACAATAGACGATTTTACGGAGCTGTTTGGAATTTTATACTGGAGCCACAATACCCCGACGAAACCGACACGACGAAATCTAAGTAGCGAGGTAGCTGTGAAGTTAGTCCGACAAAATCGCAGCCCTGGCAGCCCGACAAAAGTAGGTTCTATTTATACTTTATGATGTGTTCCAAGTTCTCTTTTCCTCTCGATGAATGCAAATATCGTGAAAAGCAAAATAATCATTAACTTTGTCGTGAGTTTTAAATCCTAAATATACGACATTATAAGGACAACTTGCCGTTTTATGATTTCCCAGCAGCTTACTACCACACTTGGGCAAATTTCGTCAGGTCATTGTAAACACCGAATAAAATATAGTATGAAATTCCGCCGAGTTCAGCCGTCGTATCACTCGTGTCGTGTTCGTCGGGCTATTGTGACTCCAGCACGAAATTTTGTTTTCTAATGTTATATTTACATTTTTTTGCTCGCTCCGACGAGCCCGACACGACGAGAAATAGAAAATAAAGGATCTGCTTTTGTTAGGCTGTCGGGGCGACGATTTTGTCGGACTGACGTCACAGTGACTTTGCTTTTCATTGGCTGCTACTCATATTTAGTCGTGTCGGGTTCGTCGGGGTATTTTGACTCCAACATTAGTATGCAACTTAAGGGGGTAGTTCCCTTAATTATTTTACTCACAATTGAAGGTTTCTGCTTATTAGCTTGATTAAATTCACAATAACTTGATAGTTGAAGGTTAAGAATTGCATTTATCAGCTCTTAAACTAATTTTTTTAATGGTTAAGAAAAAAATATTGCCGATTTTTTCGACTTAAACATGAATGGAATACATGTTTCCTCATGAATTTTAGTTTCCTGTAAACTGTGAAACTATGTTCTTTGCCGTACTTCAGGCATTTAAAAAATTTTTGTCCACAATACTTCGAAAAATTCCATTTTTCCATACTCCTTGAATCATAGGATTTTTCGCTTTTCTAAAAGTAGCGGCTGCAAAGTAATGGAAAAAGATTAAAAAGAAACAAAACTACTGTAATATGGGGAAAACCTTGGGCATTTCATAACATATTTGATCATCGAGCTCGAATAACATATAGCGGGAATACGACCGAGAAACTATTAATTGGCAGACAGTTCCTGATAAGTGGCGCACTCCTCGCCCGTGTGGCTCGTCAAGGAACTACGTGGGCTCGCAGAGAATTACCGGGGGGGGGGGGGGGGGAGGTGTGGCGGGTAGGGCCTAACGGTAGGACACCTGCTGTTTCACAGCCAGGTAGCTTGTTTGTATGTAAAGTGATGGGGAAACTACCACCTCCCTACTACGACACTTCATGAAACTGGCTAATGCTCCAAATATTCCCTGTGTTTTGAGCATTTGGTAAACGCTGTCTCCACGCCACGGTCCCTTGAAATAACTAAATAATCTTTTCAAATTTCCAAATGAATTGCACTATACCTTTGGACAGGCTAAACTAGTGATGGCATTTGGAGTAGTGTTTTTATCTGTATTATATGACATAATCTTGTGTTTTCTTTTCCCAAGATAATTCTAATCATTGTAAGATGAGTTTTCAGCATGTAAATAAAAAATATTGTAAAGCGGCGTGGTGTTTAGCTATCATCCCAAACAAAACTGTTGACACACACATCTAAATGCATGTTATACAATTTATGAATACGGTTTTTTTATTACTGTGCCGAGTATCAATTAAGAGACAAAAGTAAATTTAATAAGACGTCTAGAGTAACTGATCTTTTTTTATTTTGTTTATGTATTAAGTATACAAAACAAAACAAAAAAACTCATGCCTAAAATTCTTTTCAAATCAGAAAAAAATGTGTTACAAAGTAGCCTATGTAAAGAAAATAGTTGCTAGTGATGAGAAATAGTTTGCGCACATTTCAACAGATATTTTCTTTTGTTTTCGAATCAAAGCACGTGTGTGAAATGTGGTATATAATAATGCCTTAGTTTACGAACATTGTTACAATATTAGTATAACAGTATACAACGAATACGATCATTTCGACCACAGAGGAAAAAAAAAAAAGTATCGAATATGTGTCTACATACACATTCATTCAATGATAAAGACACGGGTAAAGTCGAGTGGCTGTACGATTTCCCTATCGCGTAAATGAACCTTTCTCGTGTAAAGGCGGATGTAGTTCGCGTGCCATGGCCTGCCACACTACTAACTCATATTTTGCTAATAGGCCGTGTGCCTGTTCGCGAAGCAGTATAGTCTCACAAGTTTTGATACCAAATACAGGGGCAGCCTCACATAGCAGACAGGAACTTGTGTGATATAGTAATATATTGTGATAGTGGGATACAAATAACCAGAGAACTAAGAGACGACGAATTCTGGAGAGAAAATATGTTCCCCAAGCTGCGTAGATTGTATATAGAATGTTTGTTACCGGGGTTGACAAACAGTCGAATAAGAAGAATGCATGTACGGGAGCCACCGTACATACTGGGGGGGGAATAAAAATTTCACATTATAAAACATTTTTATTAGGTCGCCTACTTATAAATGTAATTAATACCATACCCTGAAAAAATATTTATCTTTCTGTAATTAAAAAACATCTTAGTCATTCGTTAAAATTATATTCTTCATAATTAGTGTTTTTGTAGGTAATGTCAAATATAGAAATATGTATTTTGCGTTGAAATTAGTTAAGGAACGATATAACTACATTGTTTGATCTGTACCGGTATGTTTTTTTAAATTGTGGTACTTGATATCAGGCATTTACGTGATTTTGCATGAAGCAATAAATTATGGCTTTGGATGTTATTAAAATAAGGCATCTTATATCATATGGCATTACAAATAACAGGCAAGTTTATTTCTTATAACAACAGCAAAGTGGGAAGATAATTATTCATTGCAGTATTGATGAGAAGTGGTGTGTGACCGAGAAAGAGGAAAAAATGTACTTTGTTCACATTTTAAAAATGGTACACGATTGGCTAAACGATTTTGGTAGCTCTGTTCTGTTTATTTTCAAGCCCCACTGTGCAGCCTTCCAAAACAAAGGTAACAATTAACATTCCCATGCACCTGATAGGCTTACCTAGAAGGCATGAACAAGCATAAATGAAAGAGATACGAAAACACTTTTAGAAACACAAATATGTTTCTGGTATGCGAATTCTTTCTTCTAATCTGTCCTATACATACAGATACACCAATACACACGCGCGCGCACACACACACACACACCAACACATACAAGAAACAAAGCGATCTGATTTTCCACCAATTTAAAGATCATTATTTTAACAAAACAGAGTCTATCCGCCTCACTATTCACACAAAAAAAATTACACTGAATCATTAGATACTGGAATGGTTTGGTATTGAACTTGGTATCTCGAAAGCTGGCAGTTGACCGCCTAACCACTCCTGAGCACAGTGAAGATGAGTGGCCAGAGAGGTAGGCAACACTTCACGAATGGAGTTCGCGAAAGCGATTCACCTGAGAGTATCCCGACAAGACGACCTATTTTGTTCGTTACGATGTGCTGATTATTAAGACATGCCAACAAATCGCTTACAGTTTACTGTTCATGTGTTTTGTGCGAAAACAAGGTGGCAACCCTTATATTCATGATGACGGGGGATAATATTACCAACCCCATTTTCATAGGTGTATGATCTCCGTTCTACAATAGACCGATTTCTTGCTTAATCGTGAGTAATTCCTGATATTTTGACTCAATTATTTCAAAGCCATGGTTTTTAGGGGTACGTAGCCCCCTTAATAATCATATTAGGGGGGAAATGGTACTGACATTTTCGTCTTATTTTTCCATCAATAATAACTTGCCGAAGTTCGTCGGTGTTGTTCGAAAACACGTATATCAAACGTCTCCGTTGTTTTTATTTGCTAATTTCAAGAAAAATAGTACCGTAAAAAGTTTTGTAACGAAACGTAAATTATTTTCTGAATTTCTTGGGTTTTTAATTTAATACTTCATATTTTGCCTTTATATAGAAAACTAGCAGCCCAGCATAGCATCGCTCAGGTTTTGTAGAGTTATTAAAATACACACCTATATCTTTGCGACTACCTGTGACAACACGTAAATACCCGTGACTACTTTCGACTACCCGTGACTACTTGCGACTACCCGTGACTTCTTGCGACTACCTGTAACTACTTGCGACTACTTGCGAATTTGTAATATTTAGATAATATTAAGATCCACTAAGCCACTGTGGCCCCACTTGACATATATTTATCTACTTAGACACTGCGGTCCCACTTGGGATCGCTATAGCCACTGGGCCACTGCGGCCCCACTTGGCATTACTCTACCCACTGGGCCACTGTGGCTCCTCTTGATATATTCCTATATCCATCTGGAAGAATGTAGCTTTATAACAGTGCACGAATTATAAGAATCGGCAATGTAGTTTTGGTAGAGCATGCTTAGAAAGCAGCTAAGTAGCTCATTTTTCTCCGACTTGATAACAAATGTTGAAATTTCTCAAGGACTTTTTTTTTTTTTTAATTTAACATAGCCTATGGCCATATGGAAGAATGTAGCTTTCTAATAGTGAACGAATTATAAGATCGGCCGTGTAGTTTCCGAGTGTTGCGTATTGGGTAATATGCAATCAGATTTGTGTATCCTTCCGCGGAGATCTACTTTCTTCTACGGCAATGGCGTCACCGCAAGTAGTTCCTGACTCCAGTGTAGTTCAAGATGGCGACGTGGTAAGTTCGCCGTGGTCCGGCAATATAAATGCATAATTGTGTGTTATTTCTCAGTCTGTGCTAAACATTTTGGTCCTCTGGGCCGAATTCATGCCCGCGTTTATTCCATACAGTGAATGTGATACTTTTTCGGTTGTATTACGTGTTCTGCGTAATTGAAGCTTTATCTCATGCGTGTGCACAAACTACCGCTGCCGCTCTGAATCCTCTCATCACAGAAATATCCCAAGAAGGAACCAGTATTTTCTTCATCGCTGTCCAGTACATTTGTGAGAAGTTTTGCGGTTTCGTAGAAATTCCAGGGAAACCACGTCGTTGTTCGTATTATTGTGTAATGTTCTATTTCCAGCCTGTGCTGAACACGTGGGTGAGTAGTTTTTTTTTTTGTTTTCTTGTTGAATCATCCCGTATGCAGCGTGTTTTGTGGAGCGAATCAGCGTTTTATCGTCGAGACGGTATGCGAGACGCCCTAACCTAGCTTTTGACGTCTGTTTCGCTGTATTCCCGTATTGCATGAAGTGTTGATAATTTCTTGTTTGGTGTGTGGTCGATTGGTAGGTCCTAGACATGGGATTCAAAATATTTTTTTGTGGAGTTCAAGTTTCAGGAGAGCAAGCTGAAACACGTTAACGAAAGAATACAAGCTCTTGTTAAGCCATAAGTCACAGTAAATTCCGTTCATGAAGTAAATGCATTCGGCGCACAGCTAAATGCAATCGAGTCCGAAGTAAATTCTTTGTGCAACGAACTTTTACAAATTGATCCTCTGCCGGATAGCATTGACGAAAATGTGCTAACCTCGAAGCACGAATGTTTCCTTGCTATAGTGTCAGACGTCCGATGCAACATAACCTTATTCTTGTCCATTCATGCTGTGCCAGTTTCGTCAACCAGTAATCTTGCCTCCACATCAGTAAATGTTAGACTTCCGGAAATTATTTTGCCCTCTTTCTCAGGGCAGTGGGAGGAGTGGCCAATGTTTTCTCAACTGTATAAAGCTACAATCCACGACAGTCAAGCATTGGTCGACGTAGAAAAATTCCAGTACTTGTTAGGATGTCTCAAGGAGGAGGCTTTACAGTTGGTCAAAAATCTGCCTGTTACTGCTGAAGATTATTTAGTAGCCTTGGAACTTCTTACATCCCAATACCAGAATGTGAGAAAACTCACCATCTTGTATATTAACAGGATTATCGATTTGTCTAGTGTCGACCCCACAAACCACCAATCCATTCGAAACTTTATCAACACGTTCAGTGAAAATGCTCGAGCCTTCGAAGAATTAGATTGTGACATAACACAGAATAATCCAGTGCTTGCCGCATTCTTGTTACGCAAATTAGATGTAGGTGTTAGAACAAAGTTTGAAAACTCACGCACAGAAAATACAGACTCATTTCTCACTGTTTCAAAGATTATTGATTTTCTGCTATCAAGGGTCGTAAAATTGGATTGTGCAGTTGAAGTGAGCAAAATTGGGGCTGGGCAAGTGCATCGAAAAACATCCCTAACCAAATCAGGTCACATTAGCTCACAACCACGGTCGGTCCTCGTTACAGATTCTGAACCTAAATTACCTAAGCCTGGCCCAGATTGTCCGAACACCTCTCCCTGTGTTTACAAGTGCCCAGAGTTAGTCAGTGAATGACCCACTGACAGGCAGTCAATGGCTCGCAAAAGAAAACTCTGTTTCAACTGTCTTGGAAGATCCCATGCAGTAGCTGATTGGGCCTCGTCTCAAACATGTTATAGGTGTAAACAAAAACATCATACTTTGCTCCACATCGATGGGAGGTCTAATGCAGCTTCAGGGTCTCGAAACAAAGTTTCTGCCAGCACTGAGGGCCCAAGCAGTACATTTGCATGTGTATCTGCCCATGATTGTAAATCTGTTTTATTGTCTACAGCTCTGGTCAAAGTGTATGGTGCTGATAAACAAACCTCATGTCATGCACTGTCTGCTTGATAATGCAGCTGAGGCATCTTTCATATCTGAAGCATCTGAACAGGTACTGTCTCTGCCTCTGCATAAGGCACGTGAAAGGGTATGTGGCCTCTCTCAAGGTGCTGTAAATCTGAAAGGAATGATTAGTTGTAAGATAAAATCCTCCAAGGAGCCTCAGAGTACCTCCAATAACTCTTTGTTGTGTCAAAGATCACTAGCAATCTACCACGGGCTTCTGTATATCAGCGTGTCCTAATCCAATTGGGCTACCTTCCTCTGGCAGACCCCCACTTTGACAAACCTGCTCCAATTGATATGTTGTTAGGTGCTGATGTCTATGAATGTGTGTTTTTGAGTGGCAGGTTAGAATTAGGACAGCACATGCCTGTGGTGCTGGAGTCTCAGTTTGGATGGGTACTGCTGGGTGAGTACCCAGAGTCATGCACAGCTTCTGATCAAGATGCAATCGTAATGTTCATTGGCATGGGGGATCCGTTAAATTTGACTCTAAAGTGGTTTTGGGAAGTTGAAGAACCAAAATGTGTTAATGTAAAGTCGCCAGATGCTGACTACTGCGAGAAAACATTTCGAGTACATGCATTCGCGGGACGGCATGGGGAGATATAAGGTTCGTCTTCCTTTCAAACCTCAGGCTCAACCTCTTGGGGAATGGTATTTGAATGCTGAACTTAGGTTCTGGTCTTTAGAAAAGAAACTTTCATTGCATCCTGAAATGAAGACCATGTACACAGAATTCATGATAGACTATTCTAAGTCAGGCCATATGAAGGTGTATGTTCCCTCCACCCACCCGACTGATGCTAAGGAGACTGCAGAATGTTTCATTCTACATCGTGGTGTTCTAAAAATGTCTAGCACAACCACCAAATTGAGGGTGGTAATCGATGGCAGTGCCACAACCACCACTGGGGTCTCACTCAACTATGTTCTTTTTCCAGGACCCAACCTTCAGAATGAAATCTGTTATGTTGTTTTGAGATTCAGGTTGTATAGTGTAGTATTCTCCTGTGATATTAAGCAAATTTACCGACAAATTTTAATCCATTAGGCTGACCGACAATACCAACTCATTCTCTGGCGTGACAATTCATCCCTTCCACTCACAGTTTTTCAGTTGAATACGGGTACTTATGGTCTATCACCCTCTCCATTCCTGGGTATTCGAACACTACACCAGTTGGCCTTGGATGAGGGTGCCCAGTATCCTCTTGCAGCAAATGTTCTTCACAATCAAATTTTTGTCGACGACATTGTTACAGGAGCAATGTCCATTGAGGAAGTGCACACTTTGAAATCCCAGCTGACTGAACTTCTGCATCAGGGTGGGTTCGAACTCTGGCAGTGGTCCAGCAATCAGCCTCAGCTCCTCGATGATATTCCTGTAACTCATCGGGAAGCCCCTAGAGATCTGGACTTCTCATCTGGCCCAGTTGTAAATGTTCTCAGGTTGTGCTGGAACCCAGAAAATGACTCATTTTCTTATCACTTGAGGATCACCGGTGTAGAGCATGTGAAAAAAAATGTTAAAACTTGTTGATTTTCTATATCATAATTATTTTAATGCGAGAGATCCATTGAGCAAACGTTTATGCGCTGAATAATGATCAAACGCAAATATCAATGTCAGGCATAATTTTTCTTTTTCATGTTGTAGGCCTACTACCTTCCATAAAACAACGTCGACTCAAATTGAATATAACATTTAGGCCTACTTCAATGTTTTAAGTGTACCACAAATTAATATTACGTTTGTGCGGTGTACCGTAGTTTCTTTAGACTTTTTTATTACAAATTATTTCTTATGACACAGTTCAGGAAGGAAGCAAATACATGCCCAAAGAATTCATGGGCAATACCCGTTGTATCCTGTCGCTACAGTTGTTGATAACAGTTAAGGGGAGAGTTGGAAGAAATGTGAATGTCATCGTCAACAATCATTTCCTACGAACCGTCGTGTTGTGTGCCACTGCAGGACGGTAAGCACTTAGCTCCACTCCCCCCCCCCCCCCCCCAACTAATTTACTCATCATAGGCCACTGACTAGTGTTGGCGTCTAATTCAACGGACTGGTCCGTGTTTCCTAGAAGCGAGACACGTACCTTCAAATGAATGGCGATTGTGTTTTGTTACCAAAACGTGTCGCTACTGTCGCCATCTCTCGTCAAAAGGCTGAAGTAACAGGAGAACTTTCAAGGTCTCTGATGCCCGTCAACAGGTGCGATTTTTGCCAAATCTACCTGCCAGGCGCTAGGGAAATCAGCGCCTTAACGTGAGGAAATTTGAACTCTAATCCCTAAATCGTCGTAGGCGTAAATCTGGCCATGCGGTCGATTTAGTAAAGCAGGACGTAGCGATTTAGAACATGAACACACCTATATTTTTATTGAATGTGTATTTTATGGTGTAGATGAATATTTAAACTACAAAAATTACGAAATTGTTCCGGTTTTTCTCGTTCCCTTTTCTTCTGCTTCAGTAGAACGACGACGCCCCACAGTATGTTGGAAGAATGTTAGTCTAATTATTAACAAAATATATGATGCCTTTTTTTTTTTGTTTTTTTTTTTTTTATTGTATGGGTAAGATCTTTTTTCAATACATAGCTGTGCAAAGGTATTGGACATGTCAAATTACAGTTTACAAATCTTATACACCGGATCGGATATAGTAAACACACACATATATATGTCAGACTACACGAACACGAATAATATATTTTCTTCATAATTTGACGTGCAATCTGACATATATACCTGTGTGTTTACTATCTCCAGTGTATAAATATTTGTATACTGTAATTTGACTTGTCCAAAATCTTTGTACAGCTATGTACTGAAAAAAGATCTTACAGACACAATAAAACAAACAAACACGGCTTATGCGTGGAAGAGATGGCGATGCATGATCGTACCATGTGTGGGTGGTTGAGGTGTAACGTCATGCATGCTCAGTCACACCTACTCTCGTTCCACCAAGAGAGCGCGCACGAGAGCGGGACAAGGACCGGCTGCGAGCACTGGCGCTGGTGCTGCCATCTCGCGGCGGCGACACGCGGCAACAGCAGCACGATCCGCGCGGCGCGCCTCGCCGCCCAGTCCAGCGCGGGGTCAGTGTGTTGCTGAGTGTGTACGCGTCTGGCCGAGGGGTTTGTTGTGATGCTTCGAGTGTAGTGCTTGCCCTTGTGGAAGCGTGCAGCGGCCGTCATGGCGCAGCCAGTACAAGAAGTCGTCACCGCCAGGATTTACCCCAGCGTTGACGAGTCGCCACAGTTCAGAGGTAACCTCTCACCTCCGTTCTTATTTCCGGCTCGTTGAGTTGAAACGTGAGTTATTCTTGTCGTACCTTACGTCTGCGTAAATACTAAGCCAGTCAGGCCTTAAACATTGTTAAAACTCTGCACTACTACTAACCCCCCCCCCCTTTTTTTTTTTTTCACACATCACCCCTTTGTAACAGTTTCTTACGGAATGTGACCTGTAAATTACTACTTGCTTAGAACAAACATTCCTTCCGTTATAGCGGTGTTAATAATTTAGTTACGGGGTCTCAACCTGGTTGTTAAAACTTTGCATGGCGTGTTTTTTTACACGGCAGCGATGCGGGAACTTGTATTTACTCGAGCAGTTTTCACAGTCGTGTTGGATTTTTTCGCTTGGGTCGAGGCCAGAGTGTAGCTATAACGAGACAGCTTTCACGTGTGTGTCAGGTCGTCGTGGTAAGTTGCCTGCGTACCCCCCCCCCCTCCCCCCCCTTAGCTTTCTTGTTCTCTCTCTCGCTCATCAACTAAAATATCCGAGACAAATTATTATTCTGCTCAGGTTATCGTGCCCTCTACACACGTCGTACTTCTCTACTAGATTCCGTACTTACGCTGACGACTGCGTCGTTTATTGCAGTCCGTATGTAAATCATATTTACCCCACAAAAATATTAGTAAATTATTTATTTAGAATTGAGAACATGTGTCGTAAACTGTAGTACAAAGGCTTGAGTAGAGACACACGTGTGGCAAGTTTTGTTCTTCCGCTCATCGCATGTACAACTGCCGTGACACGTGGCCGCGGATACATTGTTTCCCTCAACACATTCGCGCTGTTCTGAGAATGAAATACTGCGGGCTGCTTGGATTAGTCAGGTCTGACGTGTCAAGTAATGTCTCCCGTACCTGATGCTCAGAGAACCTTCTCTGATGTCTGCTATGGACGGTAAGTTGTTGTTAGTGGGATGGACCCGCGCTTTTTTTTTTTTTTGTGAAGTTGTTGTATGCCCGAGTACGCGTATTTCGGTAAATAAATGCTTTGCAAATACGACTTTTTGTCAGTGTGTGTTCTCGGAGAAATAAAATATCGAAAATGGTCATATATCGCGTTTTTAAAGCTTGCCTATGCAATTTCCTTAAGCGGCAAGAGAAAAGTACAAAGATAGCGATGTTGTTTAGTCTGTGGGTTTTCAGAGCATGTAATAAAACCCCATGATAGAAACATTGCACGTCTTGCGCGTAGGAGCGGTGAGGCGTTAGGCGTGTGTGTTAGTGTCGCCCATATAGCTCCCTTCCTTCTTGACTTTGGTCGACGCGGGGTCTATCCCACTCGTAACTGAAGGGTGGAAAAAGCGTAAACTCGCAATGCAGTTCGTAAAAAAAAATGTATAAATTATTGCGTATGTATGTGCGATCAATTGGGTTTATTTATTCTTCAGCTGAGATATAGGCAGGCCGTACGGCCAAACACTTTCAAATACTAGGGGGGGGGGGGGGGAAGCGGTGGTGTAGTGGTTAGACCTAGTATCCCACCAAGACGAACCAGGATTAGTGTACAACCAGATTCCGCAATGTTTACATACTTTTTATGACGTCACCAGTATGGTGTCGACGACGCAATATGTATTTTGCTATTGCCACATCCCTTACCTATGACAGTACAACGGGACATCCATGGAGATGTGGGGGTTTTCGGGCGGGGACAGTTTCAGCATTTATAGACGTTGGAATCTGGTAGCACACTATCGAGCCTCTATCATAGTTATTATTCCACGGCACTCTCATAGTTTGCACTATGGTACGTATATAATTATCCGTCGTACAGACAGATTTTGTTAACTCCGTACTCTAGTCTATACCGCTTCACTTTATCACTGTATACAGTACGTATCCATTTTATAGCATGCTTTCGCGTAGTAAAATTGACTGAAGACTCTGCACACACAAATTACACGACTGCACAAGAACAACTATTCATTTGTTTTTCTCCCTTTATTTGATACGAACAAACACGGAGGCGTACAAAATTTCTCCGCTATTCTAACTTACATCTTTATTCGTTGCAACTACCACCAACCTACTCAACTACATGCGTAACGTCCTGACGTCATTGAGTACGTCACACACACAAACAAATCTCGGGAATCGAGATTTACACTTGTCCGGCGGCTTCGCTCCCCATTTTCCCCATGTGTGAATCGTGCCGCTGGTCGGCGGGTTTCCTCGTGGATCTCCCGTTCCCCCCCGTCCTTGCATTCCGACGCTGCTCCATACTTCCAAATATCTCAACTCACTCACCGTCAACTGGGCTGCAGGTGTTGTGCACGTTAGACGGCCTAGAAGCCTCGAGGCGCTAACATTCCACACCGGGATGTTCGTACTAAAAAAAATGACCTCGAAAACACTCTAATTAGCCAGTTTACCTGGCAAAAAAAAATTCGTTTCAGAGAAGAAGCTGTAATTTATATACACAGGTTCTCCGTTTCTTCCATCTCGCAGACCCGCTTTTAGGGCGCGTTTACACGGTGATAGTAGCTATCACGAAAGTGTATGACTGTCACGTAGGTCCTGTTTACACACATGCTGTGATAGTTAACCTCAAAAGGGACATGTCCGACAACACTTGTGTAAATACGTTGATAGACCTTACATTTATATCCTTCTGTCAACAGTTTGATATTTGTTGGGGTAGTTAAATATCGCGACAGGATATTAATGACATGTAAACGTATTATTGTGCCCATGGTTTATTATAGGACATTCAGTGGAAAAGCAAATTGCCACTACTGTCATGTCATACCTATATGGTAACGTCATATCATACCGCCACATAGTAGTGTAAGAACCGCGACAGATATATATTAACAGAATCAAATTAATGTTGCTCGTGCTGCTGTCGCAACGGTTCGACAGTAAACTTCGTGCAGTTTACATGGTACATGGCGATAGTACCGCGACAGTAGCTATCGCGATAGCGACTATCGCCGTGTAAACGCCCCCTAATTTAAGGTTTCAGGTGTTATATATATATATATATATATATATATATATATATATATATATATATATATATATATATATATAATATGTGTGTGTGTAGCGTCCTGTACTTAAGTCGACACAACACGTGTTTCGTTGTCGCAGCCAATGAGCTGTAGGCTATATGTTCGGATGGAGTTATATGAACTAATTATAACCTAGACAAGTGAGATGGTATGCGAATTAGTGGTAATTCTTAAGAATAGGGGCTTTTCTGAAGAAAAAAAGTCTTAAAGTGGTATAATTCCACTACTAATTACACAGAACACAAATTTACTAGGGGCATTAACATTTGACCAATAGAAACCCCAAAATCGATAGTGGGGAGGGCTATGAATATCAGGGAAATTGTGGGGTTAAAAAAATACAAAATATGTACATTTTCATTATAAAAGCAATTTCTCTGATCTTCATAGCCCTCTTTGCTATCGTATCTGTAGGTCGTATTGGTAATGTTGTCAATTTAGGCCATGTTTAGTTCAATTTATTTTCAACTAAACATGTTTTCATGAGACAATATTACAAATAGTAAAAAAAAAAAAATGTTAAAATGCGAAACACACACACATTATTTCCCAGTGCAAATAGGCTACACACGACAATCATTTATGGGAATCTCCAAGCTTCGCTGATACTTGGCGCTTAGTGTCATCACAAAAAAAAATTGCCGGCGCGCCTTCAATCATTGTTTTGGGGATTTACTCCCCTGCTGGCGCTGGGACTCTGGCTCAGTGCATGATGTATGTCTATGCTTGTACAGTATTTTTGCAATTTAACATATTTTCGTCAATAAATATTAAATTATGTACATATGTCTCCCCCTTTTTACCCCGAAATTCTCTGGTCTTCATAACACTCCCCATTATCGTTTTTGGGGTTTCTATTGGTCAAATGTTGATGCCCCTAGTAAATTCGTGTTCTGTGTAATTAGTAGAGTGAAATTATACTACTTTCCAAAAGATTTTTTCCCAAAAATTCATTTAATTTAGTCAATACTCACCAAAGCATTCGCCATTCATACCCTTTCCCTTGCGATAATAGCATAGAAACACTCGTCATTTCACACTGTTATTAGATCTAACACTTCAAACAACATGAGTTGCAATAAAACGCGCGTTTAATCACTCGTTAATCCGAGGCCTCAGACAGGACCGGCGCAAACGTCCGGCAATTTCCCCACAATCCATCTTACGTCAGCCAACATGGCGGCATACGCGCAGGCGCAGTGTAGTGAACGGAATACATTCACCTTCAAAGATAATCACCGTCTATGAACGAGGCTCTGTATCATCTACGATATGTATATTTATTCTACTAGTAATACGTTCTATCCTCTCGTCAATATAAACCAGGTAAGCCTTGAGTAATTCACCAGAATGACTCAATGTCCCGACATTGCTTCATACCCGTGTTGTTTACCTGTATAAACCTCCGCGCCGCGCTATTAATATACCACGTAAATTACGTTTTGTGCATTAAATATTCCTTGCAAACAGTATTATTTAATGTAAAACAACCAAGCGACCCGGTATAAATATATTCTACATAAATTAAACGTGTTTTATAGTATAAACACAGCTTTGTTGACAACCCTCTTCGCCATTGCATTTTTTTTATTTTTTACAGAAAACTACTAGAAGCCCCCCTAAAAATTCCTAGTAATTATGATTACTAATAATCATATCTAACATATCCAGGTATTATTTTTTCGATTTTTGTTAAAGCCCCTATTCTTAAGAATTACCCGTGCGCAATATACACGATTGCGTACACCGGGTCTGAATGGGTTAAATACAGTTTGTAAGCATCCGTCACTAAAGTGTGTTGAGCAGTTTGGCGGAAGGAAAATTACGCAGTTTCATAAAGTTTCTTGCTGACACAAATGTAACCAACTTGTGTTTCATTATACTCGGAGTTGTCACGCACAATTCTTCAAGTGTCTTCCAGTGTCACAAGTAAAAACAGCTGATGGTATGTTGTTGCCAAAAAAGAATAGCTTCACTAGCGTAGTTTTGTAATTGATCCGGAAAAGGGGAAACAATTCGAATGGTATTTTTGGGTTCTGCGAGGGCGCGTATTTTTTTTTTTTTTTTTTTTTTTTTTACATTCTGGTTAAAATTATTAAAAATATCGAAGAGGAAGGGATGTAAAAATCAGGGAGCTTGTAGGATACACGATGAAAATGCCGGGAAAATGAAAAGCGAAATAATCTACGTGAAGTAGCACAGACACGTCGTAGCTGTCTGTAGCGAGGTAGAACTTGCATACACGTGTTGTGGTAGGTTAGGGTCTGCAAGTGCCGCCAAAATGTTCCCGGTTTTTTAAAGTTCCTTATTTCTCGTATAAATTCAAATATTATCAAGACCAAAATAATTTTTCGCTTTATCGCGAGTTTCAAAAAGTAAATGAGATATTATAAGGATAACTTGCCGTTTTAGAATTTTTCGACAGCGAACTAACACACTTGTCGGCCAGATTTAATCGGGGCATTGTGAACACTGAATAATATATAATATGAAATTCCGTCGAGCTATGACTTCATGCCGGTGTGTCGTGTCGTGTTCGTCGGGCTGTTGCGACTCCAGAGGCTATAATAAAGTGTATTTATTGCCGGCTATTATTCCAGATGATAGGGTTTCAGAAAGTGCTCACTTTACAGTGAATAGTTTTTCGTACTTTTTTAATCTCGTAAAAGTAGGTCGTAATTTTGGAGTTCCCCCCCCCCCCCAAACCACTCTCTTTTCATGACCTAACCCTGCGCACGCCTGTGCGTACATGAGATAGTGTATTTGTGCATTCAATTACTTGAATTCAGTTGATTTAATTGAATGAAATACTTGGTGGTGTGTAGAAGTAGTGGCGTCCTGTACTGAATGTAGGGAGGGGCAATGTAAGCCCTGCCCCCCCCCCCTTGGTGGTGTGTAGAGGTAGTGGCGTCCTGTACTGAATGTAGGGAGGGGCAATGTAAGCCCTGCCCCCCCCTTGGTGGTGTGTAGAGGTAGTGGCGTCCTGTACTGAATGTAGGGAGGGGCAATGTAAGCCCTGCCCCCCCCCTTGGTGGTGTGTAGAGGTAGTGGCGTCCTGTACTGAATGTAGGGAGGGGCAATGTAAGCCCTGCCCCCCCCCTTGGTGGTGTGTAGAGGTAGTGGCGTCCTGTACTGAATGTAGGGAGGGGCAATGTAAGCCCTGCCCCCCCCTGGGTGTGTGTAGGGTGTGGCGTCCTGTACTGAATGTAGGGAGGGGCAATGTAAGCCCTGCCCCCCTCTGGTGGTGTGTAGAGGTAGTGGTTTCCTGTACTGAATGTAGGGAGGGGCAATGTAAGCCCTGCCCCCCCTGGTGGTGTGTAGAGGTAGTGGCGTTCTGACCTGAATGTAGGGAGAGGCAATGTAAGCCCTGCCCCCCCCCTTGGTGGTGTGTAGAGGTAGTGGCGTCCTGTACTGATGTAGGGAGGGGCAATGTAAGCCCTGCCCCCCCCCTTGGTGGTGTGTAGAGGTAGTGGCGTCCTGTACTGAATGTAGGGAGGAGGCAATGTAAGCCCTGCCCCCCCTGGTGGTGTGTAGAGGTAGTGGCGTCCTGTACTGAATGTAGGGGGGACAATGTAAGCCCTGCCCCCCCTGGTGGTGTGTAGAGGTAGTGCGTCCTGTACTGAATGTAGGGAGGGGCGATGTAAGCCCTGCCCCCCTTGGTGGTGTGTAAGGTAGTGGCGTCCGTACTGAATGTAGGGAGCGGCAATGTAAGCCCTGCCCCCCCCTTGGTGGTGGTGTAGAGGTAGTGGCGTCCTGTACTGAATGTAGGGAGGGGCAATGTAAGCCCTGCCCCCCCTTGGTGGTGTGTAGAGGTAGTGGCGTCCTGTACTGAATGTAGGGAGGGACAATGTAGAGCCCTGCCCCCCCCTGGTGGTGTGTAGAGGTAGTGGCGTCCTGTACTGAATGTAGGGAGGGGCGATGTAAGCCCTGCCCCCCCTGGTGGTGTGTAGAGGTAGTGGCGTCCTGTACTGAATGTAGGAGGGGCACATGTAAGCCCTGCCCCCCCCTTGGTTGTGTGTGTAGAGGTAGGAGTGGCGTCCCTGTATCTGAATGTAGGGAGGAGGAAATGTAGAGCCCGCCCCCCTTGGTGGTGTGTAGAGGTAGTGGCGTCCTGTATTTAATGTAGGGAGGGGAAATGTACCCCTGCCCCCCTTGGTGGTGTGTAGAGGTAGTGGCGTCCTGTACTGAATGTAGGGAGGGGCAATGTAAGCCCTGCCCCCCCTGGTGGTGTGTAGAGGTAGTGGCGTCCTGTACTGAATGTAGGAGAGGGCAATGTAAGCCCTGCCCCCCCCTTGGTGGTGTGTAGAGGTAGTGGCGTCCTGTACTGAATGTAGAGAGAGGCAATGTAAAGCCCTCCCCCCCTTTGGTGTGTGTAGAGGTAGTGGCGTCCTGTACTGTATGTAGGGAGGGGCAATGTAAGCCCTGCCCCCCCTTTGTGGTGTGTAGAGGTAGTGGCGTCCTGTACTGAATGTAGGGAGGGGCAATGTAAGCCCTGCCCCCCCCCCTTGGTGGTGTGTAGAGGTAGTGGCGTCCTTTTCTGAATGTAGGGAGGGGCAATGTAAGCCCTGCCCCCCCTTGGTGGTGTGTAGAGGTATTGGCGTCCTGTACTGAATGTAGGGAGGGGCAATGTAAGCCCTGCGCCCCCCCCTTGGTGGTGTGTGAGAGGTAGTGGCGTCCTGTTCTGAATGTAGGGAGGGGCAATGTAAGCCCTGCCCCCCCCTGGTGGTGTGTAGAGGTAGTGGCGTCCTGTACTGAATGTAGGGAGGGGCAATGTAAGCCCTGCCCCCCCCTGGTGGTGTGTAGAGGTAGTGGCGTCCCTGTACTGAATGTAGGAGAGGCAATGTAAGCCCTGCCCCCCTTGGTGGTGTGTAGAGGTAGTGGCGTCCTGTACTGAATGTAGAGAGAGGCAATGTAAGCCCTCCCCCCCTTTTGGTGTTGTGTAGAGGTAAGTGGCGTCCCTGTACTGTATGTAGGGAGGGGCACTTGTAAGGCCCTGCCCCCCCCCTTGGTGGTGTGTAGAGGTAGTGGCGTCCTGTACTGAATGTAGGAGGGGCAATGTAAGCCCTGCCCCCCCCCTTGGTGGTGTGTTAGAGGTAGTGGCGTCCTGTACTGAATGTAGGGAGGGGCAATGTAAGCCCTGCCCCCCCCCTTGGTGGTGTGTAGAGGTAGTGGTTTCCTGTACTGAATGTAGGGAGGGGCAATGTAAGCCCTGCCCCCCTTGGTGGTGTGTAGAGGTAGTGGCGTCCTGTACTGAATGTAGGGAGGGGCAATGTAAGCCCTGCCCCCCCCCTTGGTGGTGTGTAGAGGTAGTGGCGTCCTGTACTGAATGTAGGGAGGGGCAATGTAAGCCCTGCCCCCCTCTGGTGGTGTGTAGAGGTAGTGGTTTCCTGTACTGAATGTAGGGAGGGGCAATGTAAGCCCTGCCCCCCTGGTGGTGTGTAAGGTAGTGGCGTTCTGACCTGAATGAGGAGAGGCAATGTAACCCTGCCCCCCCCCCTTGGTGGTGTGTAGAGGTATGTGGCGTCCTGTACTGAATGTAGGGAGCGGCAATGTAAGCCCTGCCCCCCCCCTTGGTGGTGTGTAGAGGTAGTGGCGTCCTGTACTGAATGTAGGGAGGGGCAATGTAACCCTGCCCCCCTTGGTGGTGTGTAGAGGTAGTGGCGTCCTGTACTGAATGTAGGGAGCGGCAATGTAAGCCCTGCGCCCCCCCCCCTTGGTGGTTGTAGAGGTAGTGGCGTCCTGTACTGAATGTAGGGAGGGGCGATGTAAGCCCTGCCCCCCCTGGTGGTGTGTAGAGGTAGTGGCGTCCTGTACTGAATGTAGGGAGCGCCCTGCCCCCCCTTGGTGGTGTGTAGAGGTAGTGGCGTCCTGTACTAATGTAGGGAGGGGCAATGTAAGCCCTGCCCCCCCCCCTTGGTGGTGTGTAGAGGTAGTGGCGTCCTGTACTGAATGTAGGGAGGGGCAATGTAAGCCCTGCCCCCCCCCCTTGGTGGTGTGTAGAGGTAGTGGCGTCCTGTACTTAATGTAGGAGGGCAATGTAAGCCCTGCCCCCCCTTGGTGGTGTGTAGAGGTAGTGGCGTCCTGTAACTGAATGTAGGAGGGGCAATGTAAGCCTGCCCCCCCCCTTGGTGGTGTGTAGAGGTAGTGGCGTCCTGTACTGAATGTAGGGAGGGGCAATGTAAGCCCTGCCCCCCCCCTTGGTGGTGTGTAGAGGTAGTGGCGTCCTGTACTGAATGTAGGGAGGGGCAATGTAAGCCTGCCCCCCCCTTGGTGGTGTGTAGAAGTAGTGGCGTCCTGTACTGAATGTAGGGAGGGGCAATGTAAGCCCTGCCCCCCCCTGGTGTGTGTAGAGGTAGTGGCGTCCTGTACTGAATGTAGGGAGGGCAATGTAAGCCCTGCCCCCCCCCCTTGGTGGTGTGTAGAGGTAGTGGCGTCCTGTACTGAATGTAGGAGGGGCAATGTAAGCCCTGCCCCCCTCTTGGTGTGTGTAAGAGTAGTGGCGTCCTGTACTAATGTAGGAGGGGCAATGTAAGCCCTGCCCCCCCTTGGTGGTGTGTAGAGGTAGTGGCGTCCTGTACTGAATGTAGGGAGGGCAATGTAAGCCCTGCCCCCCCCCTGGTGGTGTGTAGAGGTAGTGGCGTCCTGTACTGAATGTAGAGAGAGGCAATGTAAGCCCTGCCCCCCCTTGGTGGTGTGTAGAGGTAGTGGCGTCCTGTACTGAATGTAGGGAGGGGCAATGTAAGCCCTGCCCCCCCTTGGTGGTGTGTAGAGGTAGTGGCGTCCTGTACTGAATGTAGGGAGGGGCAATGTAAGCCCTGCCCCCCCTTGGTGGTGTGTAGAGGTAGTGGCGTCCTGTACTGAATGTAGGGAGGGGCAATGTAAGCCCTGCCCCCCTTGGTGGTGTGTAGAGGTAGTGGCTCCTGTACTGAATGTAGGGAGGGGCAATGTAAGCCCTGCCCCCCTTGGTGGTGTGTAGAGGTAGTGGTTTCCTGTACTGAATGTAGGGAGGGGCAATGTAAGCCCTGCCCCCCCTGGTGGTGTGTAGAGGTAGTGGCGTTCTGACCTGAATGTAGGGAGGGCAATGTAAGCCCTGCCCCCCCCCCTTGGTGGTGTGTAGAGGTAGTGGCGTCCTGTACTGAATGTAGGGAGGGGCAATGTAAGCCCTGCCCCCCCCTTGGTGGTGTGTAGAGGTAGTGGCGTCCTGTACTGAATGTAGGGAGGGGCAATGTAAGCCCTGCCCCCCCTGGTGGTGTGTAGAGGTAGTGGCGTCCTGTACTGAATGTAGGGAGGGCAATGTAAGCCCTGCCCCCCCCTGGTGGTGTGTAGAGGTAGTGGCGTCCTGTACTGAATGTAGGGAGGGGCGATGTAAGCCCTGCCCCCCTTGGTGGTGTGTAGAGGTAGTGGCGTCCTGTACTGAATGTAGGGAGCGGCAATGTAAGCCCTGCCCCCCCCCTTGGTGGTGTGTAGAGGTAGTGGCGTCCTGTACTGAATGTAGGGAGGGCATGTAAGCCCTGCCCCCCCTTGTGGTGTGTAGAGGTAGTGGCGTCCTGTACTGAATGTAGGGAGGACAATGTAAGCCCTGCCCCCCCCTGGTGGTGTGTAGAGGTAGTGGCGTCCTGTACTGAATGTAGGGAGGGGCGATGTAAGCCCTGCCCCCCCTGGTGGTGTGTAGAGGTAGTGGCGTCCTGTACTGAATGTAGGGAGCGGCAATGTAAGCCCTGCCCCCCCCCCCCCTTGGTTGTGTGTAGAGGTAGTGGCGTCCTGTACTGAATGTAGGGAGGGGCAATGTAAGCCCTGCCCCCCCCCTCTTTGTGGTGTGTAGAGGTAGTGGCGTCCTGTACTGAATGTAGGGAGGGGCAATGTAAGCCCTGCCCCCCCACGCCCCGCTGAGCACCTCCACCACGGAAGTCTGCCTGCCTGCCTGCCTGCCTTGTTTCCACACTCGCCCTGCCTACTTTGAAGGTCGCTGCGGTAACTGGTCATGCCCTCTCACGTCGTGTCCAGCGAGTTGCCGTCGGCTCCAGCTCCAGCTACGCCGGACCTCGAACCACGAGCCTGGACGGCGAGTCCTTGTACAGTGCCTCGCTGCCGCCGAGCAGGGAATGTGGGGGTACTGTGCGCGTGTCAGCTGCACCTTCGTGTCCCAGCCGTAGACTGGAGATGACGGTCTTGTACGCGTGTATCCACTCCCAACACGTCTGCCTGTCACGTGGTCAGCTGCGATGAACGTGTTTGGTTAGACCTTGATCTTCAAAAGACAGACCCTTTTATATGAATGAAACACTTTTAAAGGTTGTGCACGATAAATTGAGCACTTTTTGAAATCAACCTTCGAAATAATTCACTGCTGCTCCTATCTGCATATACTTTAACGGGTGCATTGAGTGACATGTACCAGGTAAAATTGGTAACGATTAATTGAAAGTAGTTCCATTTCTTAACGTCGATTAGAAAGTGTTAGGTAACCAGTTGTGATAACTTAAAATCATTTCTTTCGCTTCCGGTTTTTTTAATGCATCGAAGTGTAAAAATGATTAGATTTGTAAAGTATATACTTTCTTAATTTCACAGTTCGACGCATGAATATAGTGATGAGACCCATGACAGTGTTAACTTTAGATAAGGCGGAGGAATACACAACGTGAATACAAGTAGATCTTAAGCAGGGCTTTCAAAAGTGCTCATTTTACCATGGGCAGCCTATATCTGTGTTTACAATGTGTCTGAGTAGTACTCACGATGGAAGAGTTAATGCGGAGGAAACTAAGATAAGGTCTGGTTCATCTCGAGTCTTGAGTGCTGCGTCGTGGCTAGCACGGCAGCCACCGTGTCAGTGGAGACTCGAACCCGTGACCCCCCTCCTACCTCCTTTTCTCGACGTCCATTGAGAGTTCGCTTGAGATCTCGCGGTAGTTTTCATTCTACGATCCGCGAGTTAACAGCAGTTTCGAAATGGAATAGCTCCATTCGGAAGTTACACTGTCTGTTTGCCCGGTGAAATGAGATTCTGCCACCTTCCCTGGTTAACAATAACTTATGAATATTGGCGGGAAATATCGTTAGACCGTATTGCTGTAAGAGGGTTACAGAATCTGGACGGTATTGATAAGTAAAAGAAAGTTTGTAAATATCTTTGTATTAAATAGAACATGTGATACTGTTTTTATCCCCCTGATACATAAGATGGCGTGAAGAAGTTCGAGATCGAAAAAACAGTTCACATATTTCGCATTTCGAAATTTATGATTCAGATATTGCTACCTTTCGAAGTGAGAGATTATGGTTTGGGAATTTGTGGCCGTGGGATATTAACTAGGCCTACTCTAAATACTGTCCGCGAATTGAAGTCCACAGCTTTTGAAAGCAAAAATAAAATTAAGGAGCAATCGTAGCTGGCTGTTTTTACCAGCTTTGCAGCATACCGGCGAGTTAATTTTTCGTGATAGGTCTACTTGCGCAGCTGTGATGTATTAAAATGTACGGCTTAAAAAACATCTGTAGCAATTCACGCTGGTATAATATATTATCGCTGTCTCCTGCGACGTCTACCTATGGCGCTCTAAGCGGAGATGATATTATTTTGTTGTTGAGGTGTCGGTAGCAGATCTCAATACAGGCTCCTATTGAATACTTCTTTGGCAGATATGTCCTTGTGCTGCGAAGTTAGCTGAGCGTTATCAGGGTGTAGTGTACACTTGTCTGCGAATGCAAGTGAAGTGACAGCTGAGACTACGTGGTGCCAACACGTGCTTGCAGACGGAAGTGGACAATAATCTGGCCAATAGGAAGGCAGGCCGCCTCTGTGGCAAGAGACGGAGTGTAGCTCTCTCTCCCTCACCCCTCTCTCTCTCTCTCTCCGCTCCACCCCTCTCGAGCCGAGTCCGCCACTATATAGATTGTTACGAAGTCCGTGGGCTGAACTAGGTTCTTTAAGGGGGCAGTATCCACTCCATCTTCGAATACAATAAAGTCTGTATTTACAATAAAGTCTGTATTACATGCTCAGTTCAGTCAGATCCCACAATTTCGCAATGTCTTGGAGATCTCCGAGCGCCCTGATGCAACTCGCCGGCCACGACGCCCGCTCACCCGTCATGGAAATTCCCCTGTCGTCTTCTCGCGTCCTCCGCCGTTGTCCGTCATCTCCGCTGACGTCACTTGCTGCACCAGACTTCTCTTGATTACTGCACTCCAGCCAGATGGCTACCGCAAACACTGTGCTAACCTCAGCCCCCAATGGTATTTATACAGGATGATTCTCAATTGGACCGATAAACTTCGGGAGGTAGTTCTTCATGAAAAAGTAAAAGGAAAACACACGTGACTCTTTATACCTTATCAGAATTTTAAGGGATGTATGAGCCCTTAAAAAAAAAACGAGATTTCAAGCCGTATTTGTGCAAAATATCTGCTCTTACGTTGAAGGTCCCGACAACATACCATAATATTCCGAGAGTTGTAATTTTCTTTTACTTCGTTACCGATATTTTGCAACAATACGGTTTAAAACGTAGTTTTTTAAGGGTCCGTGACTCCCGTAATATTCGGTTTACGTATAAAGTGGCTCATATGTTTTCCTTTTACTTTTTCATGAAGAATCACCTCCCGAAGTTTGTCGGTCTAATTGCGAATCGCCCTGTAGTGTCGTCGGCCACAGACTAGAACTTTCTCCAAACACCGCGTCGCTTCGAGGTACACAGTTACCAGAATATTCTTGCTCGTCCTCGCAAGTCGTCGGTGATCCCAAGGGCTGTCGATCATTCCCGGCCGCGGTGACGGGACAGTGATCAGATCTGCCAGGGGTTGGGAGGGGAGGGTTGCCACAGGTCTGGAAAACCTGCAAAACAGGGAAATATCAGGGATTTTTTTTTAAAAAAGGCTAAATGTCAGGGAATTCTGTAATATGAATGCTATATTTGGCTAGTATGTCAATCATGCATCGCTACCAGAATCATATAAAATTGTTTTAATGATTGTGGACTAAATGCTTAGGGACTTTTCTTTGCAATCTACGTGGTAAGCAATTTTGTAAGATTAGGAAGTATTTTGGTGTAAAAGTGTGTTATAATGCAAAGGCGTCAATCCTTACAAAAAGAAAAAGGAAATGGTCAGGGAAAAATTAGTATATTTTTTTTGTCTGGGAAATCAGGGAATTTTCTAATGGGAAAAAAGGTGGCTACCCTGGGGAGGTCAATGAAGTGGGGTACCTACGTATTATAATAACTTTTTTTTTTGCTTTATTTTCACGTTTCTGGTCGCGGGAAGTCCTTTCTAACATTTCACGTAATATGCCGACCTGGCCGGTATGTCAACATCTAGTTCAAGTGATTTATAACAATTTAAATCTTGAGCAAACTGAGGTTAACCGCGTTTAAATATATTCGCGGTGGTATTGTTTAACTATTCTGGAGCTTCGATGGATGCGCGTTATTTACGTTACCGTCCGAGAGTAGTTTCCGAGTCGATACCTCAGTATTGTAAACTGGGGTAACTTTGTTTGCACCATCGACATTTTTTTTTTGTTTTGTTTTTGTGCCATTAGGTAAAGAACGGAGGTACTTTAGCTGGGTATTTTAGAAATCTTATTTTATCTGCCCAGGTTGTGTTTGCTCTCTCTCTCTCTCTCTCCATCGAATGGCTGCAAAATAAACATTTAAGCAGGTACAAAGTAGCCCCAGTTTACGGTATGTATTTAATTAGTTTTTAGCAAATAATGCCACAAAAGTGCATGATATTACGCGTGGAGCATACTCTGCACTAGCCCAGTCCAACATAACCAGTGAGCTTTCAGAGTTGCCACGAATAACCTCAGTTGAGTTAGCGAAAATCAAATTCTGCATTAAATGCGCGAATGCTATTTCATAAAATATATTATCATCGATTAGGCATTCTTTTTTTAGTACTCTGGTGAAAATACGTTTACATAACTGTAGTCATTCTAAAAGTGATTGTACCATAAGAAATATAACCCAAACTTTCGTGCCGTGAGATTCTGCAACAAGAGAATTAATCTGGACGTATTTTCATGAAATTTGTATCTAGTAATAGATATCGTAACGGAAATGTGCTGTAAATATTTGGACCAATTTAGTACAGCCACAGATGCTTTATAACAACTATATTTAATATATTATGTTTTCAACGTCCATAACATCATAGCAAAGCCAGCTATTTCATTACACGTAGCGTGGAAACAATTATTAATTTCGTAATAATTTTTTTCCGTAGTCGCACACTGTTAAAAGTAGGAATTTTGATGTGCCTGCAGATATTGTGATTGTAATGTATGCAGCGGGAGAATAGTATTTTGTACTGGAAAAAAAAAAAACGTGGCATTTAAAAGCGTTCAAGCACGCAGTTTTCCCAAGTTATGCTGTGCATGTTGTTGAAAAATAATTATCATATCATTTACTAACGACGCTTCAACGCGTGCCGTGGCTGATGGAGCAGTTACCCAGTGTTATCGCAGAGTGCTTCATACCTGTGATACTTGACAACGGGCGAAAATTCGAACATTGCACCTATTCAAGAAGGCGCTGATATGAGGAGCAATGAGGAAAATGTTGAGACTTTTCTGCAACTCTTAAGACAGCATAAACAAAAATACTGAATTCCGAAGATTGAGCCATTCATTTTACTTAATAGTAAAATTCACATCTGCGATCACGGAGAGATATTATGTAATGAAATAAATGCGTATATGTTTACAGTGCACACTACAATATATAATCACATTTTGTAGTGTTATGTAAATAAATATCGTTGTTGTTAACAGGTGGGTTTTCTCGGGGCAGTCCCGAAGAGGTGCTGAAAAGTAAAAGAATGATATAAGGCACCCGAGGCTGCAAACCTTCACTTTTCCCCCTGGCAATTTTATATATGTATATGCATGTATAGGGTGGGGCGAAATTCGACCGAAAAACATCGTATGCAAAATCAGATTAAATATGAATTGAAAATAGAGATTTTAAACTGATTCAGTGCTCAGTATCGGAAACTAAGTGAAATTGTTACAATCCTCCCAACATTGTTTATTGTTGTCGAGATTTTCAACCGAAGAGTAAACTCGCTTTAATACCTCCCCTCGTAATGTAAATAACAGGAGTGGCCATCCTTCTATACCATGCAACTTTACCATAAGGGATGATGTACTTCTGATGCTGGTTTATTGAGCAGTATGGCCTAATTAACACAAATGGCCTCTTGTAGCAACTGCCCAGGACCCACTATCTTAGTGTTAAACGAACACAAGGCATAGGCTGCGGAGATACAGTGCCCCCAGCAGGTAGGCAACACCACGTACATGCGTGTGAGCGCCTGGCTGTGCCGCTGACGTCAGATGTCTCGTACGCGTATTACACGAAAACTGAACCAGGGCAGTTGAAACAAGATGGCCACTTTTGTCTATTTGGTCACATTGCTCAATAAAACAGCATCAAACTTTCGTAATTATTTACGGTAAAAAATCTGTTTTTTCTTTACGGGAGAGGCATTGAAATTTTTCTTCGGTTGAAGATTCAGATAACATAAAACAAAGTAATGTTCGGAGGGTTGCAGTTTAATTCCACTTGGTTTCAGATATAAATTACATATATATAATATGCTGTCTCGGTGTTGTGGATTGTGGCGGAAATGATAATAACGGGGGGGGGGGGGGGGTGTGATATCACGCGACTAGGGCGGTAGACACAGCCGTAGATTGGTAGTATTCTCGGGGTGCTTCAGCTACCTTCTCATTCTTAATCCTGCCGCTGCTCCATCCTCACCCTTCAGCTCGTGATCCTCCAAGATGGTGGGAAGAACAGCCGCTAGCCTGCTGCCCTACATGTAGCCCCATTTGAAAGCAGTGGCTCTGTGCCTCGCATACTATATGCAGTAAGTATTATATTATTACCATTAATTTTTTAGTTGAGCGAACTTGCGTCATGTTCTTTAAGGGACGCAGGTCTTAATTAAATAAAATATTTAATAATTTTCATATTTATTAAAAAGCAGCAGATAAAATACTCAACTTAATACGTCGCAAACTCAGGTCTTTTGCAATTTGCAACTAATCTTTACAATCGCCCAACACCTCACAGAAATTGACGCAGTCAAATTAATAATACAGTATGCCAATACCTGTTGAATTATTTTATAAATGATATGTACATGTATGACAGTTCTCATATTTACAGTAAAGTTCGTATCACACGTTCATACCGTCTCACCTTAAAATCAGTCCACATCCCCACAGTCCGGAATGTTCTAGAGTGCTCCGAGCGCCACTGTGCACAGTAGTTCTCTACTTGCTGGGTATCACCTCCTCTCGTCCGCCGTCGTCTCGCATCCTCCGCCACACTTCAGCTGTGTGCCTTCTGCGAGAACAGTCTGCCCTCCGGATGTGGGCGGCATTTATAGTGTCGTCGGCTCCAACCCAGAAACGTTTCTACATGTCGGGTTGCGCCGAGGATGGAGATTACCAGAACATTCGTCCAATAGCCCGTCGTCGCCGCTGACTTCCTCAGAAGATGGACTGTGATACTATTCGAGGTAGACTTCGCCCGCCAGGCGACGTAATGGCGGCCAGGGAGTGGAGACTCGCTTTCCCCAGCGTGGCAGGCAAATATGTAATATTGTGTAAACGTTTTATGTTATCTATGTTTGTATTATACAGGATTGCCATACGTCTGGAAAACAGGGAAATGTCAGGGAATTTGAAAACTGTCGGGGAAATCGAGGAAATGTTTGGGAATTTCAAACAAGTTGGCTAAATGTCAGGGGATTCTGTGATATGCATGGTATATTTGGCAGTTTTGTCATATATCGTGCACCTCTGCCAGAATCATATAACTTTTATTTTAATGATTGTGGACTAAATGCTTAGGCGTTTTTCTTTGCAATCTATGTGGTTAGCAATTTTGAAAGATTAGAGAAGTATTTTGATGTAAAAGTGTGTTATAATGCAAAGGTGCCTATCACGTTAGAAAAGGTCAGGGGGAAAAAGGATCTTTTTGTCTGGAAATAAGGGAAAGTTTGAAGAATTTTTCAATGGAAAAAAGGTGGCAACACTGTTATATTTAATATGAGTATAATATTATTGTTATACCTACATTCTACATAATGTATAAATATAATGTGAGAAGTGCACGTCGGATTTTCGTAAAATAATCACGTCACTGAACTCGTCGCTTAATAACATGCTATGGTAGTGGGAGAAATGAGTATACATATTCCCATTTAAAATACCAAAGTTGGTATCGTTATCTCGGTAGTTAATGACATCTCGGGAGATGTAGTCGGTGTCTCATGAGCCCGGTAGTCCCATTTACGAATTCGAAATGATAATTTCATAACCTTCATCCGTTCGGAAGATATTTGGCGTGTACAGCCTAACTGGATCATCGTGTATATTGACAAAAGTTGACAGCCGAGGTCTGGAATGCAAGGGTGGGGGAAACACCACTGTCCAACAGCTACGTCAACGTCCGCTGTGTTTCTCGCGTTCTGTAGCGAGGGTGTGACCAGAGTCGCGTTCGCCTTGTTGTCTGACCACAGTACCGCCTCAGTCTTGAAACCCACTGAAGAGTGTAAAGCCTAGTACACACGGCCATTTTTCTTGTACAAGAAGGTGAGCACGTTCTTGTTCACTCCGACTTGCATCGTGTGAACGGTCGCCGAGTATGCTAGTTCCTAGCACACTAGAGCTTGTATACTAGCTCGTGCCGTATAGGGACGGTCCTATTTTTCCCCATATTTATTGCACAAGTCGAATGTAAACAATACATATATTTTGTTGATGCTGGCAGTACGCAGATATGTTAATGTTTTTAATACGATAAAATGTTTAATAGTCCCACTATCATCAATAATTCTGTGTATGAATTTTAAAAAATAGAGGTTTGTCTTTTTTTCTGAGTGATTTTAAATTTTCCACATTTATAAATATTTAGTGCCTGAAATATATCTGAGTGGACGAAATCTTTGATTCTTTTTTTATGGCAGATGCTATTGATAATGCACAAATTACCCCCACAACCCCAAAAACTGCTTCCAAATCATACATAGTTGACATCAACCATCCACATTCTTGCTCACCAGCTAGTGTGTGTATGAGTCACTAAATTCCGTGCATACTAACTAGTGCGCACTTTAGTGTTCAATCGTTTATTTTCACTTTCTTGTACAAGAAAGATACCCGTGTGTACTAGGCTTAACTTTTCAGAGGCCTTCTGGTTAATTTTTTCCAGACTTCAAACTAAATTCTGTTGCTGCCACTACGTGCGAAATACATAATCGTTCGTTTGATCGGAAAGAAAACCTGTGCTTTCAAATTATCTATCGACATCTCCGCTTTCCCCTGACTTTGACCTGATGTGCCGAAAATGTCGTGCAAAGTACGAGAATTATGTAACTTGCCTTCGTGTTAATCACGTAGGAATCACTGGCAGCTGAAAGCCAGTGTTTACAGTTACGTATATCGGCGGTAATGGGCAGTATGTCACAGTAGTAGGATTACGTATTAGTTGGCTCAAGGGCTAGTGGAATGAGGCGCGTGGCGCCAACGTACTGTGAGAGGTGAAAAGCACTGGCCCGTATATGAAACCCATATGGCAGTACAGACACTGCTGATCAACCGATGCGGTAATTGGTGCTCAGATCGCTGATGCTGCAGCCAGTTCCCAATCACCTGAAACAAAGGTAGTTACATTTGCATGCCAAGTTTCGTTCCCAATTATATACGTCTGCGGGATTCATACACAAGAGAAAAAGCTAAGCAAAGAAACGGAAACAGGCCTGGGTCCGCAGGAAGGTACAGGAAACGATACATTTTCTACGAACAACTACGGTTTTTGGAAACAGCAAAAACTACAACCGACGGCAGTCTTGGTGCAGACAGTGGTGAAGAGGACGGTGAATCCGAACACGAGCAAATGTCAGGAGTAAACGATACAAATAATCATCTTACGAGAACTGCAAGGAATAAGAAGAGTAAAGGTGATGATACAGATACTCAGCTTCTTGATAGTTTGAAAGCAAAATACTGTCGCCAAGAAAGTGAGGAAGTGGACGATAGGCCTTTTTTTTTTTTACTGTCATTGCACTCAGACTTAAAAAAAAAATACCGGAACATATGACGCTTGACGTGAAGATTCAGATCATTGGAGTCACAGCAGCAGCACAACAGGCTCAATTTACAGGCCCTCGCCCCACAACTGTCCTTTATTGTACCACAGCAAGCAACCAACATTACAACAGGCCTTCCCGACAGTGCGTGCCACCACACAGGACTTCCCGACAGTGCGTGCCACCACACAGGACTTCCCGACAGTACGTGCCACCACACAGGACTTCCCGACAGTACGTGCCACCACACAGGACTTCCCGACAGTACGTGCCACCACACAGGACTTCCCGACAGTACGTGCCACCACACAGGACTTCCCGACAGTACGTGCCACCACACATGACTTCCCGACAGTACGTGCCACCACACAGGACTTCCCGACAGTACGTGCCACCACACAGGACTTCCCGACAGTACGTGCCACCACACAGGACTTCCCGACAGTACGTGCCACCACACTGGACTTCCCGACAGTACGTGCCACCACACTGGACTTCCCGACAGTACGTGCCACCACACTGGACTTCCCGACAGTACGTGCCACCACACTGGACTTCCCGACAGTACGTGCCACCACACTGGACTTCCCGACAGTACGTGCCACCACACTGGACTTCCCGACAGTACGTGCCACCACACTGGACTTCCGACAATACGTGCCACCACACTGGACTTCCGACAGTACGTGCCACCACACTGGACTTCCGACAATACGTGCCACCACACTGGACTTCCGACAGTACGTGCCACCACACTGGACTTCCCGACAGTACGTGCCACCACACTGGACTTCCCGACAGTACGTGCCACCACACTGGACTTCCCGACAGTACGTGCCACCACACTGGACTTCCCGACAGTACGTGCCACCACACTGGACTTCCCGACAGTACGTGCCACCACACTGGACTTCCCGACAGTACGTGCCACCACACTGGACTTCCGACAGTACGTGCCACCACACTGGACTTCCCGACAGTACGTGCCACCACACTGGACTTCCCGACAGTACGTGCCACCACACTGGACTTCCCGACAGTACGTGCCACCACACTGGACTTCCCGACAGTACGTGCCACCACACAGGACTTCCCGACAGTACGTGCCACCACACTGGACTTCCCGACAGTACGTGCCACCACACTGGACTTCCCGACAGTACGTGCCACCACACTGGACTTCCCGACAGTACGTGCCACCACACTGGACTTCCCGACAGTACGTGCCACCACACTGGACTTCCCGACAGTACGTGCCACCACACTGGACTTCCCGACAGTACGTGCCACCACACTGGACTTCCCGACAGTACGTGCCACCACACAGGACTTCCCGACAGTACGTGCCGCCACACAGGACTTGTTACGAAGAATGTTATCAACATTCCCTCTCCCAGCAACTAAAGTTGACATCAGTGGATCACATTCTTACCCCTCATACAATCAGTGGTGTTGAAGACACCTCGTCTGTCAATAGTGGTGTTTCTGATTCCTTCTGAACCATGGCGATGAATTGTTTAACTTCTGACTCGGTGACGTCTTCAATAATATTAAGAACTGAAGTATGGAATTTAAAAGTGTTGTTATTAAATAGTTCTTACATTGAAAAAAAAAAATGTATACCCGGCATGAGAATGAAACGATTGTTGGGTTGAATTCATGTTGAAGTAGTGTGTGTTCTTCATGCAGTATAATGATTTAAACCTATTTCTTATTTCTAACTATTGTTTTCAACTAATGACTTGGCACCTTCTTGACTGTTACAAATTGTTGTCTCGACATTTGATCATCGGTCATAATAACAATATAAAAAAATTGAATCATATGACTGTTTATCTACATCGTTGTGTTTAATTCACTAATGTTAACATAATTGTATGTTGACACTAATACGCTGTCTTCGACAAGTATAATAAACGGAAACTTATTACTATGCATGACAATCGTTCAAAAATATTTTGGTTTCTACAGACAACATAAACTTATCTTAGAGTGAAAGCGAATCTCTGATCAGATGGCATCGCCTCTCTCATTACTGTGTCCTGTTTACGGATACTCTCTTCAATCATAGATAGCAACTCGTACAGTGAATTTTTCGACATGCGGAAATACGAAAAAAATTTGTCACTATCTTGTTGCAAATCAAGTTGTGAAACAGTTCCTTATTTGGTCTTTCCAAAAGGCATGGATGTACCCACAATTTTGTACATTTTTCCCTTCCTCTTCTTTCTCTTTATAAGCAGGCTAGCCAAAATGAGATTACCTTCAACGTCCATTGTTCTGCATACTTATGTAGCTAACGAGCCACTGAGAAGCGGCCTCGTGTGAAGGGGCCCTTACAAATGCTATATTTGCCCACTTTCGCGATTTTTTCTCTCTATCAATACACTTAATATGACAGAAGTACGAAGATAGCGATATAGACTTTTTTTTTTTTAATCCTTTCTGGCAAAACTTAGTATTTCCAGAACATTTATTTACCGGGATACGCGTTAACGCGCAAACGATTTCACAGAAAATGTGTCGGTATGTGTAGGTACATAGGACACTTATTAAGGGTCCTACGTCGGCAAAATATCTCCACTGCACTCTCTTATTGGCTTAATCTCTTATTATTCTGTGTATGAGAAAGTGCTTTGCGCCCTGGAAAATAGTGTGAAAAATGCAATATGACAATGTAAAGACCTCGGTTTGGTAAAATATGGACATAGAGTTAATTTCAGCTGCGATGCAGAGAGTTGTTGAAAAAAAAATGGGTTTGCATGTGTTGGGGACACGGCCGTTTGTTTTGCGTGAATGTGTCTATAGTCCATTCACCATTGGAAGCAACTTTCTCGGAGCCCTACTAAATATCTACTTGCAGGCTCGTTTCGTATCCTTCCGCCAAATGTAAACAAACATTGCCATGTGACTGCCATGTAGCATCTGTCAAAGTCAATGTTTACATTCCATTGTGTGTGTGTGTGTACATATGTTCGTATACTTTCGCTACACCTAAAAATAAACATTGAAATGCGACTGCTACTTTTATACCTGTCTAATGTGTTGTTTACTGTTTACAACTTTTCAAATAATTCTGTCATATTCCAAAAAACCATTCCATATGAATATTCACAATTTAGGCCTCTGACATTATTTAGGCCAGCTTCATGACGTTTTAAAAATGCCTGAATTGAAGACAGTTCTTATGATTATCTTACATTAACATATTTGTTTTCCACGACGTATCTCAATACATGTAAAGCACGTTAGTATTTTGCCGCGACTGTGTTTAACACTGTTACAACAGCGAGGCAAAGGGCTGTACAAATTGTAATTATACTTTTGTTATTGATATGTGTTGGGTCATTTCTCTAAAAGGACGGCCTCAGTTGGAATACATATTAAAATGAAGGAACAACCAGTGAAAAAGGCACATTAAATTCAAGCACGCAACTCGTGTTTTCTCATTTTTGTCATACAAACTGTAAAAGATAGCTGTGAACATGCACACAAATAAGCTTACTATAACTTTTATTCCGCTCATATTTCTATGTATTGCTACTTACTGTTTATTAGGTTTATTGAAATTTATCGGGATGGGCTTAGTATTTTTTTTTCTGGGATTGTGGCAAATTACGTTACACGACTGTGTTTCAAACCCCTTAGGGGAAAGGTACGACGTTGTGATTAATAATCAGACGTGGATGTAAATAAATAACTTCGTCATAAAAACAGTTCACATTTAAAACGTATAAATAGTGCTAATCAAATATTTTAAATCACGCACACACACAGGGCCAGCGTATCGACCACGATGCACAAAGGCACGCCATTTCACAGACCCAATGATTAACGAAACACATGTCACAGAATGTATATTACTGCCGTGGAAACACAGATTTATCACAATATCGTAACTTGTCTAGGTAGGTTTAAAAAACACAACGTCTACAAACGTGATGTATTAATTTGAAGTATTTTTCGGAGTAAGAATAATTTACGTTTCGTTTGACAAAAAGCAACACGCCATGTCATGGCTCGCCACTTCTGCCAACTCCACTAGGTAACTGCCCCGCCATCACATCTAAATATATTAAGATGCGTATTCAAACATTAAAATCTCTTTTCGGTTGTAAATTACAAGTTCAAAAAACATTATTTTAGTGTAATATAAAATATGCTATGATTGAGAACATGTATAATATTGTTACTTACTAGCAAAGTGAAATTTCCCGAGTGTGAAAGAGACTAAGAGAGAGTGTGTGACAAGCCTCGCTAGCAGACAGTTTTTCAGTTGTTTTCTCGCTCGATAAAACAACACATTACCATTACGGCCTAATCACGGTATTTTCCGCTGTTATTTTAAACTGTAAAAATTAGATATACTACCATCTGGGCTACCTAAATATTTCAATAGGCACCGTTGAATTTACAAATAGCATACTAAAAAACGAGATTAAAATAATATTTTAACTGTGAACTATTTCTTACCGGTCGTTGCCAACACGTTTCTGCACTCGCTGTTGTTAATTCATATTTAAAAAATAAATATTACAAGTTATAGAAGATATTAAGGTAAAGGTTAATTTATTCAATAATACAGTATTCTAATGTTAACCACAGTGTTATATATTTGTGGAATACAAGTTATTGAAAAAACAGGTGACATGTTATGCCTAGAGTGTTTTTTCAAAGGTTGATTTTCATAAATCGCTTCCAATCGGGAATGGACTCTTAAGTTGACGCGCTCGGACGCTTTGATGTTTATTTTTTGTTCCCGGCACCGCTTCACTCGATCATATGGAGTTTTATGGGTATCAGTGGAATGCTTTTCAGATGCTCTTTCCAACCGTAAATGATTTCTGTATTTCGACTTGGCTTTTTGACGAGTATAGGCCGAAGTTGTGTTAAGTTTTCTTAATTTTTTTTTACATTAAACTTGTACAATTTTACCATAATCACGCCACGCAAATGTTTTTATACCGCTATCGATTGATCTTGACGAGAGATTTCGATTGAAATCCAAACGAGCGTCGTAGCTTCTCCTAGGCGAAAGTTATACTACGCGGAAGTTATGAGACGCGGCGAAACGAACTCAAAATTGCGGCCCCCCCCCCCCCCCCGGCCTCCGGCGATGTTTCGCAGTCCTCATTCAACATAATATGGTCTTTGATCCTTTGGCTGTCGAGTGGAATTTTGAATGTAGATGATAGATTCGGAGCTGCAGAGCCAAACTGTATCCCCAGATTTTATCGGCTTTTCTGGTTTGCCTTCCACTATGGTCGCAAGTTTAAAGGCGTATTCACAACACCGTGGCATTGGCAGTTGTTACACTGTCCCGTGGTGGCACGTGTCGAAGGAGGTCAGTCCTTATCCCGTGGTCCGTCTTATTTAGAGGAATGACGTATGTTGTCTGGTGTTCTGACTTCGGCCGCGAAGAAAATTGCGAGTGGGTTGATGGGTAATGTCTCGTGGCCTTGGCGTCCACACGTCAGACTGTACGTAGCCGCAGTTCTCTGCTCGGCGGGTGACTGTACTGAGAGCTCTTCACAACTACAGCTGTTGACAATGCGTGTGTGTGTGTGTTTGTGCGGCCATCTTTACCGCGTCTTCAAGCCGGCTAGTGTTCGCCCGACTTCTCAGGCCGTGTCCGAATTGGTAGGCATAGCCTGTTCACGATAAAATGAGCACTTTTGCAAGCCCTGCGTAAGATCTACTTGTATACAAGTTGTGTGTTCTTCCGCCTTAGGTAAAATTAACGTTGTCATGGGTCTCATCGCTTAATTCATGCGTAGGTAAAGTCAAACTGACTTACCTATTAGAAAAGTTAATATTGTACAAATCTGCTAATTTTTACACTTCGATGCATTAACAAAACAGAAAGCGAGGGAAATAATTTAAGTTATCACAAATGGTTACCTAACACTTTTAGCTCGATGTTAATAAATGGAACTACTTTCCCCTCCATCGTTACCAACTGCACTATAGTCATATCACTCATTGCGCCCGTTAAAATATATGCAGGTACGAGCAGTGACTTTTTTCTAAGGTTGATTTCTAAAATGGTCACTTTATCGTGAACAGCCATTACCTATCAATTCTGGCGTCTACAGTCACTTGTTTAGCACTCGCGGCAATTCATTATTACATTAACAGTGAAAGATATTTTTATCTAAATTTGATGCTTAAAGCAGACGTAATATTTGTACAATCATCACGGGAATGCTACGAATACATTAATATATAAGAAAATAATAAATTATGCAGTAACGACTTTAAAAATTCTTTATTGCGGAATATATAAACAAAGCACAACACTCGCTTGCTTTTTAATACATGTCTAGCGTATTTTGTGTATAGTTCATTATTTTAAAAATAAATTTTATTTACGCATTCGCGTATGTGTTTTTAAAGTAAAACCAAACATGGCGCTGATTTTGTCATTTTGTATTTTTGCTGACATCCGCTAGATACAAATTACCAAATACCTCGCCATGTTTGTATACAAAATCGGGTCACGTGATCATTTTGCCAACAAAATCAGCGAATTCGGACACGGCCTCACTATTTTGTTTAGTGCCACGAACTACATCGAGCTTATTAATATACTTGTTCAGCTGCGTAGGCAGAGTGTAAACACAAAACGACCTTGAAGCTCGTGTCACACAAATTGAAACGTGTTCACGAGGAATTGAGCACTTTTGAGAAGTCCTGCTTATGATCTACTTGTATGCACTTTGTGTGTTCTTCCGCCGTGTAAGATGAGCACTCTCGTGGCCTTGACCGCTTTACTTGTGCGTCGCTTTAGTCAAACTGTGGAATTATTAGAAAAGTAGGCCTAAATAGAGCAGTTTCTGATACTAGAGTAATTATTTTGTTTTTGCTCCACGAACATACACACCGTGTGTTATTGCGTCGTAGTTTTTGTATAGCCAAGTGCACAGGAGTTTAAATTTACTTATTTGTATACAGTTTACGTCGTGATTATACGTATTGCTGCAATCCATTTATAGGCCTACTTTCTTTATTTGACCTTCCCAGATACTGAAACATCTTCCTGCCGGGTATTCCACTCTTGGTCGCAGGATCCATGTGCACAACTCGGTTCATTAATTACAGCTGGGCTTGAGAAATATGTCGGTATAAAAATGTGAATTACAATTCTCTAAACGAAGAGCAGTTTTAAACTAAAGGCTGTTGACGATAAAATGGAGCACTTTTGGAATCGACCTTAGGAAAAAGTCATTGCTCCTGCCTGCACATATAACGGGCGCACTGAGTGACATGTGCCCAGTAAAATTGGTAACGATGCATGGAATGTAGTGCCATGTCTTTAAGTACTATATAAAGGTCGCATAACCATTTGTGATAACTCAAATGATTGCTTTCGCTTTCTGTTTTTTAATTCATCGAAGTGTGGAAATGAGAGCAGATTAGTAAAATATTTACTTATATAATAATTTCAAAGTTTCACTTGAGCGACGCATGAGTAAAGCGACGAGGCCCATGTCAATGTTCATTTAACTAAGGCGGAAGAATACACACCTTGCATACAAGTAGATCTTAAGCAGGGCTATCAAACGTGTTATTACCGTGAACATTATGTAACAACTATTATAAAGGGGTGTGTGCAAAAATGAGTCCCTCAGACATTCTTTTGGCGCGAGTTTATTAAGAACGAAGTGTTTACAGTTTTGTTTATGAAAACCTTAGAATTGATGCATTACTTATTTGTAACTGATAACTTTTCGTAGCTAGTAAGGCTGCTCCAACTTCTTCAGCTCGTCTGCGATAGATAGAAGGTATGGATTAGGTTTAGAACAGAAGTAGCTAACTTGTAGATGTACAAAGTGTATCCTGAAGTACTGTGTGTCATTATGGGTCTGTCACCGTCGGCTGATCTGCGAGAGCAAATCACGCACGTGTGTTGATTACTTGACTTCAGTCGGCTGATCTGTGAGAGCAAATCACACACGTGTGTTGATTACTTGACTTCAGTCGGCTGATCTGTGAGAGCAAATCACACACGTGTGTTGATTACTTGACTTCAGTCGGCTGATCTGTGAGAGCAAATCACACACGTGTGTTGATTACTTGACTTCAGTCGGCTGATCTGTGAGAGCAAATCACACACGTGTGTTGATTACTTGACTTCAGTGTGCTGTAAACAGAAATATGCTTCTTTCACCCCAGTTGCTACTGCGGTGTGTGTAAAAATATATCGATTTTCAGTGGTCATTAATTTAAATAACTGCTCTTTGAATAAAACGTTTAACAGAACACAATACTTTTCCTAATTAAGTCTGCAACATTGGTGGGAGCGTAGCTTACGTCAATGTTTACTTGAAATTGTATAAAGTTTTTAGCAGGGAATTTAGTCGACGGTTGGTAGCAAGTGCAGCTCGTCAACTTGTACGTATAAGAAAGTGATGTTCACAGTGAATGTACTCATGTTACATTCACTCGTGTAAGTCTCGAAACTAGCTCGGTTTTGGTGAATTGATTAAATAATTTCTAACGTAGTTTAGGGAAATTTTTTTATTGCGGTAGGGACTGTTATGTACACGTTTAGACGATGCAATAGGAACTAGTGGCCGGCCTTGCTCGTCGTAACAGGAGGAACTAGTGAAGCCTACCATCGCCAATGTTAGACACCGAAAATATTAGAAACTTAAGTACCAAGATTTCTATATGGGTATTATTTGTAGAACTAATCTTGCTTGGCTTAATAGTTAATCTCTAACAGTTTTATACCCATATACTAGCAACTGCCGCAATTAACAAGTATTTGATACATAAACAATAAACCATATTTTCAATTTCTTGGGCGTCACAACATGGTGATGGTTAGAAACATAGCTTCAGTTACATCAGCAGCAAGCCATCTCCTGCCTGTTCCTAACTCTCCATGGCTGAGGGGCCGCGGTGGCTGAGCGGTTAGCACGCTCGCCTCTCACCAAGGCGAACCGGGGGGGGGTCCAATCCCCGGCCGGACGATATCGTTGGTAGGCGGGTTTTCTCGGGGATCTCACGTTTCCCCCGCCCCTTCATTCCGACGCCGCTTCATATTCACTTCAATCACCCTCATCGGCTGTCAAGACCTCGCTGTTAAGAGCCGCCCAGATCTCTCTCTTACACACACACACACACATGCACAGCTCATGACTTGTGTGGTCGTGAAAGGAACGTGGACGGGGGTCATGGCATGAATGGAATATATATATATATATATATATATATATATATATATATATATATATATATATATATATATATATATAACGTGCATGAAGCCTGAGTGGCGTATCTGAGTTCGTGAGGAATGGAGGTCTTAACAAAAACAAAGAACTAAATTTGATTTATACTTTATGCACACAGCTATTATTTGCGACATTAAATTATCTGTTTCCGCATTTACTCTTTCTATTAAACAGTGAGCGCAATATTTGATGTTCAGTTACAACTCTAAATAACGCACTTCTTAATTGTCTCTGTTGGTTGCAGTCAATTAACTCGTACTCATTACCAACACGTGTTCAGTGTATCTGTTGCAATCATCTATGTCTTTCGCTCACGCATCTACTCCAATAGTCCAGCCTGCCGGCCATGTCCTTCACTGCTTGATACTCGCAGTCGCAGACTTCCCTTCCGCTGCTCACTTCCCCACTGCTAGTCTTCTTTCGCTCGGAACTCAGCCACTCATTCACTCAACTCCAACTCCATTCCCGGTGTGAAGGCCTGCCGCAATATTTATGGTGTTCCCCTGCAAATCTCGAAGGTTCAACGCACCCCGAGTCACGCTGAGAGAACGAGGTCAGTAATCCAGAGCATTCTTCAGATAAACGCAGAAATCAAAACGACTAGGGTTAACAGCTTGCGACGCTAGATTATCATGTCGGCTCGCTTTGTGTAACTGATATGCGGTTCACTCGCGTGCCATTCAAAACATTCCATCGGCGAGCTGCCGCGTTATCACATAACTCTGTCCTTCTCTTACTCCCGCTCGCGCGGGCCACGCCAAGGTCAGCAGCGCAGACCAGCGACACGTAACAGTATATTGGTCGCCCGTAGGTTGCGTGTGCATGTTCGTTATGTGTTAACTTGGTAGCTGGGTTTTTTGTAACTACATCCCATAGTCTGTTTTTGCACCAAGTCCCGCACCTAGACAGCTGAGCCAGCAGTGTCGTGATAGACGAGGAAATGTGGGTACAGTACGAGGCAAATCACTACAAGTCAAGCATTCCTTACAAGCTCAGCATTGCGGGGTCCCAAGTCCTGAATGCCTGCGAGGTCCAACAGCGCTGGAAAATGTTAGAGTATTACTTTTATTATTCTCTTTTATAAAATTAATGTTATCTCTCACCTCTGTCCATATTCTGGTTACGTTCCTTTTCTTGACAAGTTGGTCCATTCTGGGGCACTCTCACCAGCGCTCACGACCTCAGCTAAGCACGAAGCAGATCATCCCAACTCCCGTGTTGCCATGTTCCCTAGGTTGTTGTTGATCGCATCCTATCTTGTCCGTACGAGTGCACTCTCGAGATGCACTTGGCTAGTTTCACACTGCAGCATGCACTTCACATCCCAGTGCAGCACTTCGGGAGCCAGTGCGTTTGCTCTGTGAACATTTTCTCACACTATACAGCGACGAGGAATATTCAGAGAAGCAGTATCACACAACTATAATGGATAAGGCTAGTGTACTAGTTGGAAACGGTAAGACATGTGCATTCTGACAATGTTACATTAGTAGTGTTGCCAGGTAGCCCTAGTAAAGAGTATTTCCGAGCCTCGCCAAGCTGAAAAGTCTCTGTGTAGTACTGGGATATGACAAGGTACTTGTCAACAGTTACTGCACAGTCCGCACACACGCTCCTTTCTCATACAAAGGTAAGCAGAGTTGCAATGTGCACTCTGGCCGAAGTGACGAAACTTTCATTACCCCCCCCTCTTCCATTCCCTCTTCTTCATACCCCTCCTTCTTTACCCTCTCCTGCATTACCCTCTTTCTTCATTAACTCTTTCATTGCCTCTTCACGCCCTCTTCTTTATTCTCTCTTCATTCCTTCTTTATTCTCTCTGAAGCTGGACTCTCAACCATCCGTTTCATCTGTCAGTCGCCCGCGCGCCCGCAGGCCGACTCCAGATATTCAACCAATCGCACGGCAACTTTTTTTCTGTCTGTCAATACGTCATATATATCTCAAAATTTAACTTTCGACGGACCGACGGATGGGCCACCGCCTTGTAACATCGTTCCTTGAACATGGCTGTCGGAAAACAGTCACTTGTTTATTTGTCTGAATTTTTTCTTTTTAAATACACAAAGCAGTGAGCTGTTTAGTTTTCACCTTTGAATTGAACTGAAGATGACTCGTAGATTTTCAGAGGAAATACTGATATATTATGTTACGGAAAGGGAATATACTTATTACCTCCATCAAAAACATTTCTCTCTGCACGAGAAAGTTCGTGTTGTTGGGTGGTAACACTGATAATATTCTGGATCGACGGACAACGGATTGTGGTGAGTCGCTTTCAGATGACGGACGAAGAAATCGACGGATGGCTGACTTGCGGAAGTTACGGATGGTTGTGAGCCGAGCTTAATTAACTCTCTCATATTATTTCTCTCTTCCTCATCCCTCTCCTTTTTATATTACTCTACTTTTCCGCACAGGCAGGTAGTGGTGTCTAGATGCCGCACAGGCCGGTAGAGGTGTCTAGATGCCGCACAGGCAGGTGGAGGTGTCTAGATGCCGCACAGGCAGGTGGAGGTGTCCAGATGCCGCACAGGCAGGTGGAGGTGTCCAGATGCCGCACAGGCAGGTGGAGGTGTCCAGATGCCGCACAGGCAGGTGGAGGTGTCCAGATGCCGCACAGGCAGGTGGAGGTGTCCAGATGCCGCACAGGCAGGTGGAGGTGTCCAGATGCCGCACAGGCAGGTGGAGGTGTCCAGATGCCGCACAGGCAGGTGGAGGTGTCCAGATGCCGCACAGGCAGGTGGAGGTGTCCAGATGCCGCACAGGCAGGTGGAGGTGTCCAGATGCCGCACAGGCAGGTGGAGGTGTCCAGATGCCGCACAGGCAGGTGGAGGTGTCCAGATGCCGCACAGGCAGGTGGAGGTGTCTAGATGCCGCACAGGCAGGTGGAGGTGTCTAGATGCCGCACAGGCAGGTGGAGGTGTCTAGATGCCGCACAGGCAGGTGGAGGTGTCTAGATGCCGCACAGGCAGGTGGAGGTGTCTAGATGCCGCACAGGCAGGTGGAGGTGTCTAGATGCCGCACAGGCAGGTGGAAGTGTCTAGATGCCGCACAGGCAGGTAGAGGTGTCTAGTTGAGAAATGGGCTCTGTTGCCTGGGAATGGCGCTGGTTTAACCAGAGTGATGCTCGCACATCACTCTGGTGAGAGAAGTGGCGCTATTGTGCCTCTTCACTCCGAGTTCCAATAGACCTGAAACTGAAGATAGTGAGCTGCCAGTAAGTGTCAGCAGGGCTAGCACTAACTGTTTTTTTACTGGAACGGAAGAAGATGGTACAAGCCTGTGAAAAGAAAGGAAAAATTTACCTAACCTAATATAAATTACTAAAGCCTAGGCTACAATCACCGTAGCGTTCCCGTGACAAAATAACAGTGGCGTTACCACGGAGGTGTGAAAATGTACTGGCTATAACCGCAGTAAAAAAACTGTTAACGCGGATAATGAGAAACCAGCATAAAAAAAAGACAGACTGTACATGTTTCGCGGATATTTACAATCAGTGTGTTGGCTAACCTGATATTTATTTTTGTTTATCTGCTTGTGATGTTAAAAAATTTAGCAGAAATCGTGTTTCGGAATATTTAAATTGCGGCATAAATGCTAATAATTACGCTTTTTAAATCAACGGAAATCGGAACTGTACCCGTGTTAATTAAGTTAATTTAATAACTATGTTCTTGTTACAAGCTTGCATTGCACTGACACTCGTGTTGTGTTGTAGCTGGTCCCATATACAAGCGCGGGTTCAATTTTTTATTGTCATTTCTTACAGTGATTGTAGCCGGGGCTTCAATATTAACATACTGTATGTCCCCGGGGACATGTGTCCAATCCTAAAGCTGTGCTACCCCGCAGCGAGCATGCCTCCGTGGCCATGGACTGTGACGGAGTATATTTCCGACCATAATGCTGCTCAAGTAGTAGGTGTGAAGTATGGCAGGCGGTGGGCCTCGGCACGTGGCTGGGTGCAGAGTGACGTCACATGTAGGTGGTTATCTACACGCGTTTTCAGCGACTACAGATAGTGTCAGTGAATGTGCAGTGCAGTCGGTAAGTGGAAGCCACGCTGTGCACAGTTCGTAACTTAGCTCTGCTGTGCAGTCTGCTTCCTTCTACATGGGGAAACACAGGAGAGTGCCAGTCGGTCTGCAGAGTGAGTACTGCTTCCTTCTACATGGGGAAACACAGGAGAGTGCCAGTCGGTCTGCAGAGTGAGTACTGCTTCCTTCTACATGGGGAAACACAGGAGAGTGCCAGTCGGTCTGCAGAGTGAGTACTGCTTCCTTCTACATGGGGAAACACAGGAGAGTGACAGTCGGTCTGCAGAGTGAGTACTGCTTCCTTCTACATGGGGAAACACAGGAGAGTGACAGTCGGTCTGCAGAGTGACGTCACATGTAGGTGGTTATCTACACGCGTTTTCAGCGACTACAGATAGTGTCAGTGAATGTGCAGTGCAGTCAGTAATTGGAAGCCACGCTGTGCACAGTTCGTAACTTAGCTCTGCTGTGCAGTCTGCTTCCTTCTACATGGGGAAACACAGGAGAGTGCCAGTCGGTCTGCAGAGTGAGTACTGCTTCCTTCTACATGGGGAAACACAGGAGAGTGCCAGTCGGTCTGCAGAGTGAGTACTGCTTCATGTATTCACCCTTGGTTTGTTCGCTGTCGACCTCAGCTGCAGACCAGATCGTGGCGAGGTACCGTATATCGTCGTCAGGGGTGTAACAACATGTAGTAGAGGGCGCCAGAATGAAAATAGATGCCACGCAGTCTGTTTTTGTTCACAGATATGTGTAGATATATTGTATACAATACTTAACGAATTGTTATCATTTATCTGTGGCACCTACATACATCCTTGCTGCTGTGTTGGGCTTTTCTCGTACATTTTATACAGCATGTAATTTAAATTTAGATCTTGATCGCGCCAAAATGATATTTACAAGTGAAACAAATATGCCCAAAAGCTTGAAACCATAGTATCACTTACATGCCAAATTGGGTGAGAATTGGTTGAATAATTTTAGAGATTATAATGCAAAATATTTATTCTTTAAATTGGTGCTATTTTCCAAAATGGCTGACCAACATCAATATCAATCTCAGAATGCAATGCTTTCACTACGATTTGGTTTAAATTTGATGAATGGTTCCCGATATAAAACATATTACAAAAAAAAGTTTAATGGCCGCCATTTTGAAAGTAAGTGCCCGACGTTGTCGAAAGCTATAAAAGTCAGGTGTCTTTACTAAATGTTATATGTGTACCAGGTTTGGCGAAATTCGGTTGAAGCGTGTTCGAAAAAAAAGGGGGAACACACACACACACACGCACACGCACGCACTCACGCGCACGCACACACACACACACACACACACACACACACACTCAAGTGATCTCATAAGCCTTTCTTTCCTTGGGAAGGCAGGCTAAAAAATCGACCATGATTACAAATAGTTTTAGTAGTTGATTTTATGCACATCCATTTTTCACTAAGGTCACCATCCTTAGTCTACTTTTCAAAGTATGAGATCATTTCTCTCGCTCTCTCTCTCTCTCTCGCTCTCTCTCTCTCTCTCGCTCTTTCTCTCTCTCTCGCTCTTTCTCTCTCTCTTTCTCTCTCTCTTTCTCTCCTCTTTCTCTCTCTCTTCTCTCTCTCTCTCTCTCTCTCTCTCTCTCTGTGTCTCTGTCTCTGTCTCTCTCCCTCTTCATTTAACGCGTGAACCGAATTTCACCAAACTCTGTACACATATAGCACTAAGCAAGGGCATCTGACATTTCAAATTTTCTACCACGCTGGACACTTAACTTTCAAAATGGCGGCTATTTTAATATTTAGATAGGCTTATGTCTTATTTCGAAAACCATTCAACCACTTTAAAAAGCACACGTTGAAAGCATTGAATTCAGAGGTTAATATTATTGTTGGTCCACCATTTCGTAAGATAGCGCGTTATGAATAAATTAAGCTTTTATGTTATATCTCGAAAACTACTAAACCAATTTTCGTCAAATTTGGCACATATGTTATTCTATGATAGGCCAGGCAAATGTAGGTAATTGAACTAAACCTAAAATGGCCGTCATTTTGAAAATAAGTAACTAATGTTTATTTGGTATAACTACCATATCGTTGGACCAATTTAAACCAAATTTTGTATGTAGACAGTATCTATTACAAGCATCACAATAACCTCTTTTGTGTGCCATTTTGTAAGAGTGCTAAATGAATTCATAAAGAATTTGTGTAATATCTCGGGAAACAATTAACATATTGTACTTCATATGTACAAATCTGTTTCAAGTATGTCTGGCACTTATCAAAATGCCTGCCATCTAGCTATAGTGTGCTAAATCTTCGAAACCATGCAATCAATTCCAACTTATTTTTGTATGCTGGGAGTAGATATAACGAACATAAAATGTGTCTATACGGAGCGTCTTTTGTCCTCCATTTTGTAAGACAGTGTCACAGCACTAGTGCTTTTTTGTATAAATCATTTAGATTAATTTGTTATATCTATAAAACTTTTCAACAAAATTGAACCACGTTTTGTATTCCAGCATAATAATTAAAAGCATCATTTATGCATACAGAGATTATTTTTTGTCAGATTTTTGCAGAATAGTGTCATGTGAGTAAATTGAACATCTTGCCACATTTCCGGGACAATTCGACTAATTTCCTTCAAATTCTGCACAACTCCAAAAGGCCACGTAAAGTTGTTTGATTTAAATAGGGCCAGACATTGATGTTTGAAATGGCGGCCATATAAATATTTTGTATTGTTTAGCATACGCGACCTATCTAACAATTTAACTAAATAAAAAAAATATTTTATACTGATAGTAACTATTAGCAACATTCTAAAGTAATTTCACAGTTTCAGTGGACCGACGCATGAATAAAGTGATAAGGCTCATGGCACTGTAAATTTTACATAAGGCGGAAGATTACACAACTTGCATTCAAATACATCTTAAGCAGGGCTGTCAACATTGCTCATTTTACCGTGAAAATCCTATAGTTATCAGTAAATTCATGTTTATAACTGAAATGAACGTACATGCAATCAATGATTTAAATTTTTGAAACATAATAAGGCTACCTAGCAATGTTTTCTTGCTTAAAATCATAGTAATTACTGTGATCGCCCTACTCGACGATGGCTTTCTTGCACCCAGAATGGAAATAAAGCTAACATTTTGATTAAAAATAAACTCTGATTAGAAAACAAATAAGTGAAATGTAGCAAAATACTCGCATACTGCCAATATATATTTATTATTCACGCAACACATATCGCACTTTTGTGACCAACTTTGGCAGCTTGTATAAACGAAATGAGTTCGTTTGTGGCGCGAGATCACGCAGTGTCACCACCAGGCTGACATTCATCATGACGTGTTCGCTTTAGGTCTTTCAAGTAGAGGCTGTGTTCACTGTCAAGTGAGCACTGTTGACGCCCTAGTTACTTATTTCTTTCAAACATATATTGTCCTTTAACAACCTTTTAAGATAAATATTGCCTTTTAAAGTAATAAACACAGCGTGTGGATTCCACGGCACTCGGAAGTTAACGTCTAAGGCTATAATAAAATATATATATATCGACTATTTTGCTAAATGAGAGGGCTTTGAAAAGTGCTCACTTGAATGTGAATAGCCTGTAGACATAAGTTACGTGTGCGCTCTCACTAACCTGTGTTTGTTCTGTGCGAGTTAGATGCATAGTAGTTCCGTGCAGACTGCCAGAGGCTGTTCATGGTAACATGAGCACTTTTGAAAGACCCGCTTATGATCTACGTGTATGCATGTTGCGTATTCTTCCGCCCCTATGGTAAATTAACATTGCCATGGGTCTCGTCACTTTATTCATTCGTCGGTCAAGTGAAGCTTTGAAATTATTTTAGAAGTAAATATTTTGCAAATCTGCTAATTTTTACACTTCGATGAATTTGAAACAGAAAGCGAAATAAATAATTTAAGTTATCACAAATGATTATGCAACACTTTTTATACTAGAGATACGGCACTGCATTGCATCCATCGTTAAAGGCTGTTCACGATAAAGTGAGCACTTTTGAAATCAACCTTAGAAAAAAGTCACTGCCCCTACCTGCAAAATATTTTAACGAGCGCATGTGTCCAGTAAAGTTGGTAACGATGGAGGGGAAAGTAGTTCCGTATATTAAAGTCGAACAATAAGTGTTAGGTAACCATTTGTGATAACTCAAATTATTTTCTCAATTTCTGTATTTTTAATGCATCGAAGTGTAAAAATGAACATAATTGTACACTATTAACTTTTATAATAATCTTACAGCTTCATTTGACCGACGCATGAATAAAGCGATGCAGCCCATGGAAATGTTAATTTCATGTAAGGCGGAAGAACACACAGCGTATATACAAGTATCTTGAGCAGGGCTTTCAAAAGTGCTCACTTTATCGTGAACAGCCTGTAGTAGGAAGGAGGTGCAAAGTGTCGGTGTGAACTAGTCACAGAATGCCAACAATGTAGAGGCTCAACAGTCGCTTATACCTCTGTGTCCAGCGACACTTTGGAATGCAGTTAACTAATCAGAACCATTCACGAGTCGTGAACTGGCAGCCCAGCCAATGGGGGAATATTTCTCATCGCGCAGTAGCCAATCAAACGCAGGGCTGGTTGCCAGAACCTCGGGGCAGCGAATCAGTGAACGGACACGCCCACAAAACAGCGTGATTGTGTGTGTGCGGCACAGTGTTAGGCAGGAAGTTGGGACAATGCAGTGGTCACGATTAGCTCGTTGTGGTAATTGGACTCTCGACCTTGTGCGCTGCACAATGCCACAGGATTGTAGCAGCCTTGCCATATGGCTACATGTGCAACCAAGCCCGCCCCACTCTACATTCCATTCGCTGTAAGTTCACACTTTTTTTTTTATCCAGAAAATCCGATATGATAACAAAATCGGGGGATACAGTTTGGCATCGCAGCTCCGATTCCATCATCTACATTCAGAATTCAATTACACCACTCGATCGCCCAAGGATTAAAGAGAATATGTTACGTTCAGTGAGGACTGCCTAAGAATCGCGCGCGGTGTAAAAAAAAAAAGGGGGGGGGGGGAATTTTGAGTTCGTTTCGCAGTGTCCCATAACTTCCGCCTAGAATAACTTTTGACTAGGTGAAGCTACGACGATGTTTTAAGTTTCAATCAATAGCTCTCGTCAAGATCCATCGATTGCGTGTATAAAAACATTTGTGTGGCGTAGTTAAGGTGAAATTGTATGCGTTTAAACTAGAAATGAAGAAACTTAACGCAATGTCGACCTATACACGTCAGAAAGCCAAGTCAAAATACAGAAATCTTACGCGGTTGGAAAGAGCATCTCAAAAACAATCCAGTGATACCCATAAAACCCCACATGATCGAGTGAAAATGTGCCGGGAACGTAAAATAAACATCAAGGCGTCCGAGTGCGTCAACGTAGACGTATTCAAGCAAAACAAACGGCCGTGTCCCCAACACCCAATTTTAAAAAAAATCGGACCTTTAGCAAATCGCTCCATGTTTATTGTCCTAAATATGCCACGTATCACAAGCGTTCTTTACTTGCGTTAGCATAAAAGTTTTGTTTGAATTGAGTTTCAACATATCTGTAAATTATAACATTTCATTAATAATTAGCATGAATAAAAAGGGAGGATAAATAGGTGTTTTGGTAACACTTGGTAAGAAATGGCTGCCGTGCAGAATATTGGTTAACTGAGTTTGTACAAACATGGTTTGTTGTCCCATTGGTGTAATTTTCTCCGTATGCATGGGGCGGAGGATTAACCCGAATGCAGATCTTTAATAGGGCTTCAGAAAAGTATAATTAACTGTTGTATTAGGAAATCCAGACAAGCTTTTTGTAAAGTTATCAATTAGTATAATCTTGTCTTTGATGTTGTACTGTAGCTAATTTTTCCAGTCTTACAGACTAATAGGACTGTACATGGTAGTCCCCCCCCCCCCCCCGGCCTCTTTATGGCAAATTTTGGTATTCCATTTGATTATAATATTAAATTTTCAATTTACATGTTATCTTAATTCCTTTACTGCAAGCAAGAGATGTTACATACAACAAACAGTATTTTCATAGTTTCTACGAAGCAATATCGGAACTGCCCGGCGTTGCCAGTGTGTTAAGAGGGCAATGGGAGACATACCATGCGACCTCGTTTTGTGTGTTTCGGCCCCAATGGGGGTCTGGAGTCCGTTTTGGCCTGCACAGTATTTTAAGTTGGCCACTGAAGGCCATCCCTGGCAGGTGTGGTCTACATCCGCCAAACTGTCTACAATATTAAGAGTACATACAAACTTCTGTCATCCAATAGTATGGGACTGTGTAGTCAAATGAAATTTGGCTGTGTGTGTGTTTACTAAGTAATAACCTGTAAATAAACTGCTTCTGGTATTTGAAAGAGACTATTACTATTTCTATGAATATCGTTGCAGCAGCCCAGCCTAAGATATTTTCCTGCCGGTTTATAATTTTCACGGCTGCCCGACATAATTGGAGGATTTCCACGTACATGATTGCAAAGGGAAAAATGCCGTTAAAAGCACTTAGGATAGAAATGTGAGCAGGTAGGCCCAACTTTAGTCGGAACTTCCTAGTTGGCCGTTGTAACAAGAACCCATCGTATACAAATAACTTTAGTGTCCGAAATATATTTGTACAGAATCAATTATTAAAAATATTTTAACTATTATTAGTTTTCATTACAGAGGCTAAAACTAAATTAATATGCTGGTCTTGCTTGATTTTTTGTTTGCAAAATGTGCTTTTCGATTAGTTTATTATGGGAATACGATTGAATTTTTATAAAAAAAAAAAAAACTTTAGTTTTGTTAAAACTGATTCTGAAAAAGAAAAAAAAAACTATTTCAATAAGTAAATAATAGCAGAGTATTTTACAATCTTGCGGCATACATGCATTCTTCTTTGTGACGTAACACAGCTCACGCTTTCCTGGTAACGTAAGTAGTGTGTAGTGGTTTGTATGGAGTTAAGCGTGTTTTACACTCAGGTCACTGGAAACTATCTTAAGGCTTCTATGCACCTCTGGAGCTTTTCACGTTGTAGCGTCATATGACGGCGCTTAGGTAGAGCGCAGTGCAGATTATAGCCGGGCGGGTTGTTTTATAAGCTTGCCCGAGATAGCCCAGCTATATGACAGTCCGGGAGGCCCGCGCTACCCTCCCCCCCTCCCTCCAAGACATCGACGTGTGAACAGTGTGTGATCGAGGCTGAAGAGGCGAGTATCCACTTGCCCCTGGAAAGGGGTTGCCGAGGCCAACCAAGCAGAAGTTAAAGGGCGAGCAGATTACGGGTAGCGCTAGGACCAATGCAATGCCTGCATCGCGACATCGTCCCCAACACCTATTGTAATTAATATTACTGGCAAGGATAGGGATTAGCTGCGACGTGGTAATTGGAGGTAACAAATTGTGATCCGAGTCCAAACGTAACTTGCTATTTGTATTAAGGATAAGACGAGTGAATAGAAGTAACTTGTTATCCCTTGTATTTGCGTTGTAATTGCTGTTCATGAGATGAGTGTTGTTATTAATTAAATATATATTTTTATAATCCTACCTGTTGTTCAGCTCTCCCTGAGTAAACCCCCGAACACCCTTACCTCAACTTAAGGTGAAGTGGAAGGAAGGAGAAAGAGCAAATTATAAATAGGAGGTAGGGAGTTGTTACAACGTGTTCAAGGCCAAGGAGCGAGGGGTCAATACGGGCGGCATTAACACGCACGTCTAGCACCTCATCGCTCCTACGTGCGAGGCGTGTAGTGTTTCTGTCGGTGTGTTTTACTTCACAGATAAGATCTGTAACAGTGACACTTTATCACACGCGGTTTTAAACTACGTTCACACGGCTGTACATCTCTCCTTCCTCTTAAGAAAACTGCGTGGGCTAGCTCTAGAAATTGAAATGCTATAGAGGAAAGTAGACAAATATGGAATAGGGTACTGATATGGAATATCGCTATATCAACCAACACAAGTGTTGCCATCTAGCGGAAACCGGTACAACTTCTTGGTATTGTGCCTCCTAACGGACTACTACCATTGTGTGTCGTAGCAGAAGACGCGTGTTATTTTGAAGCCGTCTTGAAATTCGAAATCTTGAAGTCAACAGGTAAGTTTGAATAAATTTATATTTATCAAACCTCCCATAACTGTGAAAATTACTCGTGTTCTATGTAAAGTACACAACCCTAGCTGCCTGTAACATGTAACACATTTCTCTTTACAAAAATGTCAAGACTGTTTCCAAGAGAAGTAGTGCAAGATGGCTAGGGCATAGCTATGGACGACGCTATGTTAGCATTTATTTTATCGCTGAATCTCCATTGCTACGGCTCGATGCTACATCACTTTTCAGGGGTGTACAACGAGCCCTTGTGTGGCCCTAGTGCTTTTACATCTTGTTGACAGCGAGGTTATAACAGACGATTACACACATTTACACAAGTGACAGTAACTGGAGAAGGAATCGGCCATGCCTTTATTAATAAACTATCCTAACATTTGCCCGAGTGATTTCGGGAAACCATGGAAAATCGAAATCAGGATGGCCGAACCGAGAATCGAGTCCGTGTACACTGGAATGAGAGTCCAAAATTTGTTATACCCTTGCGCCACCTCGCTCAGTTTACATTTTAATATTCAGCAGTACTCGCCATTTATTCATCATCTAAACCTTGCTTACGTGGGTCGGCCTCCATGGCGTAGTCGGTAGCACGCCGGATAATGGCGCGAGAGGTCTTGGGTTCGAATCCCGGCTCGGGCATCGCTGTTTGTATTCGTCCGTAGGTATAAGTTAGTATGCAAGTCATCCCTTATTAAGCTTTATAACTTAAAATGGGGGGATGTTAATAAACCCTTAAAAAAAATTGTCTCTGTGGGCTGATGTTAAAACTGTCGCAAATTAGTTGGTCTTCGGCTTACGGATGGAAAATATCGTCAACCATGTCGAGCAAACGGAAATCAGTTGGAGAAAGAAGGAAGATGTGAGACGAAGATAAAATGGCCCAAGCGATAGTTGCTGTAAAGGAGCAGAGAATGGGGTTTTTGAAAGCAACTCGAGAGTTCGGTGTACCAAGAACAACACATTTCCGCCTTGCCAGAGACCATTCCAAGGATCCACATCAGGAAGCCACAACGAAACTAGGTAGGAAGACTATTCTCCCAACACATTTGGAAGTGGAACTAGTAAGATACTGTATAGAAATGGAACGTAACTTATTTGGGCTGGCAAGAAGCGATGTGCACAATATGGCCTACTAGTTGGCTGTGTCAAATAACATCCCACACCCATTTAGTGTTCTTAAAAGCTGGAAAAGGTTAGCTTAAGCTATTTCTTAGACGTCGCAAAGGTCTTTTGTCGTTCAGGAAGCCTACAGGCACTTCATTTTTAAGGGTTTTGGGAGTCAACAAAGAATCAATTGAGCAATTCTTCACAATACTGGAGTCCGAAATAGACAGGATGTGAAGTATCCCCCAAATAGAATATACAATCTCGATGAGACAGGGTTGTCTGTTGTTCAAAGCAAGGTTCCACATGTCATTTCTCCGAAAGGAAAACTTAGTTGGCGCGATTGCTTCTGCAGAGGGGGTCCTTGATAACTTTAATTTTGTGTATGAGTGCTGGAGGATAATTTGTTCCGCATCTCATTATATTCTGAAAGAGTCTCCAGTTCTTTTAATACTAGATGGGCACAATACACACACCAGGAATATAGAGGTAATAAATCTGGCAAGAGAAAACAATGTTACAATCTTATGTTTACCTCCTCACACCACCCATAAGATGCAACCACTAGACAATACATTAATGGGTGCTCTTAAGACATACTATACTGAAGAAGTTTGTACCTGGTTGCGACATTCCGGCAGACCTCTGACTTATTTCGATTGTGTTGAATTGTTTGGGCGCGCATATTTGAAGGTTCAATCTGGAGCAATCGCAGTGAACGGTTTTAAGGCAACTGGGCTTTATCCTGTTGACAGGAATATCTTCAGTGACCATGATTTTCTTGTTAGTGATGAACGAAATGAGCATGCTATTGCCACTCCAGAGGAAAGTCAAACTGATGGCACAGTAGTTCTACAGTGTGCCATAGAAAATGATCTACCATCTAGTAGACCTAATCTGAAGGAATGTGTACCCCCTTTGCCATGCTGTTCTTGCAGTAATGAAACTAGCCAACTCAAATTACTCCCGTCCCTAACATCAGGTCTAGAAAACAACAAACATCTTCGAATTCCAGGCGTGGCAGAAAGTCTGAGACATGCGCTATTCCCATTCATCACCATACAAAGAACGAATTCTGAACGTGTCAGGGCAGCCAAACATCTGTTGTAACAAAAGAAGAAAGCTGCGAGAAGAGAATGGCGCCAAAGAAAGTCTACAGTTACAGTGATAGGGGAGTCAAATCTCTTGGCAATAAAAGTCAGGCAGTGTGTCAAATGAATCTGGTTCTTCTGCTAAAGAATTATCTGTTCACGACGATTCCAGTGACATTGAAGTGGAACACAATGGAACAACTCCGGATAATGATGATGCAGTGTGTGTCTCCTGTGAAACAGAGTATTCAGAGGATACACAGGGTGAAACGTGGATACCGTGTGCCATTAGACAGCTTTGGTGTCATTCCGAGTGCGCCGGCTATGAAAGTGGAGCATATGTTTGTGACTTTTGTAAATAAAATGTATCCCTAGCTTGTAAATAGAGGAATTTCAAATCAATGTGCACAGTAGTAAACATATACATTTTATGTCGATAGTGTAACATGGTAGACGCGCACATTACGTCATACTATGTTCACTAGTCCATATTTGTCACCCTTGTGAATTGATGTCTTGTGCAACAATAAGAAAATTTATTTTTAAAAGATTTGTTTTCCATGATAGCAGTTTTGTTGTGCATTATAATTAATAAGTAAAGAGTACTTGAATTATTCCTTGTATCATTGCAACTCGAATATAAAAAAGTTATTAAAGAGAATGGAGTTGGTATTCCATATTTATCTACTTTCCTCTATTATATATTAGAAACACACACATTCTGTTTGTAATTTTTTTCTCTTCGAATACCTTAATATAGCTAATAACAGCAAAACCATATTGGTTTTGGCAATTGATTTTTACTTTTTACGACAGAAATTTGTTTGCTGAGATACGCGTGTTTGTGGTGTCGATATGACAGTTTCCCCTGATGTGGTGTATGCCACTGTGTCGTGTTGTGGACACAGCACTCTGTGTTACTGTTGTGTCGAGGTCCACACTCGCCACTGATAACATTCCTCACTGCCAGTTGCCTCCACGTATGCACCCGCTCCTTGCTGGGACGGATCTACAACATTCTTCACGGGGGTGGCTTGCATGTAATTTCCACGAAGTCAGTCAGTGGTTTGGGGTTTCTCCCTCCAAAACAAGAAGCGATTTGTACCTCACATTGCCTTTCAAGGTCGGAGGTACGCTTCCATGTGTGTTAATCTGATTTTTTCTTAATATCATGGCCTCTGCTTAAAAACTTAAACTTAAGGCGTAAAACGTAAGACTTTGCCTGAAGGGCCTAACGTCCTATTGGGGGAGTATGGGGCATAAAAAGACAACCCTCCCAGATTACCCGAGACATATAAACAAACTCACATTACCTCTTAATTATATTAGTAAATATTAATTTTGTAATGTGCCTTGGATTCTCCAACTGGCCTGGATACCGACACGTCGTTGTAGTTCGCTAGGCTTGTCCGCCTTTACTGAATCATAACATCAATGCGTGTTATATTGATCAACACAGAGCAGCCAATCGGACACAAGGACCCACTCCCAGAGCCCCGCGCAGCCAATCAGACAATGGGTGCGCTCACATCAAAGGGACCATCACGCAACTTCGTGAGTGAGCGAAGTGAAGATATTTGGGCGGCTCTTAACAGTGCGGTCTGGAGAGCCGATGGGCGATTGAGGTGAGTATGGAGCAGCGCTGGAATGAAAGGGCGGGAGAAACGTGAGATCCCCGAGAAAACCCGCCGACCAGGAGCATTGTCCGGCACGATTCCCACATGACCCCATCGGGGATCGAACCCCGTTCGCCTATGGTGGAGGCCAGTGTCTGAGTGAAGCGGAGGAATATCCTGGAAGTAGAACTTTAGCAGGGCTTCAGGAAAGTTAGAAGTAATGTGTACTTGCAGTTTGTGCAGTGATGCTCGGTGCAGTGAGCAGGTTGTAGAGATTTGTTGTGAGGCGTGGCGTGTGACCGGAGCAGTGTGTGGCTGTCAGCAGCGAGTGTAGTTGGTGAATGTGTGAAGGAGAGTATTGTAGCGGTGTGAGAACCAGACAAGCTGAGCACACCTCGAGGTGCCCCTGCAGGTCAGGCCAGGCCAGTGACTGACCTCTGGCAGTCAGCCCCTGCAGGTCAGGCCAGGCCAGAGACTGACCTCTGGCAGTCAGCCAGGCGTGACACTGTGCTGCCACACACGCGAGCTGCATACATTAAACATGAGCTGCGCCCGCCCATAGAACACACATTTGGACACTTGACCTCGGAAAGTTGAATAAGTGACGGCCCACCACAGTGGCGAATTAAATATTCCTTTTATTGAATGAAGCCAAATAATTACTTGAGATAAACAGATTTACGATAGTTTACTACTCATATTGTGCAATTTACCGTATGAAAAAAATTTTCAGGCGGCTGGGATTCGCTACCACGCCAAGTTGAAATACTCGTAGGAAAATATCGGACTTGCAGGTTTGCTGCGAAATCGTGAAGATTTAATTTGTATGCCCTTTCTTTTCGTTTGTGGATTGATTGATGCCGTTAGGATTGTTAAAACGAACAGTATATATATGATTGCACTCTCTTCGTCACATTATATGCAGTTTAAACCTTCAAACGGAGCGCAATGACGATTACATGGGATAGGAATGGACATAAAATTGGAATGAACGACTGTGTGTTCATATTACCTCATAAAATGGCGTTCTGAAAGACAAAACACATTTTAGAAAAGTATCTTGTATTGGTTTTATTAATTTATTCGTTGTTATTTCACTTGATAACACGTTCACGGCCATTTTTGCACACTGTTTAACTGATCCATTAGTCAAACGCTTTTCGCTAAACTGATTTAAATTTCGTTATTTTGGAGTTACAAATACTTTTTTTATAAATCTGAACATATAACTTCACGCGACTTGAAATTGGACTTAAAACTCAATTCTGCCACTTCCGAGCCTTTTGACGATGGCCTCGACGTCTAATCTACGGCGCCACAGTAATGACACGTCGCGTCGATGACGGGCCAGAATCACGATCGTGCTGGCCCTGCCCCAAGCACGAGAGTAATTATTACTCGGTACGGGAATTAAACATGCAAGTGTTGGCCCGTGCTGGTCGGTTCACGACTGGAACAGACTTTTGAACAACGCCTTATTCGTCAGCTGCAAGCATCGTTAACTACGAACAGTGACTGGGCGTGGGTAAAGTTCGTTTGTCAACACGGGGAGAGAATATAGTTTCTATGTTTTAACGTGTTTTTTTTTTTTTTTATCTATTGCTTAAAAATGGGAGTAGGAAAGATTCCGAGAAAGTCTGTTCCAGTCGTGAACGGACCTAGGGTTGGCACACAGTAAAACACAGGCACAAAGCATAGCACATAACAGTACAATATTCACGCGGCCAGAATTCTTGTGCGAAATTGGAATCACGATTGAATACCTATGTATTATTTTAGCCAATGGCATTTTGGCATGAGTCTGACGTTAGCTGCCTATTGGAAATAATGTTTTAATGTTAGGGGGATTTCACACATATTAAATAGTTGTAATAACAGGAGAGTTATCAAAAATAATGTGCTGTTTTTTTCTTTAAAATCTTTGCTATTGCGATCGTAGATATGCGAATAACCTATAATAATTTCTGCTACCACACTGTCGCATGCCCCCCCCCCCTAAATGTATATATTGGGACTTTTCTTTATTTATGCAGCGTAATTGGGCCTCCATTAAAAAAAAAAACTACTTCGTGGATAATATTATACTATTATGCTCTGATCGGTTGTCGTCCCATGTGCCTAAACAAAAATGATGAAATATAACAATTTCCTTTGTGAACTATGCACACTAAAAGCTGTTAACCGTAAAATGAACACTTTTGAAAGCCCTGTATGCACGTTGCGTATTCCCCCGCCTGATGTAAAATTAACACTACCACGGGCCTCATCACTTTATTCGTGCGTCGGTAAAGTGAAACTTTGAAATTATAAGAGAAGTAAATATTTCACAGATACGCTCTTTTTCACACTTCGGTACATTACAAATATTACAAAACGAAATAAATGTTTCAGCTTATTACAAATGGTTACCTGGCACTTTTAATCTGACGTTGAGATATGGAACAATTTTCCCTCCATCGTTACCAACTTTACTGGGCGAATGTCACTCAGTGCGTCCGTTGAAATATATGCAGGTATGGGCAGCGACTTTTTTTTTCTCAGGTTGATTTCAAAAGTGCTCACTTTATCGTGAACAGCCTTTACCTGACAATGCGCTGTTGGGAATCAATAGGTTCGAAAATATGGCGGTCAATTTCCTGTGCTCACCACCCTTGGTCTATGGTTACTGTTATGCTTTAAATTGTGAACGAAGCTTTAATGGCGCCAAGGAGGCGCCTCCTCCACACTTCGCCGCCAGTCGATACTGCTCTCGACTGCCTTGCATCCCTCCGCCTGGGCGGCGCCGCTTTTACAAGGCGTTTGAGAGGAGTGTGAAGTGAAACTTTTTTTTTGTGAAATCGTTGTTTGCGCGTATTCGCTTATCTCTGTAAATATGTGTTCTGTAAACACGGCCTTATTCTAGAAAAGGTCAACTATTATCTATGATTCTGTGGTTTTGCTGTTAACATATTAAGTACATTCGTGGAGAAAAAAAAAATCCGTGAAAATGGTCGAATATCGCATTTTGAAGCTTGCCTATGCAGTTTCCTTGAGAGGCAAGAGAAAAGTACAAAGATAAAGGCGTAGTTTAATCTGCGGGCTTTCATCACCTCACTGTCACGTGTCTAATTTGCACAGTACAGCGTCACGACGGAAACACTGCACTCCTTGCGCGTAGGGGCGATGAGGCACTAGGCGTGCGTGTTAGTGTCGCCCGTATCGCTCCCTCGCTCCTTGACCTGGGACGCGCAGGTTTGGATGCGTTTAACGCGTTTGAGGAAGGGAGGCGCGTGACCCATAAGGGCGGCACTGACACGAGTGCCTGGTACCCAAACGCTCTTACGCGCACAGCGCTGAACTGGCGTGTAGTATTTCCGTTGTGCTGCGTGCACCTATGGGACTTTAAGCGGTGATCCTGTCATTTTATCGGTGAGAAGTCTATAGAATGGTTCAATGCAGGCCCCTATAATAGTTTCGCATGTTTCCAACCTGTATATTACGAGCTACAGCAGTGTGGAAAAGCCGAGAATATTATGCGTTCCTCGCCCGAAGTGTGTTTTCTTTTAGTACATTGGTATCATGGAGACACATTTAATGGTTTTGTAAATACAAACGCGGATTTCAAACACACTACATGGGCGTTTCCACCGCCAGGTGGGCGTCGCCTATAACCTACAACCCGCTGTACACCCGCCTTACACTCGCCAGACTGGACAAAGCGAATGTTCTTCACAACGCACGTCATCGCTAACATTTTCACCACGATTCATGTGAACGTAGGACCGCCCATGAGAGCAAGAACGCCACTCGCAAACATTAACAGTCCTGAGAATCGTATACGTCCAACGATCTGGGCAATGAGATGGGTAGCATCTCACCATGTGGACTATCTCCCTTGTCCACTCGCTATCTGTTCTGCAGCGAGGCTGTGGCCGCGTCCGCGCAGATGTGTGGAGAAGTCGAGAGCTGTGTTGTTCCCTGAGGTGTGTGTGTGTGTGTGTGTTGGGTTATCACGTACGAGAACTTTGGAGGCTGGCTTTCCTTCAGAGAACGGGCATGTCGAACATTACGGAACTGTGAGCTTACAGATAAAGACTGTTCAAGTTCAAGTGAGCACTTTTGAAATCAACCTCAGAAAAAAAGTCTCTGCCCCTTCCTGCGTATATTTTAACGGGCGCAATTAGTGACATGCGCCCAGTAAAGTTGGTAACGATGGAGGGGAAAATAGTTCCGTATATTAAAGTCGAATAAAATGTGTTCGGCAACCATTTGTGACCACTTAGATTATTTTTCTCGCTTTCAGGTTATTTCCTAATGCATCGAAGTGTAAAAATGAGCAGATTTGTAAAGTATTTACTTTCTTAATAATTTCATAGTTTCACTTGACCGACGGATGAATAAAGTGATGAGGCCCATAACAATGTTAATTTCACATAAGGCGGAAGAACACACAACCTGTATACAAGTGGATCTTGAGCAGGGCTTTCAAAAGTGCTCATTTTACCGTGAACAGCCTATACCTGCTGTTTACTGTAGGCTATCTGTTCCCTTATTGCTGATGAACGCTAATGAACCATCAGGGTACGTGAAGGGGGGGCGGCCATAGTTTTTGCACTCTGACCAGTTTAATTAATTAATAATACTAAATAAATCGTTTGTTGCGGAAATTATTCGTTGAGTTTTCACTACGAACTGTGAGAAAGATATAGTTGTATTTGTCGAACTGTATAGCAATTAAGATGTTAAAATTTAGCTTGTCTTTTTTTATCTCCTTCCCTTACGAACCTAGTTACACCCAGGCAATTGTAACGATGTTAGTTATCCGTTGCGAATCTCCGCTACATACTCATTATCCCTCACACGTGTGTGCGTGTGTGTAAAGGGGGGGGGGGGGGTTGTAGTGGTTAGACTACTCTCCTCTTACCAGGGACGACCATTTTAGATTCCCCGGCGGGGTCGCTCCCGGATTTTCGTAAGTGGGAATCGTGCAGGACGATGCCGCTGTTACGCGGGTTTTCTCGGGGATCTCCCGTTTCCCCCGCCCTTTCATTCCGGCGCTGCTCCATTCTCACGTCGCTTCACCCTTATCGGCTCTCAAGACCTCAATGTTAAGAGCCGCCCTAATCTTTTGACTCCTGTAACTCTGAAACAGTCGTGTTAGCTCCTTTTTCAGGTTTAAAATATACACAGTACAGACACAAACGGAAAACAGAAACTAATATTCGGGCGTGAAGGTGTTTTAAAATACTATTCGTAATCAGACACTCCTAAACAAAAAAAAAAATGCAGTTTTAAAATGACTATACGACTAAAGCTGTGCGCTCATATTACAAATGTGGGTAGACGGTGCACTACGGGCTTGCATTGCACAAATACGTGACCTAACACAGCACAGGCACTATGCATAACACAGCACAGACACTATGCATAATAGTAGAATGGAAAGGAGAGTTCTGGGGCAACTCGATCCCGGCTGGGAAACCAGGGAGCCACGTCGGTCATTTTTGATTTCTCTTTTCCCATATTCCTATAAACTCATTTCTGTTTCCCTCAAAAAGTATGAAATTTCCCATTTTTCTTCAAAATTTCCCGAATTTCACTCAAAACCTGCAAAATTTCCTGGAAAAAATGTGCTTTGCTCAATGTGGCTGGCACTTGCACAAAATGGCGGATTGCAGCGAAAATTGGACAACAACCAGTTACATCGTGCAATCATTTACAAGTACTTCATGCTCTGCCATTCCATGCCAGCTCCATCCATCTTGTCAAGAATGTTAGTTCATTGTCCTGTCATGAACTTCATGCCCCACATTGTTACGAGCATATATTATACTACCTATGCCAAGTACGCATATGCAAATTATGCCTATACCAACCACACGTATATGCTAATTGTACATATACTAGTCGCACTTATGTTAATCACGCACATGTTAATCACCCTGCCATCCTGCCTTCGTCCTCGCCATCCTGGATTGCCGCAACCAAACCACCATCCGTGCCAACTAGAACATAGCATCAAGGTGGTAGGAACAAGAAGTCTTAAGCCCTCTTATAAGCATAGTTGGTAACCATTTCCCATCTGCTGAAGCCATAGTCACCAATTTCATATCATAGGCAGCAATCCCGACGACAAGCAGGGTGTTAGGGTTAATTAAGCCTTAACCTGTTTTATAAGCACATTGGCAGGCATTTACCATTTGATAAAGTTGTCAAAATCATATCACAGGCGTCACTTATGACTTCAACCAAGGACAAGAAGACCTTAACCCTGCTGTGACCATAGTTGGACAACATTTTCGTACCTTTGAAGTTCGGTAATATGTAACAGCCAGCCATAAATTGAATAAATAATGGTTTTATACAAATGCACCGTAAACATGACGCATATAGCAGTAGGTTACACTAAAAGAAATACATGTGAGGTGATACAGGCTATTCACGGTAAAGTGAGCAATTTTTAAGGCCCCCCCCCCAAAAGGCATTAACCACTAATAAATATATCTTATTGGGGCCTGAGTCATTACAGTTTGAGGGTGCACTGTGTTTATCGGTTACAGTGTAATGTTTATATTAAAAAGCAACAGGAAGATGTTAATTGGAGGGAAGGAAAAATGTAAAAGGTCCTTAAAAAGTGCTCACTTTACCATGAACAGCCTATATAAACAAACACCATCAGCCTAACACGAGGCCATGTTAGCACGGCAACTCTTAACAACCAATCATACATTGCAAAAAATCAAGGGGTATATTATTGCACCGATAACAAGGCGTACATAGTCGATGGTTGCTTTAAAATACACGCACACACATTAAGTTTTCATTAAAACACGCATTAAAAATGTAACCCCGTCAGCCTAACATGATGGTCCGGGGGACTCGACCTGTACATGAAGAATCAGTCACGGAACAACATAATGTACACAAGTGCGCCGCGAGTACGATGTCATATCGAGCTGCAATTATAAGAGAATACCCGATGACTTCGCAGACCATAACAGTGATATCAGTGTTGCTATCGCGTTAAGAATCTTAGTAAAAGCCAAGATTCTCGGCGACATGAAAAAGAACGAATGCTCACAGAAATCAACCTCAAAAAAGTCTACAATGCGACAACTGCGACAATGCAACCTATACATTTTGTGACTTGTAAAGACGGCGTTCCTTTTTTTTTTTTTTTTCCCACAAAACGAAATGGATTTATACCATTCGTCACGCAAGAGAGACGACATAGCTACAGTATGCGCTGTTGCAAACATATGTAAAAAATTAATTGTAAAATCAAATAGGTAAAAGCAGTTTAGCAGTGGGAGCGTACCACTTCTGGCCCGCTTTCGCCCGTACAGACATCGGGTGTACGTGATTACTCTAAGAGAAGTCTTTGGTCAGAGCAGGAAATTTTGCTGGGACATTGTGTGTCCATTTATTCAATCTGGAGAGAGGGTGACGATAAGGACGAAGATACAGACCGCAGACTCTCCGATCCCGTTACGCCCTTCAGTTCATGCTGTGATTGGTCGTTGGTTGACGCAGACTATCAATTATGAGTTGAGTTACTTTTATGAACATAGTCATGATTTCCAAACCATTAAAGCTGTAGTCAAATTTATAATATACACACCACCCCGATGTAGATAAGAGCAATGGGGTCTAATGTGCAATAAGTCCTTTCATTTATAAACTAGTGTATAACCACTCGGGGCATAAAATACAACTCAACAGTTACCTTAACACAGGGCATGTTTAAAGTATAGCATGTCTGCATCAGACCCACACAAACTTATAAGCATGGCATTCGGGCACTTAACCCTTTGAATACTTACCCTTTTGAGCACTCGACCCTTTGAGCACTTAACATTATTTTATTTTCGAATTTAACAAAAATTTATTTTCGGGTTATATTCCTGCTTAGAGTAAGTCATATAATGTTATTTTTGGTTTACTGGGTTCGATTCCCAGGCAAGACACTTAATATATTATTCATTGAATGACATGAGTAAGATAGGAAAGGGGAATCGTATTTACTTACACAATCCCGCATATAGTCTCGTCGGAGAGAAAGTGAGACGCCACACAGCTTACAAGAAGGGATATGGTCCAATTGACCCTGCTGCCCTGTTAGATGCCGGGAGCGAAGTATATGATTTAAATTTAATGACTTTGGCTTCAGCAGATGGGAAATTATTGTCAACTATGCTTGTAAGATAGCTTGGGGTGTCTCGACATTACTACCCTGTTCAACATCGGAGTTGATGTGTATGATATGAATTTGGTCAGTATAACTCTGGTGGGTAGGAAATGGCAGCCAACTATGCTTATACGAGGGCTATTGGCATAATTGATCCTGCTGCCCTGCTCGTCCCTGGGGGGTTATGCCTATGCTATTATTTGATGACTACAGCTTCGGTTGATGGGAAATGGTGGGCAACTATGCTTATAAGAAGGCTTAAGGCGTCTTGGCCCTACAGCAGTGATGCTATGTTCTAGCTGGCACGAACTGTAGTTTGGTGGTGGGAATCTAAGTTTGCGAGTGGTACTAGGGAAGATGGCAGGGTGATCGACATGCATGTGATTAGCATAAGTGTAATTAGTATATGTACAATTAGCATATGTATAATTGGTATAGGCATCCTTAGCATATGCATACTTAGCATAGGTCGTAAAATATATGCTTAGAACAACGCGAAGCATGATGTTGCATGACAGGGCAATGAACTCGGAACACTATTGAGACAAGATGGATGGAACTAGCATGGAATGATAGAGCGTGAAGTATTTGTAAATGATTGCACTATGCGGCTGGCTGTTGCACAATTTTTGCCGCATTCCCCCATGTTGTGCTCGTGCCAGCCACATTGTGTAAAGTACATTTTTTGTGGGAAATTTGGTGATTTCGATTGACTTCGGGAAATGTTGCGGGGAAAATGGAAAATTTATGTGTTTTGAAGGGAAAAGTGGCTATTTCGAAAAGGGGGGTGGGGAGAACGAAATCCAATATGGTCGCTGTAGTTCCCCGGCTCTCCAGCCAGGTGCTAGTTGTCCCAGATCTCACCTTTTCGTTCTACTCATCAGATGGATCCTCGTGAATAGTACTGTGTGATGATATCACGTGGTGTAACGTCCACCTAGGTGCACTGAGAGATACCAAATACATTTACTTGGACGTATTTGTTCACAATGAACAATATTTTGTTCTCCTAACTAATGTGCTCTTGCTACAAACATCTGCACGTGTTCTTTTGTATCAAATATAGCATTTAGTACTTATTCCACACTACTATTTGAAAGAACGGTCATGTAATGGGTTTGGTTACCATCAAAAAAGAAAAATCAAGGTAGGTACAAATTTTGTTTGGAGTGAATAAGAATTTTGTTAACTTGGAACTATCATAGAATTTGTGCCGACAACAAAATAAGCTTGATCCGATACTGTCCTTCATTTGTTTGGATATAGGGTAATAGTGATTTGGTTGCCTTAGTTCAAATTGAACGCTCGAGAGTTTGTTTGCTATCCTAATTGTCACAAAAATTATAGCGTTCGTTAGTGCACTTATTGATTCTTAGTAATGGTATAGACAATAGTAATGAAATGATTTCAACAAGACAGAAAACTAAAACTATAAAAGCAGAAAATATTTAGCCAGTGGCTAGTCAGTGTTGCACGGTCAGTCATGTTTAGTAGTTGGCAGTTTATTGCTCTCTTGTGAAGGTGTTGTGGTGTGGCGTGTCTGCCAGTTGTTCCCAGCTGCTTTACTGTGTTGGTGCACTATTACTGAGCGCCCGCCTTGTGTGTGTGACTGGCAAATGCTGTTCATGATAACGTGAGCACTTTAGAAATTATCCTTAGAAAAAGTCACAGCCCCAGCATGCATATATTTTAATGGGCGCACTGAGTGACATTCACCCAGTAAAGTTGGTAACGATGTATGTAAAGTAGTTCCGTATCTTTAGTCGAATAAAAAGTGTTAGGTAACCATCTATGAATGACGTAAATTATTTATTTCGTTTCCTGTATTTTTTATGCATCGAAGTGCAAAAATGAGAAGATTTGTTACATGTTTGCTTTTCTAATAATTTCACAGTTTTACTTGCCCGACGCATGAATAAAGTGATGAGGAGCACGACAATGTTAATCTTACATAAGGCGGAGGAATACACCACGTGTATACAAGTAGATCTAGAGCAGGTCTTTCAAAAGTGCTCATTTTACCGTGAATAGGCTATATAAATATCACTTCCACGTACATGCACGTCACAGTCAGTTCAGCTGTATTCTCTAACAACATACTTGCATGTTTGAACATTACATTTTCAATCAAATATAAATGCATATAACTTTTTACACAATTCCCCAGTTATGTTTACATATAATATATAATGTTGTTTAATGTATAATGTTATATGTTTTTAATAAAATAATAATTATATATATTTATAATGTGTGTTCATTTAATATATGTAATTAACATGCATGTGCGGTAATTAGATAATGTAAAATAATCATTATATTGACTGCAGCTGTACACATATCCCAGTAAGTAAATGCTCAGGGTGTACAGATTTTTTCCAGTAAAGTTAAAAAACAATTATCTACAGATTTTTTTACTCTTGGCCTATTAAATATTCAAAAGGAAAAAAATAGCATACATGGTAAAAAAAAATTGCGTTTTTAGTGGATTTCTGAAGAATTTCACTTGAGGAAAGGAGAAAAGTATAAGCTGCATTAATAAATCCATTGGATTACATCTTGTGTTATAATATCCTATTGTGACACATCTACTTTGCGAGAAATTTAGCCTCCACGAATGTATATCGCAGTCTTTGGTGAGCTTGTCTCTATGCTTACTTAAGGTTAGACATGTCCTTGCATATTAAAAACTATTTACTAGGTATGCCCCTTAACTGAGATGTGTATACTATAGTGTGCCGAAGCACAAATAATCGAACACAAACGATTTTCAACTCTTGTATTTAAGCAAAATATGTTTATAATAATTGGTAGCACCATAGAGGGATTTCAAACCTCTTCCGATTAACTAAAGCTGGAAATCACAAACATTTCCAGAATCCTGATAATTCACGATTATTACAAGTTTAACAAGTTTATTAAAAATGTAGAAAAAAAACTCAATAAATTTATCTGCCAAATTGATAATACTTAAAATGTGAAATGCAATTACACTTAACATTTTAATTCAATGGTTGAAGACTTTTAAAAATTGAAAAAACACAAATAGTTTGATTAGAGTTTTAATTCTGAGTAATCGGAAAATAGGAGAGCAGCCTAAAAAGCCAAGTAAAACCTCCTTTTATAAAATATTACAGTAAACACAACCAGTCGGCACAAGTATCGGCCCGATACCGATGCCTTCGGCAACTGAGGTTTATATGAAAGAATATAGTCATCTGACAATGACATGTCTTTTTTTTTGACACAGATTGCTAGATGTTACAATAAAGACAAAGACCCGGTGTATTGTTTAGGGTAACAGATGGATATCACCGAAATTATGTCGACACGATATGTCACAGCAAACATGTTGCCAGCATTTGAAAAACAATTTTGAGCCGATTCCGTTACAGTATCTTTGTCTTGTCGGTCAGCATGCAAACATTTTATTGATTCTGGCCCAGTACCATTTTAGTGACAAGGCTCTTTATCATAACACAGATATTTATATAATATACTTTTGCTGGCAATCTGTTGAAAAGTGTTTTAAATAGGCAAGAAGTTGGCTAGCTGTTAATAGCACAATGTTTATTTTTGAGACTGTGTGTTAGCCGTTAGGATAAAGACAACGGCCCACTGTATTATTTAGGATAACGGATGGATATCACCCAAATTATGTTGGCATGATGTCTCGTAGCCAACATGTCAATACCTAAAAGAATATTCTTGGCTGATTCCGATACAGAATTTTTATCTTTTCGGTAAGCTTGCCAACATATGATTTATTCTGGCCCAGTAACGTTTTCGAGACAATGGCTATGTATGGTACATGTGTAGTAAATAATATAATGTTTATTGGATCTACAAAACCACATAACCTACAGTTTTAATACATGTAAATACAAATAATAGGCCTACATATTGATTTACAAAAATATAAAACCCCAAGAATCCTTTGACCTCAAAAAACACAAAAAAAAAACCTTAAAAAATTACAAAAACTTCTCGAAAAATTCCAAAATACAAAATCTATTAAAAATAATTAAAAAATTATTAAAAGGATCCTCAGAAATGACGCATTTTCTCCACAAATGCTGACAGGCATCAGCGACTCCGGTGACTGGGATCAGTGACTCCGAGCCAAATGACCGGAATCAGGACCTTTGACCGTGATCTTTGATCTTGATAATGCAAAAATTCTAAGAAATCTAAAAAAAAATCACAAGTTAAAAATAGATTTTAAAATTTATAAAAAAAAAACCTTTCTAAAATTTTTATTTAAAAAATTGTTCTAAAATTAAAAAATCGTTAATTTTATTTTTATAAAATTTTATTTAAAAAATGTTTTTAATTACAAAGTTTTTAACCCTGGTGGCCTTTTCTCCCTAGGAGTTTCCCCTCTTTTCCTAAGAGATTTCCCTTAAAAATAGTTTATAAAAATTTATTTAAATACATTTCCTGATGTCTCCCCCCACACCACTAATTACTCACCAATGTCCGAATCCAGCAAACGACTGACTCCCTCGCCTCCACTCCGCTCACCCTAGGAGTTTCCCCTCTTTTCCTAAGAGATTTCCCTTAAAAATAGTTTATAAAAATTTATTTAAATACATTTCCTGATGTCTCCCCCCACACCACTAATTACTCACCAATGTCCGAATCCAGCAAACGACTGACTCCCTCGCCTCCACTCCGCTCACTTATACTCATTTCGCCATCTTGATTTTTTTCATTCGTCATTATTTTACTTGCTACTGGTGGCAGCCATCTTTGTTTATGTTACTGGATGCCACCATATATGTTTTTCGTTCATTTGTTTACATGCTACTGGAGGCAGTCATCTTTGTTTATATGTTACTGGAGGCCACCATATTTGTTTTTTCGTTCGTAATTTGTTTATACATTACTAAAGGCCGCCATATTGGTTGGCGACCACTATCTTAGTAGGCGATGACTATTGCAATTTTCCATCCTATGTTAAAAATTTTTTTTCGAATAAATGATGTAGTTACATGCATTAAGCATGACTGATTACATACTTAATTAATTAAATATTTTTAATGAATATTGTTGCTATTAAAAACTTAATGGCCAACATGAGGATACAACACACAAAACTTAAGAAAAACATATAATTTTATAATAAATTATTATAATTTTGTAAATACTTTTTCAGAAGAAAGCACTTCATCAAGCAAATATTTAAGTATGTCTAAAAGATTGTTGGGATCTTCGGTAAACATATCGTCAGTATACTCGATGTCTTGTGTCTTCTTCACATCACTTGTCGAAGGAAACTCGTTGGGAAATGTGTGGGACCGTCGAGGGAATAATCATAGTCTTCTACACTCTCACTGCCGTCATAGTCATAATTATCAATGCTGTCTCTATGATTGTCTTCACTTCCTGCCGCATCCTCAATATCTAGTTTACATTTCTGTGTAGCAGGAGTTGTATGTTCATCAGTATTTAGAGCTGACGACCGTTTATTTTGAAGTTTTTCGACTTCACACGAACATTTTGTAAGTGTACCTTCCGCACAAACTGTGGCGTCATTATCGTCTGCGGAAAGGGCACCTATAGATATAGATATAGCAGGAGGTATTGATGGCATCACTTGCTGGTTCCCAGTAGACGAACCCTCCCGACAGACTTCGATGAACTGATCGAACCCACGTCTGTACCTTCCCCTATGTAGCAGACAGTCCTTAACGATCGTCAAAAATCCATATTTCTCTTTCCAGCACAAGGCACACATATCTTTAAAATCTGATATAGGCATATCCGTATTAACATGATCATCTTAAACATGACGTAAATTCGTATCGTCCATGTGAAACAGCACCAACATGTTTGAACTGTCGCGAAGCAGATGTTTAGGTATGCGCGAATAAGTCTGGCCGAAGTACACAGTCAACGTTCGCATGTCGACCAATGCTAAAGTATTCTTGAAAGCAAGTTTGTTTCTCGCAGGCAATGTCGTTGAAGACAAATGTCGAGTATCGCAGTGCTTCGCTCGGAGGTACGACGTGGCATGGACTCCACAAGTGGACGGAATACATCTGGAGATATATTAAGCCATGCTGTCTGAATAGTTGCCCAAAGATTCTTGGTATTTCTAGTTGCAGGATCGTGGCTGTGAATGGCTCTCTCCGCCACGTCCCATAAATGCTTGATTGGGTTCATGTCCGGGGAACGTGCTGGCCACTCCATTCGCTGGAACTCTCCAGAATGCTCTTCGAACCAGTCCTGGATATCCGCAGCTCGAGAAGACGACGCATTACCCTGTTGGAACATCCCATTGTTGTCAAGAATACTGAAGTCCATGAACGGCTGTAAAAGGTCACTAAGGAGAGTTTTGTAGTAGTTACAATAGAGTTTTGTGGGTACATGGACAAGTGGACCCAACCCGTGCCATGTGAACACACCCCACGCCATTAAGGAACCACTACCAGCCTGCGCGGTGCCTTGTTGACAACTGGGATACGTGGTCTAATTGGGAGTGCGTCATATCCGAACAACCTGTATTGTGACTCATCAGACGAGGCCACATGTTTCCAGTCCTCCAGGGTCCAACTAGCAACCTCACCAGCCCAAGTGAGGCGTTGTGCCCAGTGTCTTGCTGGTAACAGAGGCACTTTGGTAGGTCTTCTGATTCCATATCCCATGGAAGATAATGCACGGTGCACAGATCTGCAAGGTACACGTCTGACACCTCTTGTATTGAATGTGGCTGTGATTTGAGCAAGTGTTCCTGCTCTGTTAGCACGGACAATTCTACCCAACCTCCTCCGGTCACTATCGAGTAACTTTGGACGGCCACAGTGGATCATAATGCCTTGATTTTGATATTCCCTGTACACATGTGACACCATGGATCGAGGAATATTGAAAGTTTCCACATCTTATGACATTGAATGTCCCATCCTTCTGGCACCCACAAACATGCCCCGTTCGAACTCTGATAACTTACGTCGCCTTGCCATGAGCTTGTAAACAACAGATAATGCGAATGACCTGACGACTTGTTCACAACTGAGACTGGTTTAGGCCGTGCAACGTCGTTCTGCAGTGATGGAGTCACGAGTAATTCAGTTACATAGTGCTGTCCCATGACTTTTGTCATGTCAGTGTATTTAACCCTCTGTGCCCTTTGTGCATTGAAAAAAATAATTTTGTCCAGTTTCTCAACTTTTGTATGTTTTATAAGTTGTGGTTTATAAGGATACATGTCACAGAATCACGTGGAAATAAAACTAAACCAACCAATTAAAGAAATTTATTATGACTATTAACAGGTATTTAAATTCTGAGTTATCTACAAAAATATTGGCGATATAATGTAAACAGGTGAAGAAAAATTATAACTATTTAAACCAATTAGTCCTTTTTTTTTTTTTTTCGCGCTGTACTACTATTCTCGAAATAACAGTATAGATTGTAAAGGAAATTAAGTTAGAAATTAAATGCCGATTGTTCAACATTTTTCGCGAATCTGTTTCCTGTTTTTTAAACTTTGTGAAACATGCTGCGAAAGTTAAGAGCTCTTATTTATTGAATCAACTTATATTGTAATTTCTTACAAAATGAAACTTGCCATTGTAAATAAATTAATATAAAACTTGCTTAGTATTAATCTCTTAAATTTTTATATTTTCGAAATTTTAGAATTGTTTTGAAATATATATATTTTTTTTTTTTGCATTTTTAAACAATGATCTTTAAATAAACAAATCTAGGGAAACAGTTTATATAAATAAAAATAATATTGTGTGTTATATGAACATACCCACACACAGCTTCTGGTTATGAAGTAAATAAAGAAAGCTGGCAGTATTAGGTCATTATGGAGTAAGCACCCTTTACAAGGTTGTCGGAAGTGCTACAGAGAAACTATCCTTGCCAGACACAGCGAGGATGTATGCTCTCTCTTTGTTCCGGGAACACTGTTAGGACGACTTCGACTACCATTGTAAATTACCAATTATACATAAGCCGCGTCCGAAACGGCCAATTTGGGGAATTAGGGTTTAGGAATTTAGGGTGGATGATTTCGAACGGCTTGAAACAGCGCTGCATGCGACAAAGATGGAAACTACAGGCTTGTGGGATTTCGACGTTATTTTGTTTTGACAGCCTATGAATAACCTCCTTGTTTTGTGAGAAACTGATCATATTTCTTTCTAGCCGATATTAATCGTCTAGTGTTTTCGTTTCCTGCAATTAAAATTCCATTTCAAATAACAACCGAACTTTTTTTTTTTGGCAATTTTAAAACTACATACGACTTTATTTTAAAATTACTTTTTACTTGCATACGAAATAACACGTAGATCCCTGATTTTCCCTCCTTTTTTTGTTACGTGCATGTATTGCGCAGCGTTTGAAGAACACTAGAATATACCGACGTGTTTCCACCACAACGCAGGAAATGTAACGTAAAAAAATTGCAACAGGCGAATTTACGGACCAATTTGGCCATTTAGTGCGCTACTTCACGTCAGTAAATTTCAACCCTAAATCCCTAAATATTTAGTGTCTAAACTTGGGTCACGTGGTCGATTTAGTAACCTAAATATTGGTCTCGTATCCGTTTCGGACGCGGCTATAAGCACCACCAGTCAGTGTGTACGTCGAAACACAGTGGAGTGTTTCTCATCCAGTCCTCGTTAGGTCAGGTTCGACAATAATGAACAGAACTGTAGTAGTTACTATTGCTATAGACTACTCATTGTAACGTGAGCACTTAAGGCCCTTCCAAAAGGCATTCATCACTAATTTATATTTTATATTGACTTACATGCATTAACTTTTGAGGGTGGTGAAATGTATACACTGGGTTTATTAGATACATGGTAATGTTTATTTCAAAAAGTGGCGGGAAGGTGGAAATAAATCGAAAGGAGAAAATTAGCGCGGCCTTAAAAAGTGCTCACTTTACCGTGAATATCCTATACACACAACTCGTGCGATGTACAGTAACTCGCTGTTCCAGCCATAGAGTAAGTAATGTGTATACCAGACTGGCAACAACAATGTTATTGAACGGTCGCTAATTTTTTTTTGCATTCTCCACGCATACCACCTTACTTGGCACAATTACTGCATCACTTCGAACTACGAAGTTGGCGCTACTGAGTACTTACAGCGCTCCTGCCGGATATACCTTGAACTTCTTAAAACTGCAGTACAAATATTATTATAATCACACCTACCGTTCAATATATTTAGGAAATTTGAACACTTGTTGACCACCTTCAACAGCGGAATAAAATGAATTATGGTTGGAATCAGAAAATTACGATGTTCTGCCGAGAATTACAATCAACGCATTTCAGAAATTCAAACTTACTCTGTCGTTACGCTAACGTCAACAACAACGATATGGCCAGGCAACATTTAAAAAATATAGGCAACAATTTTTTTCTGAAATCTATGAGAATGCATTATTATTATTTTTTTAATGTATACAGTACTTAGCTCCCGCAGTGTAACAAGTAGGGTATCAGGATATTTCTTTATAATGAGGGTATCCGTGGAGAGTGCCTGAAAAAAATAAGCGACCTGTTGTTCCCTATCCTGTGAACCACCCCTGTTTCCAACAGCAGTGTCGTTGCTGTCAGAACGAAACGAAGCAGCGGCGCAGTTCTGTCGGGACAGGGACGTGAAGAACAGAGAAGCAGTCAGTGGGATCGACACAGATAAGCTGGGTATTAATCCAGCACACCTTATCAGACGTGACGTAGCTTGAGACGACTAAGTGACGAGCTGCGCGATAAGACGGCAGATCTCCGGAAGACGGACTGTCTGCGATACGTCATCCATCACTACGTCTTTATGCGTTGGGAAATTTCCGTGAAATTGTATGCGTATAAGGGCGTATCTCGGGAAATAAATGTTCCGGGAAATATTACTTTTTCCCACAAAAAGGTAAAAACCAATTATCCAAGGCCGCGTGCCTTTGCTTTTACCGTATTAAAGAGTTAGTTTTAGTTGGAGCTGCGCGTCCGATGTCAAGAAGCGAGGGAGCGATACGGGCGACACTAATACGCACAGCTAGTGCCTCGTCGCTCCTACGCGCATCGCGTGCAGTGTTTCCGGCGTAACGCTGTACTGAGTAAATTAGATATGTAACATACGGGGTTTTATTACACGCGATGAAAGCCCACTGATTAAACTACGTCCGTATGTTTGTACTTTTCTCCTGCCGCTTAAGGAAACTGCATAAGCAAACTTTAAAAACGCGATATTTGACCATTTTCACGAATTTTTTCTCCAAGAATATACTAAATATGACAAAAATAAAACAATAGGGACATAAATAATTGTTTTTTTTTTTTTTTTTGCTGATGAAAAGTCGTATTTGCAGAATATTTATTTACCGAGATATGCGTATTCGCGCAAACAGTTATTTCAAAAAAAAACCTGCAGGTCCATATAACTCTTAAGTGTCGTGAAAAGGTAAATCGCGTTTTTAGAGTCTTGCCTGCGCGCAGTTACCTTAAGTGATATAAGCTGTGTACAACTGTACGCGTGTAGTTAAATGTGTGGGCTTTGATCGCGTGTAATGCAGTCCGTCTGTTATACAGATCTAACTGGAGTACAGAGAAACGACTGGAAACACTGCGAGATAGTTCAGCAGCGTCCTTCGTGCCCGAGCGGCGGGACGCACGCTGCCTGTGGCTCCCTCTTGAAGAAAGCGAAGTATAGTCCATTCCCCATTGGAAGCAACTTTCTCGGAGCCCTGCTGAAGATCTACTTGCAGGCCCGTTTCCTATCCTTCCGCCACATGTAAACAAAAATTGCCATGTGACTTCCATGTAGCATCTGTCGAAATCAATGTTTACATTCCATTGTGTGTGTGTGTACATATGTTCGTATACTTTCGCTACACCTAAAAATAAACATTGAAATGTGACTTCTACTTTTATACCTGTCAAATGTGTTGTTTACTGTTTACAGCTTTTCAAATAATTCTGTCATATTCCAAAAACCATTCTGTACGAATATTCACAGTTTAGGCCTCTGACATTATTTAGGTCAGCTTTATGGCGTTTTAAGAATGCCTGAATTGAAGACAGTTCTTACGGTTATTTTACATTAACATATTTGTTTTCCATGACGTAGCTCAATACATGTAATGCACGTTAGTATTTTGCCGCGACTGTGTTTAACACTGTTACAACTGCGAGGTAAAGGTCTGTACTAATTGTAATTATACTTTTGTTATTGATATGTGTTGGGTCATTTATTTAAAAGGACGGCCTCAGTTGGAATAAATATTAAAACGTAGGAACAACCAGTGAAAAAGGCACATTAAATTCAAGCACGCAACTCGCGTTGCTCATTTTTGTCATACAAACTTTAAAAGATAGCAGTGAACATGCACACAAATAAGCCTACTATAACTTTTATTCCGCTCATATTTCTATGTATTGCTACTTACTGTTTATTAGGTTTATTGAAATTTATCGGGCTGGGCTTAGTATTTTTCTTCTGGGATTGTGGCAAATTACGCAACAGGACTGTTTCAAACCCCCTAGGGCAAAGGTACAATGTTGTGATAAATAAACAGACGTGGATGTAAATAAATAATTTCGTCATAAAAACAGTTCACATTTACAAGTTCATATCAAGTATTTGAAATCACGCACACACACAGATCCAGCGTAGCAATCACCACGCAGCCACGCCACGCTATTTCACACGGAGCGGTTAACGAAACACACCATAACAGTATGTTTATTACTGTCGTGGAAACAGATTTATCACAACATCGTAACTTGCTTCGGTATGTTTAAAAAAAAAAACACAAAGTCTACAAACGTGATGTGGTAATTTGAAGTATGTTAAGAAGAAAGTATAATTTACACTTCGTTTGGTAAAACAGCAACACGCCATGTCATGGCTCGCCACGTCTGCCAACTTCACTTTGTTTCTGCCCGCCATCATATCTAAATATATTAAAATACATATTCAAACATTAAAATCTCTTTTCAGTTGTAAATTACAAATTCAAAAATCATTGTTTTGCTGTAATAAGTATGAAATATGCTACAATTGAAAACATAATTCCTTGCTTACTAGCGAAGTGAAATTTCCTGAGTGTGAAAGAGACGAAGAAAGAGAGAGAGTGCGACAAGCCTCGCCAGCAGACAGTTTTTCAATTGCTTTCTCTCTCGATAAAACAATAACGTTCCATTACGGCTTACTCACGATATTTTCCGCTGTTATTTTAAACTGTAAAAAAGAATTATGTTGCCATCGCGGTTACTTGAATATTTAAATATTTCGTTAGGCACCATTTAATTTACAATTAGTATACTACAAAATGAGGTTAAAATAATATTTTAACTGTGAACTATTTCTTACCGGTCGTTGCCAACACGTCGCTGCTCTCGCTGTTGTTAATTCACATTTAAAAAAGAAGTAAATATTACAATTTATAGAAGATATTAAGGTATAGGTTCACTTATTCAATAATACAGTACTCTAAAAGTTAACCTCAGTGTTATATATTTGTGGAATACGGGTTATTGAAAAAAAAAAAAAAAAAAAAACAGGTTACATGTTATGCCTAGAGTGTTTTTTCAAAGGTTGATTTTCAAAAGTCGCTTCCAATCGGGAATGGACTATACGTGCAAACTACTGTTAAAGGCTATTCACCCTCGTACATTCCAAGCCTCCAGGCCCTGACAGTATTGGCATTGAAATAAAAAACAATTAAGCCTATAAAAGTGTTGGTAAATGATGATCCACAACATGATTCTAACATACTAGTGCATGCGGTGGCTGTTAGTACGATGTGCGTGGTTTAGTCATATATACACACATTAAATTGGATTTTGAGTAGCATACTTATACGTAGGCTGTGAATAATTTGCAGATTGTGGCATCGTGTATTAGTCTCCAAGGGAGGTGGCTGGAAATGTAGTAATTGAATGAGAGACTTTTGCATGTTTCCGCAATACGTTAGGCCTATGTATAATTTCTGCGTAATATAAAAGTAAATAATTTATAATTTAAAGTTTTTTTTTTTTTTAAATTGGCTAATTAATACAGATTTACGTTTTGACATAACTTATGTTTACAAGACCAATATGGCTACCGGAAACAAACACATGCTTGAAGAATGAGGGGACGTAACTGGCTACAAACGCGAGTCTACGGCGTCCCCTGAGTCGAGCTGAAGATTGCCGAGCTCGTCCGAGCCGAGCCGAGCCGAGCCGAGGACAGACAGTCACAACCACACAGCTCCCATTTAAAATACATTGAAAAAAACTTATCATAATCATTCTGTTCCAGAAGCTAAACTTTTTTAAAAGAAATTGTAACAAGGCAGATGTGTGGCTTCAACATCTTCGGAATCAGTTTTATTGTGTTCATGTTGCGGAGACTCGCAGTTGAGCACGGCATGCCAGTCCCTACTGCAGCGGTGATCATCCACATGAAACAATATTGCCGGCGTACCAGAACTTCGGTCTTCGCCGTATATGTAACAGAGATGATGTGGGCTGGTTCTAGTCTTGTACGCATGCCCCGGCATTGCTTGTACACTTGTAGGTCACGTGGTACGCCTAACACCCTGTGAAGGCGTTTGTTTACATTTAAATTTTAAACAGACTCATCACTTTATATAAATGAAATACTTTTAAGTCAGACAAATATATTCTATTTCCACTCGAATTATGTTAGAGTAAGTATACAAACATACCAAGAACGTACTCGCAAAGCCAGTGGTATAACATCGAATGCCTTCCACGTTGATTTTATAGTGCCATTGGCATCAAATCGGTCCAATGTTGGACCACGGAAAGTACTGTGCAACTCGCATGTGCACTCTAGCTTATCTTCTCTCCATAGCATAATGCAAGAGGTTCTCGTGGGTCCAGTAGGTAGTGTGTATGTCGATTACCTGACACGTTCACGTTGATACAGACATAAATGACCTTCTCGTGATCTACAGATCTTACTCTGGCGATTGTAAAAAGTAAAGAAAATAATTTTTGTGGCCATCAACTTAAACACAGTGATAACCTACCGTCGTTCTTGTCATAGGGTAAACTCAGACTTCCCCAATTTCTTATTACAAATATGTACACAAAGGTTTGATGGACGCAATAAACTAAACTGAACTAAACCGCAAATTTGCGTCAGTTTGGGCGAGGCATAGCTCGTTGGCGCTTAAATGCAAATATTAAAAAATTATAACAGCTCGTGTCTACATTTACTTGAAAATACAAATTTACATTGCTGGTGATTAAAATTGTAACACCAAAAATTGCAACATTAAGAAGGACGTGAGCTATGGCGATCATCATACACAGGTAACAGGGTGACTTGCAGCTCGCTATGACAAATGCTGTTAACGATAAAATTAGCACTTTTGAAAGTTCTGCTCAAGATATGCTCGCATGTACGTAGTGTATTCTTGTAAGATTGACATTGTCATGGACCTTATAACTTTATTCATGCGTCGGCCATGTCAAATCGTGAAATTATTAGAAAAGTAAATATTTTACAAATATGCTAATTTTTACTCTTAGATTCATTAGAAAAACACAAAGCGAAAAGAATAATTTAAATTATTATAAATGGTTACCTAACACTTTTTATTCGACGTTATGGTACGGAACTACTTCCCAGCCATCGTTACCAACTTTACTGGGCGAATGTCACTCAGTGCACCAGTTAAAATATATGCAGGTAGCGGCAGTGACTTTTTTCTAAGGTTGATTGTAAAAGTGTTCACTTTATCGTGAACAGCCTTTATGGGTACAGTATGTCCCCACCACAGACGGTAATAACTGCTGCTACACGACGCGGCATTGAGAGGAAGAGACCTTGGATGTTCATCTGGTGGGATAGGCCAGTCGTCTTCCGGCGGCCAATGACCACACGTCTTCGGGGGATGAGAGATCTGGTGAACGCGCAAGCCAGCGAAGCAGTGTGACATTGCGATCGTCCAGAATCCGTCGGACGATGTTGTACCACGTGCATTGTCCTGATTGTACAAGTCCCGAGAGTGACCTTGAAGGTGGCAACAACAGGCTTCAACACCTCTGCGATGTAACAGTTGCGCTGGTACGACGGTGGGTAAGTGAACAGATTTGGGTGGCTCTAAACATCGAGGTGTTGACGAGGGTGACGCAAGGTAAGCGTGGAGCAAGGACGGGGGAAACCCCCGAGAAAACCCCCCCCCCCCCGACCAGCGGCGTCGTACGGCACGATTCCCACATGCGATACCGCCAGGAGCCGAAACCGTTTCGCCTAGGTGGTAGGCGAGTGTAGTCTAACCACTAAACCACCGCGGCCCCCGGTATGACGCGCCTGCCAAGACATGGATGCGGCCGTGGTGCTGCAAGAAGTACCGGCATGCGTCGGAGAAGATGACTATTCGTCCCTCCAAGCCCTACTTCCCGCGCACTATTGGCCGCCTGTGGACAAGACGTCCTTGTGATCAAGATGGCGGTGAACACAGGACTCAACTCCTGAGCTCCGGTGTTCGACGTGGCTGCGCGGTTTGTGATCGCCACAGGTGGAGCAGACGTCTGTCCTCGCACTCCTTGCCCTTGGTGCGACGGGTCCTATGTTTTCTTCCTGTCCGTTCCTCCCCGACTCACGCTGATCACGCGTGGTCGCCTTTCTCCCAAGGCGAGAACATGACGCCGCGACCTCGGCCTGTGCAGCCTTCACTCCGTCGTGGTGAACTCGACGCCACAGGTTCTAGTGCACTAGTGTAAAGGCTGTTCACCACAAAGTGAGCACTTTTGAAATTAACCCTCGAAAAAATACCACTCTCCCTACCTGCGTCTTTTTTTTTAACGGACACACGCAGTGTCATACGTCCAGTAAAGTTGGTAACGACAGAGGGAATATAGTTCCATTTCTCAACGTTGAATCAAAAGTGATCGGTAAACATTTGTCAGTACAGTACTACAATTATTTATTTTTCCGTGTGATTTTGTTAACGCATGAAGTGTCTGGATTATATCATTTGTAAAATGCTCACTGTTTATTATTTTACAATTTCCCTTTACTGACGCATGAACAAAGTGATCATGTCCATGGCAATTTTGATTTTACATACGGCGTAAGGATACACGATGTGCTTACAAGTAGATCTTAAGCAGGGCTTTCATAACAGTCTAGCTCAGGTGCACTACTCGTGATTTGGTGGTTTCCGTGTTGTCATTGGTGTCTGCTTGCGAATCACGGATGTACAGTATCGAAGTAACGTAATTCTGATTGGTCAGTCAGGTAGGAGAATGTCTTCACAGAAAGACACGCCCGTAGAGTATTGAAATCTATCATGTGCGGAGATCTTTTCGCGAGATTCGGGTGTCCCTAGATATAGCACAGTGGCGAGTGAAGATGAAAAAAACACACTGAAGGAGTGAAGACACGCTGTACTTATAATGTTCTTACTAGTGTATATAGTCTATTAAAGGAATGACAGCACAGTTCCATTAGAACCTTTAAATAATTAACAATTCTATCACGTATATGAAATGATTTAATGCCTTTCGTCCGTCGAATGGCAGATTTCGGAAAGTTTTCAGTTTTTGTTTTGGTGTTTCTAGAAGCTGCTAGAAGTCCTGGCCACTTTTTCTTCTGAACGCATATAATTGTTGTGTAGCGCGCGTGAGATTCTCACTCGTCATAGCAGTTTCCACGTTAGACACAAATATGGTAGGGCAATATGGGGAAACTCGGGCTTTTTAACAATTGTCAACATGCGAGACACGCGCTACAACAGCGCTCCTAGCGGCTTGTACTGACGAATACTCGGGAAATTCAGATTTGCATGGCTCGACATGCGCGATTTAAGTGCAGTTGTCGTCTCGCAGTATTAAAACGTGTTGTTTTGCCGAATGTAATATAATAGTTGCTCATTCATGTTACTATGCCGTATTTTAAAATGTACTTAAAAAGCATAAATACTGTCACTTGAAACCAGGACAATCAGCTGTAACAGAATCATGTTACTGGGCACAGACTTAGATGTTGCAAGTTACAATGGACAAATGTTAATCCTTACTACTATACAAATGAGAAAGTGTGTTTGTTTGTCCTTTCACGTCAAAATAGAGCAACGGATCGACGTGATTTTTGTACAAAGATAGTGGGAGGTCCAGAGAGTGATATAGCCTACTTTTTATTCCAGGAAAATATCTCAAACAGTTTCAAAAAAGTGATGATCAGGGATGTCAATATTGGGACCGCGCGCGAAGCATCGTGTAGTCAATTATATGCAAGAGAATGGAATGCTAAACGGTATTTCATCTGTCAGATACATAACCGACAGCATTTATTCAGTAAATTCTTGAGAATGGAGCTGTCACTAAACTTATTTTTCTGCAAAAAAATCGGGAATGGACGTAATCAAAAATTTGTTTGGGCAGAAAAATCTCCAACTTATCTGTGTTTAATTAAAAATAGTTCTACTATAGTTCGTGATTTAACACTGTTTCTTTTATTAGCTCTATAAGCAGCAATATCTTTTAGATATATGAGATTAATCTCCCAACAAATTAAGTTGCCTAAATATTAACGTACTTATTTTTGAAGTTTTTAATCATTAAATTACCAACGAAATAGTGTTGACCAATTTCTATTCCTAACAGATGTGGTTTTTATTCTGCTTTCTTCTTTAGTAGACGGTATATTTTGGTTGGAAATACATTTCCAAGAGAGAAATATTTTGGGGAAATAAATTTTTACGTGATAAAAATGTATACTAAATTATTGTTTAAGTTTTAATTTCCTGAATTTACCACCAAGATAAATAAACACATATCCAGCGCGTTACATTTTATTTCAAAATGCGTATTCGTGTCTACAGAATCTCGTCAGAAGGCGGTGGCCCATCCGTCGGAAGTTAAAGTTTGAGATATATTTGGCAGATAAAAAAAAACGTGGCCCTGCGATTGGCCGAAGATCACGTGACCGCCTGACGGGTGCGACGGATGGTTGCGAGTCCACCTTTACACACATAAATCAGTTTTGTCGTGCAGTTATGTCACAACTACACTGCCTCAAGCGAAACACTGGCAGCCATGCTTCAACCATAAGTAATAAACATTTGACACCTCAGTCATTTCTTCATAATCTGATTGAACCAGTTATGAAATTTTGGGGGGCTGTAACCAATAATTATACACAGAGGACTATTCTGTAGTTTGGCAATATCTAGTGCCTGTTCATCAATAAAACAAAGTGCCTTTGTAGTACAGAGCATATGGGGGTTTTGGGTAAATTTTAATCGAAATGGGTATACTGTCAAATTTGTAACCGTACTAAAGGGACAGTTAAGTACGGAAGGGGCAAGACTATCGCCTCCTCCTCCCGTTCATTTCCAAATGCTGGTTTCATAGACACTAGTTGATCACTTCATCATTTAGCAGGTTTCTATAAATTATGGTAAACTGCTCACCTCACTCCTTTTAAAATGTTTTATTTGTACGTATTTGTGTAAAAAGAAACACACTCACCCTAATATATCGCAAATAGTGAGACTGTGTTCTAAGTTACCGTTTGGTACAATAGTATTTTAACATGTAGTGTTCACTTCGGATGCTATTAAGTCACTTGATCAGAAGTGGTTGCGATTTGGTAATTAATTTAGGATTTTAGTAAGTATCGTTCCATAGTAAAATATCAAATAAGTTATTATTTTACTTTACTAATTTGGGTCACGTTACCTCTTAGAATAACTATGAACAGTGCCTATGGAGAGTACCCCAATTAAATTCCGTAGAACTATTAAGTTTGATCATTACTCTGACCACGACACATTGTGTGTTCATACAGCACATACATGCACTGGAACACAACTTCCTACTTGAAACATCCATTTTCTTGGCTAGTGTAGATAATCCATGGAGGAAGCAGCAGCATTGGCTGCAAAATGATTACAGCTTTCAACAACACAAACATGAAAATGTACCATCGCCTCTGATATCATGTCACTTGAGTGACATTTGAGAGATCATAGATGAGCTATATAATTGAAATACTACACAAATTGCAAATAAGGTCTACTGTATTAAGGAGAGTATTTCAGAACATAACTAGATGGCAATCTTTCAGCATTTTGATCAACCATTTCCCCCATTTATTAATGCAATTTATGCCGTACAGCTGGTGCTAGGATGAAAATGCAATTGGTCAAAATATTTGATAGTACATACTAACGTATGTACTGTAACACCCATGAAAATATGGTTTTTATGCATACAATTAACTTATAATATTTTTCCTGTTCTTATTGCTACACATATTGTCATGCAAGAGTTAAGATAATATTTTTCACACGTCACTTATATGATTTCAACTGCCTATGTAAATGTTATTTATTTTTATTAATTGTATTTTTCTTTACACGTAAGATTTTTAAAAACTTAGACGTATGGTGGCAATAATATTTTTGTGTAATTTGGTAGGCTAGTTCATTTTTCATAGTGTATTTATTTTATTTAATTGATATTTATTTTTGGTGTGATCTCAATTTTGTAAGTCTTTCTACTTTTTATTATCCTATCTCCGTCCCGAGATCACGTATTCTTTGTTTTTTCTTCATTTAGGTCGTTAGAAGTGGTTCATGTGGGTGGTTTGAATAGTTTTTGATCCCTATTGGCCTTCAGGTTTAAATCCTGATTGTTGATTGACTGGCGGTATAAGCTTCCTTAAGCTAGCGTCAGCCTGCAGAGACTAACGCTCTCTTCGCTAGCAGCTTCCAACGACGTCAGACGTAGGGGAGGACCTCCCGTCTGAAGTGGACGGAGAAGTAGGCCTTTAGATTAGTTTTAGGGTGTGTAGACGTGTCCATGAACCAAATTTTAAGTAAATTTGTAACCAGCAATGCAGCTTGTGTCAATGGTCGCCCATTCGCTAGGTCAAGTGGCCAGGAGCTAGATAGTTTAAACACGCCGTCTATGTACGTGTAGAGCGGAGCTCCACGTATCTCCACTTTATTCCTGCTACGCCAAATCCTGCAAGAACATCCTACCTTCAATCCGCTTGGTGATTAAAAGATAAGTCTTACGAAAAAAATCTGACATTTTTATCTGGACCTAATTTTATTTACAGTTTGATACAACTCGATGTCCGTTAGCATCAGTACACAAGCGACGCCATCTTGACTTTCATAAGTACGTTAATTTCCATCTCACATACGCCCACTGCAAAACCTGTGATAAGAGTAGTTTCTACCAGAGGTAGACTGTTGAGTGAGAGCACAATTTGTTTTAACGTAAGATTTACTTCAGAGAACAGTTTAATTAATTTGATTTTGAAACCAGTGTATTCAGACTCTGGCAAGCTATGTCACGTAACCGTAAAAGGGTTCAAGTAGGCTAGGCATGACCACTTTTAGCGTTGTTAGGATAGTGTGTTGTCTTTATAGCTTTTCTCTTATTGCCATCAGGGTTTTTAATTATTTCTGATTTAAACTATTACACTACAAAAGGAAATGAAAAGTTAAATAAATTAAATATATTCTATTGTCGTTTTCTCTACTGTAGTGTCAAGTTAACCTCTTTCTTACCCAGGGTCTTACATATGTGTTTACTAGAGTTTTCAATTGTCTGCCTTATTTTGATGTACGTACATAAATGATGTACGTGCCAAATGCTAGTTCCTAGAGGGTGATAATGGTAATAAACTTGTCCACCTACCGGCCTAGGACTGCACCAGGCAATTATACAGAGGCAGCCTAGGTAAGATAACATCCTTCCCCACTGATTTATTGCAAGTCAGCTGTGCAGCCTGGTCACTCAAGTGTTATATGTATTATCCCATTGTTGCGTATGCTAATTCCACACCATACACAGCACATGTCTATTTGAATGTAATATGATTATATCTCATAATGGCTATCACAATGAAGAGGCCTTGTGTGTGTTATTCACAGCTCCCTACACACTATATTACATATTTATATGAAACGTAAGTTAATATTTCAGTATTCAAGCTATTAAGCCAATTTACTCCACCTAAGTTTTGCATTCATTAAGCACATTTAATTTTGTAATTCACTTTAAATAACATAGCTTATTTCCATCATGAACAACTCGCTTCTAATAACCAACCTGAACGCATGCTTTTTACGATAAATTTTACCACAGATTTTCGTATGCTTTATGACGAGAAGACTGGAAAATATGTTGCAGAATTCAAAAGCAGCTGAACTGAAAATAACTTACCTGGGTCATGAATTTAAAGTTACTTCCTGTTCAAATTCATGGCACTTGTTATTGTAATGCAATTTGCAAGTACTTTCTCCAATACTGTGATCACCTCAAACAAAAATGTGTAAATAGGCTAACATGTCAAAAGAAATGTGTGCATATCACTATAAGTGACTTATCTGCATTGCAGAATGTGGCAAAATAATTCATCGAAAAACACTTCATTTAAGTTAATACTATCGATGTATGCACAAAGTTAATACTATCGATGTATGCACAAAGTTAATACTATCGATGTATGCACAAAGTTAATACTATCGATGTATGCACAAAGTTAATACTATCGATGTATGCTCAAAGTTAATACTATCGATGTATGTACAAAGTTAATACTATCGATGTATGTACAAAGTTAATACTATCGATGTACGCACAAAGTTAATACTATCGATGTACGCACAAAGTTAATACTATCGATGTACGCACAAAGTTAATACTATCGATGTACGCACAAAGTTAATACTATCGATGTACGCACAAAGTTAATACTATCGATGTATGCACAAAGTTAATACTATCGATGTATGCACAAAGTTAATACTATCGATGTATGTACAAAGTTAAAATACTGAGTACTTCAGGGAGTAAATCAGAGGAAGGGAAATAAAAAAAATAATCCTTTTTTTTATTTGTAAAAAAAGTTTATAATATCAGTGAAATGTAACGATGACTCTCAGGAGTGAAATATTATTGTTTGAAATTTTTGTGCACAGTTATGTAAACAAATGTGAGTGTGGGTGGGGGGGGGGGGAATATTGCTACTACTTTTGATTGGTTTGGACGGCAACCCTCACCAACCGTAGACAACCTGATATCTCCAGTGCCGGGATTAGTGTCTGGTGTCAGTACATGGTGTTTAGCACACAGAATTAACTTATATGTACTGGCTGGAGAAGAATTATTCTCGCCACCGAAAGCTGTACTCAACAACTCTCCGCTCATTCAAATTACTTGCAAACTCAGCGTAGAGAAATTAAAAATATTTGCACAGTAAAACGGTGATGAGATGTAGACCTTAGGGTGTGTAAATGGTAAGCGACTACCTAGAAAGGAAACTGTAATAGTTTTCATTCAGTTGTTTCTTTAATAAATCATCGAAAATATTTGTTAGTTGGTGCAAATACAACCCAAATAACATAAAAATTAATATTCAAATACATAGTTTCTCAAATGTAAACAATAACGTTCCAAGTATGAAAATACACTGAAAAAGTACATAAACAATACAGATACGTACATAAACAAAATAAATGTGCTGAAAAATGGGCAATTCTTTAAAATGCGGGCTTTTCAAAAAAAAATCTCGCAAAGTGGTATAATTCCACTCTACTAATTATACAGAACACGAATTTACCAGGAGTATCAACATCTGACCAATAGAAACACCAGAAACGATAGTGGGGATGGCTATGATCAGGGAAATTGTGGGGTAAAATACGTGAAAAATATGTAAATAATGTAATATTTATTTATGAAAATGCATTAAATGGCAAAAAAAAAAAAAAATGAACCATACGTTAACTTAATAGACAATATTACCAATACAAGCTATAAATACGATAGTGGAGAGGGCTATGACATTGCGGGGTAAAAAAAAAAAATACAAAATATGTACCTTTCATTATAAACTTTTACCCCGTAATTCCCCTCGAGTTTATAGCACTCCCCACTGTCGTATTTCTAAATTGTATTGGTAACATTGTCAATTTAGGTACGATACCTAATGTTCAGTTCAATCCTTTTGCAATTAAATATGTTTTCATGAGACAATATGACAGTAATATTACAAATAGTACAGAAATATGTTAAATTGCAAAACACACACACATTATTTCTCAGGCAAATAGGCTACAGATGATGATAATTGATGGGGAAACTCCCAGTTTCGCTGATGCGCGACACTTCGCTTTACCACGTAAAACAAAATTGCCGGCGCGCCTTGAATCATTGTTTTAGGGGATTTACTCCCCTGCTGGCGCTGGGACTCTGGCACGGTACATAATGTTTGGCTAAGATGTAAACATTGTACGAGCAGTCACCGATACAATTAATTAAATTTATCCCTAGCGCAACTTGCTGAACTATACAAACACTTATAACAAGAGACTTCAGCCAGTTTAATAGACGAATGTGGAATTTGTAAACGTTGTTTACTTTTATTTTTCGATGGTGTCGCGCCAATAAAAACAAACCTGCCCCTTTCAGGTTAAAGGCCATCAAACTTCCCAACGCCCTTCAGTGTACAAGATTAGAAATAGCAGCTACAACACTCAAGTGACTTCGTTCTTGATCTCGTGGAAGCAAATTTGGGTTGCGAAAATCCCCTTTTCTGAAAAGGTTGGAACACATTATTCTCGTGTAGGTATAAACCGCCAGTCCCTTCTTTTCTTTATTACATCCAGGTCTGCTCTTACATTTCTGCACCCATTGCTTGCACCTAGGAAACAGTATTTAAGTAAATTAAGGTTTGTGTGAATGGAATTTGCAATGAAAACACACTGACAATAATAACACTAATGGTAAATGTTACTCACTACAGCTCGTGTACTTACCGATCTGCATCATTTGGAAATCTTAAAAAAGGACTTGGTTTAGTTGGTAACGTTGTAATTAGTGCAGCCAAAAACTAGACAAAACTTTCCGGCCATAATAAATAACCACTCGAGCGAAAAAAAATTGAATTAAAACTCATCCAAAATACTCAAAACTACCCATTCAATACACAAGTTGTCATCATCGTACGAACAGTACACACCGCTAGGCGCGCTGGCATCGGTGTCTTGCGTTTTTTCGGCTACTTTCCCACATTTGGCCGCCATGCACCCGTGGCCGCCGTGGCTGAGCGGTTAGCCTGCTCGCCTCCAACCAAAGCGAACCGGGTTCATTCCCGTGCTGGGACACTCCCGGATTTTCGCAAGTGGAAATTGTGCTGGACCGTGCCGTGGGTTTTCTCGGGTATCTTCCGCTTCCCCCGCCCCTGCATTCCGACGCTGCTAAGCTCTCATCTCATTTCACCCTCGTCGGCTCTCAATACCTCGTTTTAAAGAGCTACGCGATGCACCGCACAGGTGTGCGTACACCTTTACTTCCTAGTCCGCAATAACTTGTCCGCGGACGCCTCGTTGCTGATTGGTGCACGTGACTCTCTGACGTCATAGCTCGCCGTCCCAATGTCTCAAGATCATTCGCCAACTTCAATTTTCGTCCGCGGACGTTTTCCAAATTGTTTTTGTTTGCATTTTATCGCTTGCAAACGGTAAAAGTAAATTGCGGGTGTGTTGGTTATTATTATCAACACTCACAATTTATTCAAAGCAATAACCTTCAATCCCGTAATCACGAAAACTAAACTTAATTAAGTAAAAATACAAAAATTCGCTGACTAGATCAAAAAGAAATATACAAATGAAGTTAAATGAAAGCAAAATCAAAACGTACTCATTCGCATAACTCAAATTAGAAAACAATTTAAAATAAGCTAGAAAGATCAATATTTATGAGTAATAGCATACAATTTATTGACGCGCCAATTAGCGTTTCTGAAAGCTTAGCTTCGGATGGCGTCGAATTTGGTGGAAGGAGCGAGTAGAGTAAAACAGTGATGTAGAACATGTCCATCAGCAGGTATAGACTGTTCACGATTAAGTGAGCACTTTTGGAAGCCCTCTCATTTGGAATAATAATCGTGACATATTTTATTTTATCCGTAGACGTTAACTTCAGTGTGTTTATTACTCACAAGGCAACATTTATTTTAAGAACGTGGTTAAAGGATAAACGATGGCTGAAAGGAAAAAGTAACCAGGGCTTCAAAAGTGCTCACTTTACCGTGAACAGCCTATAGTTACTAATGATGGCGTGCTGCAGTTGTTTACACGCAAGTGTCCATCACGGGCTCGCTCCGGTCGATCGTCCCAGTGGCACCAGGTGGCACTGTATTACATAGTGAGCAACGTCAAGTGATGGATTTCACAACCATGTCTGTGCCCGGGCGTTTAAGGTGGCCGCCGAACGGTGGGAAAACGTTTTATTAAAAAACCGTCCAATGTATCTGAGTGAGGATCTGCTTACGAATATCATTTAACGAACGTTACGCGTCTGTATACGTTTTTCAGTTCCTCCATTTCTCTCGAAAGCATGTTTTTCCGATAGTGGAAATGACTCAAACGGGTGTTTTCACGGTAATTTTTAGGTATGAACATTCCGGTACGAAACATTACCAAAAGGAATAGGCACGTGCATGGAACCTTTATTTTTTATTATAACGTCATAAAATTGTAGGATCTCCGCTGAAAGTCTCATAGAGTCGCGTTATCGAAGGCAAGACTGCGCGTCAGTTCAGTGCTTTGCACGTATAGAGGCGACGAGAGAGTTGACGCGCATGGCTTGGTCGTCCCTAGCGCTCCCACGCTTACATGCGCGGTCCCGTCGCCGGAAGGGGGGGGGGATGACCACCTCGATCCTCCCCGACTCTCAGGCACACCTACCTAGCGCTGCGTCGCCCGGCGTCTGGGGTAATGATTGACAGCCGAACTGCCGGAGGAGTCAACGACTTGAAAGGATCAGCGAGGATTTTCTGGTATTCCTTTTGCGCGGTGCAACACGGCATTTGAAAAAGGTTCTCGTCCAGAGTCGGACGACACCATAAATAACCCCCCCCCCCCCCCCTTGCCGGAGAGCAGTCGGTCTTTGTGGTAGCCATGTGGCTGAAGTGCTGCAATTGGGCGAAGTCTGGTGGGTGTAGATGGACAATAGCGTAGAGGGCTTACTACTACGGAGGTAGTGAGACGGCTGCAGACAAAGTGTTTGTGCGATATGGACGGGCTACTGTGCGCGAAGGCGCTCGGAGATCTCTTAAACATTGCGGACCGGTGGAATGTCGACTGAACTAAGGCGGGACTGTGTGAATGTATGATACGGACTTTACTGTAAATGTTAGAACTGTCGAACATGGACATTTAGTTTGTATAGGCTGTTCACGGTAAAATCAGCACTTTTGAAAGCCCTGCTTAAGATCTACTTGTATGCACGTTGTGTATTATTCCGCCTTGTGTAAAATTAACATTGTCATGGGCCTCGTCATTTTATTCATGCGTCGGTCTAGTGTAACTGTGAAATTATCACGAAAGTAAATATTTTACAAATTTCCTAATTTTTGCACTTCGATGCATAAAAAAAAAAACAAAGCGAAACAAATTAAGTTATCACAAGTGGTTACCAAACACTTTTTATTCGACGTTAAGATATGGAACTATTTTCTATCCATCGTTACCAACTTTACTGTGTGCGTGTCGCTCAGTACGCCGGTTGAAATATATGCAGGTAGGAGCAGTGACTTTCTTCTAAGGTTGATTTCAACAGTGTTCACTTTATCGCGAACAACCTTTAAAATAATTCATAGGTTTCGACACACGTTTTATTGGGACTGATGTTAGTTATTTGATTGCATGAGGTGATTGTAAATTAAATTGATTGAATTTTATTAATTGTAAATTCATATCCATTTAATTTGAGATATTAATTTCAGAGTATTTTCTTTGTAGTGTTTGTAAATTAGGAAATTATCGCTTAACGCCTTTACTTAACTAAGGCGCCCATCTCTCCAAGAACCTAGCTCGTCTTTGAGAAACTGTAACCGTATGTATGCGATGCGGATATTCTGAAATATTGCGCTTTGGAAAAGCATTTTCCAGCTGTGTTGGTGGGTGCCGTGAAGTTCTGTTTACGTGAGCGACTTCTTGAAATCAGTCGGTAGACCATGTCTCAAGTGTGTTTTCTTTTCGTAGACGAGCAAGTTAAACAACTCACGTTCAATAGTTCTTGTCGTGGAGAAACTTGTGTTCCGGCTTGTCTTCAGTGTAACCGTGAGAATCACGTGATCCGAAGTAACTGTTGCTCACTCTCTCCTAACATAGGGTTGGAGTAAAGCAACTGCCTATGGAGTACTGCACCCGACTATACAACGTGAATAACTAAAAAAAAATACTAGTCCTACCAACACCACGAAAATGGTCAGAAAAGTGAGATTTATGCTGTATATGAAAGAGGAATGTATATATTTTGCAAAATTGTAAAATATTTTACTAAAATATATTTTTTAAAAGTAAAAAATTAATCGATTATGAGTGTCTGTATTTTAAACCAAATTTAAGCATATTTCCATTTTGGATGCGTCAGAAAGCAGAATTTGCAAGAAAATCTTTGTCATGGAATATCGTCATAATGTTTACTATGATTGTAATTAAGAAAATAGTAATAGTGATGTAGGAAATAATTTTCATAATTGATTTTATGTGCGTCCATTTGTCACAAACATTTATGGCTCAAACTGACGTAAATGAAGTTGATTATAAAATGTATATGATGCATTACTATGATTTTATTACACATGATCACAGTAAATATTATGACAATCTTTCTTGAAACTTTTTTTTTTTCTTTCGAGGCATTCAAAACTGAAATGCGCTTAAATTTAGTTAAAAATGCGGACTCTATCGATCGATTAATTTTTTAAATTTAAAAAGTATATTTTTATGATGTTGCACAATATATACATTCTTCTTTCATAGACAGCATAAATTGCACTTTTCTGACAATTTTCATCGTGTCTGTACTACTTTTTTAAAATATGACTTCACATTGTACACTAAGGTACAGTGCTCCATAGGCAGTTGCTTTACTTCAACCGCAAGAAGAAAAAAGAGAAAATCAGTTCACATGTTTTTGGGAGAAGAAATAGAGAAATAAATAATTATAACATGTCAATCACAGATAATTGTTTTGTCAACTTTGTGTGCAACTATCATTGAGAAAAGTGCTTTGTTGAATCAAACAAAGCTTTGTTGGTACAAGCAAATTAATTGTTTGCATAGGAGCAATAAAATATTTTGTTTTTGAAACCAAATTGTATTTTTGTTCTTATTTGGTTGCCCCAAACCTGTAGGATTTGGTTGGTACAGCTAAGGATTGTCTGGCTCCACGTACATTAAACAGTTTTCGGTCGGTATAACAAATTGAAAGCTGTACCGAGCGCTATGCCAAGCAACCATAGCTACTCGTGAAATATGAATATTAATATACTCTGTTAGTGAATCGATTAAGTGAAGGAAATTTGGCATTTTTTCCATTGGTTCATAAGCTAAATTCACTGCAGTGAATGTTGAATCGGTGAAGCACTGGTGACTGATTGAAACAGCGAAATTCTCACTGGTTCAGATTTAGAGTGTACTTGCTGCGTTTTCCGCATTCGCATCAGGACTCGACTCTCGTGTAGGCGGCAGAGCACTTTACCCCCCGCGGCTCTCTCTTCCACACAGTGTGGTGACCTGACGACTGACCTGACGACTGAACCTCTGTGTTTCATTGTTGATAGAGTAGGTCAGTCTGCCTGCTTCCCTCCCCCCCTCCAACTAATCATTGGCTTTACATGACAACTGATACCTCCACCCGCACCTATCAATTGCATCGTTCGTTGACCACTAGATCTTCGCAGATATCTCACCCACAGCTGACCTTACCAAAGGGCCACACCCTACCAGGCCAACCATACAGATTAACCATTACTAGTCAGCCATACGAATCGTAGAAATCAGACACTCATTCCAGCCTATTAGACCAGTATGTGGAGGAGGGAGGGGTGGGTGACGTGGTTGGGGAAACAGGTGGGGGAAGGTTGGTAGTGGGGGAGGGCGGTCGGGGGCCCATGACCGCTGATCAGCTGGACCTGGCTCGGAGGAGCCTCGAATCTGCTTTGCTCATTTGATAACTCGATCGATGCACTCTTTTTTTTGGGGGAGGGGGGAAGGTGAGTGAGTGAAGAGATTTAGGTGGCTCTTAACATCGAGGTCTTGAGAGCCGATGAGGGTGATTGAAGTGATGAAGTAAATATGGAGTGGCATCGGAATGAAGGGGCGGGGGAAACGGGAGATCCCCGAGAAAACCCGCCGACCAACAATATCGTCCGGAACGATTCCCACTTGCAAAAATCCGGTGACCCAGCCGGGGATTAAACCCAGTTCGCCTTGGTGGAAGGCGAGCAGGCTAACAGCTCAGCCACCGTGGCCCCGGGAGGGGGAGAGGGTGATTATCGGGAAAAATCATTAATATCCGAAGTAATTTTTAGATAAAACTGCCAATTTCGATCCGTCTGGCGTGGCGAAATCCAACATGTTGGGCGGTTACATGCTCCAATTCTCTCCATCCTACATCACTGAGCACGAAACTTAAACTCCGATCCCCCACCCCATTGTAGGGGCCGCGGTGGCTGAGCGGTTAGACTGCTGGCCGCCCACCATTGTGAACTGGGTTCACTACCCTGCCGAGTCACTTTCGGATTTTCGCCAAGTGGGAATCGTGGCGGACGATGTCGCTGGTCGGCGGGTTTTCTCGGAGATCGCACGACCTAGTTTGTCAAGAGCCACCCAAATCACACCAGAAGGAACTTTTCAACACTGCTTTCGTGTTTGCTTGTGGGAAAGGGTCGTGATTTCGACAGGCGATAGTTAAAAAATCATGACATAGCGTGTTTGTAGAGTATATGTCGCATGCAATATGCGAGGTTGTCTTTGAAATAAAGATAATTTTTTTTCCCCACCTTTGGATCTTGTTAAGTAAACATTGTTCTGAAACCAAACACTATCTATGTTTATGGTAGTATTGTCCGCAGGCGAGCAGTCTACTGTCGTAGCACGGGGATAGCTAGTGTGCATCTCTGACGCGCGCACTACTCTCTCCTCTCTACGGTGTGGTCGGAGACACTGTCCATTCACGACTGGAACAGCACTACTCTCTCCTCTCTACGGTGTCCATTCACGACTGGAACAGACTTTCTCGGATCCCTGCTAAATATCTACTTGCTGGCTCGTTTCGTATCCTTCCGCCAAATATAAACAAACATTGCCGTGTGACTGCCATGTAGCATCTGTCAAAATCAATGTTTACATTCCATAGTGTGTGTACATGTGTTCGTATACTTACGCTACACCTAAACATGAACATTAAATTTGACTGACTTTCATACCTGTCAAATACGATGTTTACTGTTTACAGCTGTTGAAAGAATTGTCATATTCTAAAAACCTTTCCGTACGAATATTCACAATTTAGGCCTATAACGTTATTTAGGTCAGCTTTATGAAGTTTTAAAAATGCCTGAATTGACGAGAGTTCTTACGGACATTCTACATTAACATATTGTTTTCCACGACATAGCACATTAATGTAATGCACGTTAATATTTTGCCGCGACTGTGTTTAACACTGTTACAACTGCGGGGTAAAGAACTGCAGTATTTAACCTCTTGCTTATTGATATGTGTTGTGTTATTTCTTTAAAAGGACGGCCTCAGTTAGAATAAATATCAAACGGAAGGAGTTCCTACGTCATTGTAGGAGGGCTCCACTCGTCTGCTAGGAAGTCCCGGAAATTACCTCGCCTGTTGACGTGCAGGGAAGTTGTATGATATTGGCCAACTGTACAGCCGCCAGTCCTCGGGCGGGTTTGTATCCGTGTCCTGTTGCTGGCCGTATCCACCTGTCTAGTCGTCCCAAGTGTGTCATAGTAGCTGTTCCTGTGTCGCCGTCTCGCCTCTTGCTTCTCCGCCGTGCATGGACACGCCATTGTCTTCGCACTTCTGCTCTCACGAGCATTACGAGACACGAGGTTTTTCTTTGACTGAAACGTGAACACATGCGTGTTTTAAATATGTCTGTCGACAACGAGTAGTGTGGCTTGTTATCGTGAGCGTTCGCACTTACCGAGGCCATCCTCTGTGTACTCCTTGGCGACCCGACGTAGCTCTGCAATGGCGTATAGGGACTTTTTAAATCTAATCACTTACCTCATATTTGCAAAGTATCATTCAAACAAAGTTCGACACTGCCGACCATGTAACCTACTGTTGTACTGGTGATTAGGGGTGTGACATCAATGTCGATATCGCAACCTTAATGTTTGTGAAAAATCGATGTATCGATGCAACTGTTGGAATTTCACTTTCTTTTACTAAGACAACTTTCCTGTATATATATTCAAAATTAGCATAAAAATCTATTTTTATATTTATTACTATAACATCGACCATCGATACATCGGGAGATATTGATAATTAAATTGTCGATACAGAAAACAATCGAACATCGTGAACTCGTCAAGCGTCAATGCGTCAGGTATGACGTCACACACGCCCGAGCATGAGGCAGGGGAAAGGTCGGTTAAAACTGCCTTAGAGTGCAAACAAATGTTGAAATATGTTAATTTGTTTTCTATAAAAATTCAGTAATATTGAAATAAGTAATGAATCAGTGTTGTACCCCGCGATGCTCATGTGATTGTGTATGGAAATGGAGCAGTGCGAACGGCCGTGTGGTATGGCGGCGAGTGTGTGTGTGTGCTGACAGAGGGCAGGTCACAGTCGCAGAGCCATACCTCGTGTCTTGTTGTTATTTCAAGGTCATGTGCTTTCACCATGCTAGCCACGCTACCTCTTTCTGTCTCTGTCTCACTTCCATCATCAGTATTGTCTAGCTCCTGGTAGCCGCTATTCCTCTCTCTCTCCCTCCTTCTACCTCTGCGACTATATCTTTTCTCTCTCTCTCTCTCTCTCTCTCTCTCTCTCTCCTCTCTCTCTCTATCGAAGTGAATTCTTGAGAGACAAAGTGGTTTACACAAAGAAACAATTAAGGGTCTCGCCTGCCTGCAGGCTGCGGCTATTTAGCGTGCCTGAGGACTCGACACGCGTGAGTTTCAAGGCCGTGTCTACAATCGGCCGTTCCTGTGGACGTATACGGAACTCGGCGTCAAGTGACGTCACACTGACGCAGTCCGAATATAGTCTACAAATGCGTTGTCGTCCGAAGCGAGCTTCCAGGATCTGACACCAGGTCGCAGTAAATTCGGCATATTATTTGTTGTTACAGTAGTGATGTTTTAAAGTTGCTAAATTATTTATTATATAAAGTTTACGAAATTGCTGATTTGAATATTTAATTATAATAAATACCTTAACCGGTTGTATTTTATAATTTTGCCAACTGACATCCAATTTTTAATTTTTAAACTTACGTTTTAAATGTTTTATCTTTCAAATAAAATTGTTCAGACCAAACGAAGACATCACTATTTATTAGCATTTCATAATATTTGTTTTGAGAACGCCCACCTTACACATCCATTGTTTACATCTATACAAATAAATAAAATAGAAGTGTCTGTCTGTGATTTCCGAATTTTCCAATTTTAATTATTTTCTCATGTCTGTCTGTCTGTCTGCTTGTCTGTCCGACCGGATTTAACTCAAAAACCACTGAACGTATTGAGATTAAATTTACAGTGTCTATAGATAATAACACCCGGACTAACTTAAGTCTTTGTTTCATCGTGATATCTCAAACGGTTCCGAAAATATGATGGTGATCAGGAATGTATGTACATAGGTACTGAATTAAACTTCTCTTAGGATTACTGCATAAAGAAAAAAAACATTTTAAAAAAGTTCCGTCATTTATCCTTTCTTTTTTGTCAATGGGCTGTCCTCCTTTCTTTCCCAAAAGCCGTATAGGCCCAGTGGCTAGAGCTATTCCAAGTGGGGCAGTTGTGGCTTAGTTATATCAAGTGGGGCCGCAGTGGCTCAGTGGCCGGAGCGATTCCAAGAGGGGCGAACGAAGTCGCACGGGTCAGCTAGTTTACAATGTAAATATTCCACGAATGCGCGTGGAAGCATTTGAAGTCTTCCTCTTTTGGACACAACCTGAGGGGGGGGGGGGGGGAGTACAGTTTTCCGAATGCTTCAACTTGGGAGAGAGGTTGACTTGAGACACGGCAGTTTGGGACAGAGCCGTGACGTCAGAGGGTCACGTGCACCAATCAGCGCATCCTTGTTCTAAGATACAGGTTGGGATAACGCAATTGTAGGCAGGTGTTCAAGATCATTAGAGACGGAGCAAGTCGCTCAAAGAAACAGCAGTGGGAAGGAACAGGCCATGGACCATCGCAGCTATCGCCTGGAGTGATGTCGGAACACCACAAGAAACCGAAATAAGAATGGCCTGACCGGGAACCGAATCACGGTCCTACCTGAGCGAGTCCGAAAGTGCACCATTGCGCCCTCGTTCCTTAGTTAGAATAGTAGAGGACCGTACATTTCAATTCTGATTTCAAGTAATAAACACTAAACGATTATTTCTGTTGGCCTGCTGCTAAATCAGTTGTCGACTACCAAAATACTGTTAAAAAACTATTCATAATTTGATATCAAATAACGCATTGCAAAATACTATCCTATTGGCATAACTTGGATAACAGAATCGGTAGGTTTTCGCATCATTGAAGCTTACTGCTTAATGCTTAGTTTTATCATTACGTGAACCTCTTTACTCTAGTTCTCTAATACAGATAACTTCCTTCGTTTCGCTGGCAGCTGTTGGTCTGGCTGCTCTGGGTTGAGTTACCAAACACCATTCATGTCATTATCATTACAGCGACCTGAAAAAAATAATGGTTTTGCAGAAGGTATGTCTTATTCGGATATTTGTCAGGAGTGTGAGTTTAACAAATAATAATGTACGCTACTGCATAACGTAATGTCTGCTACTGGAAAAACTACCTCATCGTTTGCCTAGACTTCGACGTCGAAAAGGTGAAAACATAGCGTAAAGCGCTTTTCACAATACTGCGATGCGTTGCGATGAGCTGTAGCCAATCAAAATAAAGCAGCCTGTTGACGCCGACCAACGGCGTCGACGGTACTTCACGAGGTTCGTGCACCTGCGTTGCCAACGGCGTCGACGGTACTTCACGAAGTTCGTGCACCTGCGTAGCCAACGGCGTCGACGGTACTTCACGAAGTTCGTGCACCTGCGTAGCCAACGGCGTCGACGGTACTTCACGAAGTTCGTGCACCTGCGTAGCCAACGGCGTCGACGGTACTTCACGAAGTTCGTGCACCTGCGTAGCCAACGGCGTCGACGGTACTTCACGAAGTTCGTGCACCTGCGTTGCCAACGGCGTCGACGGTACTTCGCGAAGTTCGTGCACCTGCGTTGCCAACGGCGTCGACGGTACTTCACGAAGTTCGTGCACCTGCGTTGCCAACGGCGTCGACGGTACTTCACGAAGTTCGTGCACCTGCGTAGCCAACGGCGTCGACGGTACTTCACGAAGTTCGTGCACCTGCGTTGCCAACGGCGTCGACGGTACTTCACGAAGTTCGTGCACCTGCGTTGCCAACGGCGTCGACGGTACTTCACGAAGTTCGTGCACCTGCGTTGCCAACGGCGTCGACGGTACTTCACGAAGTTCGTGCACCTGCGTTGCCAACGGCGTCGACGGTACTTCACGAAGTTCGTGCACCTGCGTTGCCAACGGCGTCGACGGTACTTCACGAAGTTCGTGCACCTGCGTTGCCAACGGCGTCGACGGTACTTCACGAAGTTCGTGCACCTGCGTTGCCAACGGCGGACGGCGACAGATGAGAAGAAGAATTGTTGTTTACTTTGAGCACTGACGACTAAAAAAAGTAGTGTTGTGTTTTGAAAACAAATACGCATTTGTCGTAAAGCAAACTTTCAGTGTATTAATTCGTAGTATTGCCTTATTTTTTTAAATCTTTATTTCTCTGTTTACGTTTCCAACAGACCAATTTTTCGTATGTCCTTTGTTCAACATTCTGGCCAAAAACAAAAATTTCTTTTGTGAGAACGGTCGGCAGTATAGCACCCATCGCCGACAAACTGTCGCATTATTGTTAAACCACAAATTGAATTTGTTGGCGATCATCGCGTCCCATCGCAACGCAACGCATTATTGTGAAAAACGCTTTACGTGCGGGATTTCTCGCCTCGCCTCGCCTCGCGCTCGAAGTTCCGGTGCTGTGGGAGGGCTGACGCCCCTCCCCCTCATCGATGTCGGCCCACGGGATTGAAATGGACCCTGAGAAGACCAGAGTAATAAGAGATTGGCCTCTACCAAAGGATAAAACGGAATAACGAAGTTTCCTGGGTTCATGTGCTTACTACGTCGATTTGTGCCCAGGTTCGCCACGTTAGCCAAGCCTCTGCGTGCATTGACTGAGACAAAACAAAATTATTGGACCCCGGAGTGCGAAATTGTTTTTAATAGACTAAAAGAAATTATGATTTCTCCCACAGTACTGGATTTCCCGAGTAGAGAGGGTGAATTCATTCTGGATACTGATGCTAGTGATGTTTATATCGGACTGTGTTATCTTAGATTTCAAGAACCCCGAAGGTCAAATAGTCCGGTGGCTACAGCACCTGCAAGAATATGACTTTGAAATACAACACAGGTTTGGACGCCTTCACAGCAATGCAGATGCACTCTCCAGGAGACCATGTGAACCATTCTGTCGGCAATATGAATGCCAGGATGAAAAGGTTGGTGTGTCAGGCAAATAAAGAGGACAATAATTCAAGGCCCTGTATCTTGTGATGGGTCACCTACACGGTACGAAAAGGACACAAGAAAGAATCAGCTAAGTGACCCCACCTTGTGTCCAATATTGGACACAAGGTGGGGCGTCGACCAAGATGGGAGGAGATATCCAGCCTAGGCATGACAGTCAAGGCATATTGGGCACAATGGAATTACCGTGTTATAAAGAATGGTGTACTTTACAGGAACTGGGAAATAATAATGGAAAACAGTCATTTACAATTAGTACAGCCAGAGTGCCGAATCCCAGAAGTGCTAAGAGAACTACACAACACAGCAGCAGGTGGTCACTTCGGTGTAAATATGACACTTGACAAAGTCCGAATGAGATTATATTATCTGCATTGTCAAGAGGATGTTGAGAAGTGGTGCCGGCTGTGTGATGCATGGACCACGAAGAAGTGTCCGAGTGTTTAGGGACGAGGTCCCCTTCAGAAGTACAATGTTGGGGCCCCATTCGAGAGGATGGCAGTGGACATTTTCGGACCACTATCAATCACTGAGAGGGGGAATAGGTACTTTCTGGTAGCACAAGATTATTCCACATAGTGGCCCGAGGTCATACCGGTGCCAAACCAAGAAGTTGGCATGGTAGCTGCACTTGTAGAGCATAATCTATCCAGGTTTGGAGTGCCACTTGAACTTCTTTCTGATCAAGTGCGAAATTTTGAAGCAACTGTTTTCCAAGAAGTAACGAGGTTTTTAGGAATGAAGAAAACCAGTACCACAGCATTACCCACTCAGTCGGATGGGATGATCGAGAGGCTAAATCATACCTTGGAACATTATCTGGCAATCTTCGTAGAAGACAATGAGAAATACTGGGACCCCAAGGTATCCTTATTTCTCCTGGCATATCGTTCGCCAGTCCCCGACTCTAAAAGGGTAACACCTTCAATTATGAAGTTTGGGAGAGATCTCCGCCTCCCTGGTGACCTACTATTCGGGCGTCCAGTGGATGAAGCAGCCACCCCAAAATATGCCATTAAACTATGTCAGAAGTTAGCCGACATTCACGAGTTTTCCCAGTGGCACCTTAAATTGATAGTTACAATGAAAACATGATATGACCGAAGAAAGCCTGAGGAAACTTTTCAAGGAGGACAGCTGGTGTGGTTGTACGACCCTCAAAGGAAGAAGGGATATTGCCCGAAGCTACACAAATCTTAGGAAGGGCTGTACAGGATCATGAAGCAGATAAATTATGTGGTCTACCAGATTTGTTGACAGGGCTCTTGGGCGAACCCTAAGGTCGTTAATATCGACCGACTGGTGCTGTATGAAGGTCCTGATGTTGGCGAGTCTGTTCGGGGCGAACATACTTAAGGAGGGGACAGTGTTACGTGCGTGATTTCTCACCTCGCGCTCGAAGTTACATTACGCACAGGCCGGCGCTGTGGGAAGGCTGATCACTCTCGCCCTTCATCTTTACACCAGGTAGTTAGCAGTCGCGACGCCCAACTCCTGGCTGACGTCACAGTCCTCCCCCCTCCTGGGGAAGCCCAGGAATTATTGACAGAGCGGCGAGGCCTTGCTGCCGTCACAGCCCCTCCTCCCTCTCCTGAGGAGCCGACAAACTTAGAGCGGTTGCAAGAATATTCTTAGAAGTAGGACACTCGGCGCAACTCGGGATTTAGCGAAACTTCTGGGCGATGACTTACGTCCTTATGAAAACTGTAGTGGTACAGCGGCAAGTAGTCTTTGGCGAAGGCCATCTAGCTGAGTGCAGGCGCGAAGTGACGTATGGTGTCACTGTAGACAAAGTGTTCGTGTGTGGTGTGAATGCACGATAGGGCGTGAAACCCGACGAGTGAAGCTTGTTGTGCATAAAAGCGCTCGGAGAACGTTTAAAACATTGCAGATTGGCAGGACATGGACTAAACTGAGGTGGGACTGAATTTAATGGACATGTAATATGGATTTTATTGTAAATATTGGAACTGTCAAATATGAGTGCATGATTTATAAAATAATTGAATGGTTGATACAATATCTATTGTAACTAATTATTTAATTTAATTTATTTCTTCTTGCCTACAGCTGTGCGTACAGGTCCACTGCACCATGCTACCAGTCCACCAAACTTAATCATATTTGCATATTATTTCTTGGGGTGTTAATTTCCATTGCATATGCTATGTCCCTGAATTCCTCTTAGTAAGTGTGTGTTTCCAGGGGAAAAATTATGTGATTTTATTATTTCTGCCCATACACGTGTTACAAATAGTCACTTTGCAGCAAATTACTTGCCCCTGTATGCAATTTCATTTAGCGAAAACCTCATTTCGTGATCTGCAACTGTTCCGAAAATTTTGGGGTGTCCGTGTTGGATGGACCACTTTGTATATGTGTATGTATTGACGCCTAGAAGGGACCAGCGTGTGTGAAGCCGAAGTACGAGCGTGCCGATTCAGCGCTATGCAGGTTTGTCATATGGCCTAGAGTATGAATGTTGATATTTTATGGACACCAGCTAACCTCCGAGGTGAATTCGCCCGGGTTAACACGACTCTTGAGGTAGGCTGTGGTCGAAAAGCCCGGGTTAAACTCACCCTGTGCTTCCTAGCGTCTACTTGTGGTAGTAGTTGGTAGCGAATAAAATGAACAAATACATAAAGTTACTCTGGAAGTGGGATATTTTGGCTCCCCAGCATGCCTTACCAATGTAGAAGTACACTTAATGTTGTAGACATACATGAGCACACTGTAAGCACGTGGACTGCAACACGTGGCTGATAATTAATATAATAATACTGGCATTAAATTAAAAAAGTCCTTGCAAGTCCATACACAATGGTTAAGCGGGCATGCAGAATAAAGCCCCACACGGGCTGAAATTTCTAAGTGCCGTAAGCATGAATAATAATTAATGGTAGATTAAACTGGAGGGGCAACAAGTCTGCTCCGGAGGGTGGTTTGCTTGAGAGGTGCACAAAAGAAATCTAAAGCATTCCAGATAATTAAGTTATTGCAGTTACATAATAAGAACAAAGTTGATTCACCTCCGAGTTGCATCGTAGCGATCTACCCTGGTGCCCGTTTAACCAAGACTAAAATTGGTGGTGTAGCTAGCGTCGGTGATGCCTTGTAACAGATGGGTAAAATTAAAATGAATGATGTGAAACATAGAACTGGATGAGACACATTAAATTGCACCTTAATCATAACGCTTGTATACAAAATTAGAAAAGGCTGTAAAAATTACGGGACAGTGATTTTCAGAAAAAATATTAATGTAGCAAATTAATATTACGTGAGCTTTAAAAAGAATCTGAGAACATCATTACACTTAAATTATACAAGAAACAGACACTGTTAATTCAAACAGCATTGAATTATCATTAAAATTTAAATAAAATGTGGAAGTAATTTTGGTCTGCGCGGTTGGAGCGAGCCGCGGCACCCAAATGGTCTCAGCATGTCAATATAAGTAATTAGCACTTTTGTGTTATTAAATTAGCTTATTTATGTCTTTTAATTAATTTTAATACACTGATCATAGTGTCAAACTCCGTTTCTCAAAATATTCTCGGGTGGCTGAGTTCTGAGTGTCCACGTATGATTTTTCCACATTCATTTAGAGGATGCTACTTTAATGTGGGGCTAATTTTAAACGCAAGGACACTGTGTTAAAGGCTTTGATTTAACACATACACCTTGCACAATTAACAATCGCTGCACTGGATTACGTGATGTGTTTGGTGATGGTGGTCTTTGCTAGTGGGCTGTAGGGCCAGCGCTCTACTCCGCCATGTTGCTTACCTCGTTCAGAGATGGCACGCAGGTAGGCAAGCGCTGTTCGTTTTACGAACCGTGGATGGTGTCAGTATGCGTATATGTGTATTTATTTATTTGAGTGTGTGTATAGGCTGTTCATGGTAAAATGAGCACTTTTGAAAGCCCGGCTTAAGATCTACATGTATGCACGTTGAGTATTTTTCCACCTTATGTAAAATTAACACTGGCAAGGGCCTCATCACTTTATCCATGCGTCGGTCCAGTGAAACTGTGAAATTATAAAAAAATTAAATATTTTAGAAACATACTCATTTTTACACTTGTATACATAAAAAAAAAAAAAACAGAATGAAAGAAATAATATAAGTTATCACAAATGTTTCCATCCAGCATTACCAACTTTACTGTGCGCATGTTACTCAGTACGGCCGTAATAATATATACAGGCAGGAGCAGTGACTTTTTTTCTAAGGTTGATTTCAAAAGTGCCCACTTGATCGTGAATAGCCTATGTATGTGTGTACCAGCCCTACATGTCAGGAGGTGGTCACGTGTGTGTATGTGTATCTTGCTTGCAGAAGCCCTCGACAACAGAAGTAAGACAGTAGAGGAGGTCCTGGAGACTCTGAAACAGGGCACAGAACTGTGGAAGATACGCGCACTGGACAAGTGGTATCGTCGTAAATATTACTTGGATGAGAAGAAGGGTTCCATCACGTACGAGCCAACACGGAAATCTCCATGTTGCTCTCCCAATCCTGAAAGTGAGTGTTATGTACTTGTTTCTATGAACTGTACTTTTGCACGAGGTGTCACTACGAAGGGATGGCATAGTCACAAACTATTTTCCTTAGAGGACTGGAGAAGTGCGATGAAAAGGTAAAACAAAATATGATTATCCTGTTTCTAAAGATTCTTACGGGTGTATGTTTGCAATGTTGTTCGTAAATGTTAGAAATTAGTGTAATTATTTGTACCGCGCACATCTAACAAGCACTAGGAATGGAGCACGTACAGTTTCATAATTCAGAAGAGATTATTTCGGTGACCTCTCTGTACCAACAATTCTCAATCAATGCTGTCGTGGAGGAACAAAGCTGTTGTGTAGCACCTTCGTGATGCAAACTTGCACACATGGGTACTATAGTTACACACAAGGCTGGCACATAAATGGATGGTGGGATCTAGATTCCTGTAGTGTAGACTTGGGTTTACTACTGAAAGCAAAAAAATATGGGTGTACTCATGTTTTACTTGTTACATAAAAGTAATAAATAATAGGTAAACACATGGTGTAGCTGAAATTTACCAATCACAACGTTATAATTATAAAATAATATATTATCCATGGGCAATTATTGAGGAAGTGCAAAGAAATAAAAATGTTTCTTTCTTTGAACAACTGTTGTATTAAAATGTTTTTGCCACAACATTATATATGACGCCTAGTGGGGTATCGACACTGTTATACACAAGTATGTGCGGGTACGCCGATTTGGTGTTAGTGGAGTGGTCACAAGATCTCGAATGTGAGTTATAGTATCCGGTGGGTGCCAGCTAACCAACGAGGGGAGATCCGTTCTGGTTAACACGAGACTATTTTTATTAATAATTTTAACTTTGGTTTTATTTGGATGAAGGATTTGTTTTGTAATAAATGTTATAACGATTTTGTGGTTAAATGATTTTAATGTGTGTGGTTTTTATATCTAAATGAATTTAATATGTAATTGGTTAATAATTTAACCTTTTAAAGTGATTTAAAGATTCTAACATGTTGTTATGTAATTTTGTTAATGTGGTTTTTTAATATTAGTGTTTTAATGTGTTAAAAATATTTTTACTTGATTTAACAGTTTTTATATTGTTAAAGAAAACATTAAAAATGTTAATGTAATTATTTAATTTAACTTAATTATAATATGTTAAATGTTAAAGTTTTGAAATGTTAATATGTTTGTTACGTTAAAATTAATTGGTCCACTGCCAGTATTTTAAGTGTGTGCCTAAAAATCACCACTAATCTATTGTAAAATGACATTTGTTAAGCAAGTATAGGTATGTAAGGTTTTATAACACACGATGTAAGTCGGAAAGAGTATGATACTCCTTTTTTGGGCCATGGTCGAAATGCCCGGCTAAATGACCCGTGTCCTCTGGCATCTGATTACGGAGATCTTAGGTGACTGCTGCAGACTTTCATAAATTACAAAAAATACACACTCAAGTTGGGCTATCGTGGCTTCTCAACACACCTTTCTTACACTGCAATAAACTTCCAACATAAAAATACTCATCAAACACTCGTAGATTTTCATGAAGGCAAACACATGGCAGGTATCTGGCCGAAATAAAGGTCTGACGACCTCAAATCTCCTCTGCGAGCAAGAATAATGGTAGACAAACACATCAGTTCAATCAAATGGTAATTATTCAAGAATGATGATGATATGGTACAAGATTGAAAATAGACGGGCATGCGGAACGAAGCCCCGCACTGGCTGATGCTGCAAAATGGCATAGGTACAGTGAAAGAAAAAAATTACAAGCACTCGTTATACTGCAAGGGTCCTGAGTTTGCTCGGGGTGGGAGGTATACTAGGAGGTGAACGAAGTGAAAGAAAATGTTCCAGATAAATTTGAAGTCTATTGTAACTAACTGATCATTTCAAAAATGGTTTCACCTCCGAGGAGCCGCGAGACACACGAGCTGCCCTGACGCCCGTCAAACCAAGACTAAAGAAGGTCCCATGGCGTCGGTAACAACTTTGTACCGAAGCCGCGCCATAACATAAAATCCTTTGCAAAAATAATCATGTGAATGATATGCGACATAACACTGGATGATACATACATAAAATTGCACGTAATGCAATGCCCTTGAAAATAAAATTAACAGAGCATATAAAATGTATGTTCATTTGAATTTCATATGAAAAATTACTTTCCTGAATTACATCTCTCGGCTTCCTAGAAGAGAAAGAGGCTCATAAACACACTGATATTACAGTGTGATATAACACATACTGAATTAATTTGGTGCAGTACAAATTAATGTTCAACTTCTGAAAAGTGTTTAATTTAATTTTGGTTTTTTGCTGTTCGAAGTGTGCGCTTTGCGCTGTAAACATCAACATGATAACTTTTAGTGATGTAATATATTGCTTTATTAAAAGGTTTCACTGACAATCAAGAAGTTCCCTTAATTTTGTGTTTATGATGCACTAAACAATCTTGCAAAAATATTATCGGATGGCTGAGAACCACGTGCCAACGTGGTCGCTACTTGGCACTGTAACAGCTGCGTGAAGAAAATTAGGATTTGGCCACATTCATTTACTGGCTAATTTTAAACTACGTTGCACTGCATAAATCACTTGTTTAAAGGAATTACGCCTTGTGGTGTTAAAAAGTACTGCACTGACTCACTTGCCTTCGTGGTGGCTGTTGGCCTCCGGTGGTGTGTGGCGTAGCCAGCGCTCTGCGGCACGTAGTTCCTGCTGGTACCGCTAGATAGAGCAGGGGTTGACAAGGGCTCGTGTGCGAGCCACGGACTGTGTCAATATATATAATACTACGAGTATATGTTTTTTTTTGTTTGAGTAACTTTGTCAAAAACCAACTATGATAGTGGAACTATAATCTTTTTTTTTTATATAATATAACATATGGCCACGACAGTATTGTCTGGTATCCGTGATCACTTCATTTGAAAAGTAACCTTACTTTATTTTTACTTTTAATACTTTATTTTTACTTTTAATTAAGTTAAAAGCAAAAATAATTCTGTAGTTTAACAGTTCAAATAATTACACAACAATCAACTGACGTCGCATCAAACAAAGTTTGGAGCACTCCCGAACACATGCAGCAGGCTAAAATAATTTAGAGGTTATTTGATTGCAGAATTATAAATTCAGAAGTTACTGCGGTGCCGGCCGATAGAAATGGAATCGTGGTCAAATGACCATGCCGCAATTGGGTGTGGGGCTTACATAATATAAAGGATGAAATGGGTAGCCACAAGCTTAAATGACCGTGCCGGGAACTGCTAAACACAAATGCAAAAATAAAGCTTGAAAATGGCTGTAATCACAAAACTAATATAACCATGTCGCAAAATAAAATCTGCAAACAAACTTACCCAAAATGGATGAAAACTAGTTCATTACAAAATGAGTGATACCAAAAGTAAGCAAAAGTAAGTTGATTACATGCTGTATGGTGGAAAATGAAGAAGGAAGTTACCTGAGCGGAAACCTGTATATACCAAGGTATGCTCCAGACTTCGTGGTCTCACAATAATACTCAATATTACTTACGTAAATAATTCATAGACATAATAAAAAATATGTTTTAAACAAGAAACATAAAATAACATACACAGATAAATATTTAAAAATTAACATTTTTTTTGATGATAAAGTTTGTTTTACACCTTTAAAGTGAATAAACAAAATATTAAAATACGTACAACTAGAGCACGTTCAAATAGAAAAATAATATTTGGCGGAACACCAAATAAATAAGAAAATAATTAACAGAATTACCTAGTAACATGTAACAAGTGCCTACACAAGAGGCACAAGACTCCATCGAGGCACAGAAGCTCGGCAAGAAACTTCCTGCACCAGCCATGTTTGTGATCATCTGGTTCTTCAAGAAGTGACTTAGATGCAAACACATGTAATCTTGTGGTACTAGGTCCGGTTAATATAGACAATGCTGTATTATAGTAGGTCACACAGCTTGTGTGTCTCATACTTTGGGCTGCAGTGATTAGTAGTCACATTTACTCCTAAGGCGAACCAGGTTTGATTCAGAACGGGATCACCTCGGCTTTTTCCTGTGGGAAACATGGCATTCGTTGCCATTGGCAGGCGTGTTTTCTCGGCGTATTAGTTTCCATGTGCCCTTGCATTCCACCACTGCTCCATACTTGCCTAATTTCACTCATTGCCCCTCAAGACCTACCTGAATCTTTCATGTAATTCTGTTTTGTAAATTTTGCTACATGGGACTGAGGAAAGAATGTGTGATGGAATACATTTAGTTTTGCTCACAAACACTAACAGAATTTGGAAGTGCTCTAGACATGAGGTTTTGGAGGATGAGACATTGGGTCACTTGAATAAAGCTGAGCAGGTGCTCGAATGTTGAAAAACGTAAGCAGATACTCGCAGTCGTATGAATAAAACAGGACATGCTTACTGACTTAACTGAGCACCTGCTCACGGTCAATCAGCCGTCTATATCCATACCAAATTGAGGATAGGCTCGACATGCACAACTAGCACTTCCTCAAGGTGATGACATTAAATCGAAGAATGATGTTTACTAAAAAAAAAAAAATCTCCCAATGACTGTTGACTGAATCATGGAATCACACATAGCATATTGCTACAGAATTAACATGTTAACGTGAAAAGTCATCAAAAACGTAGCCCGAATTTTATGAGGTACCAAAATTTTTACTCTTAGGATTTTGGACAGCAAAGTTTCCTTACATAGCTGTTGAGTTATTGCTATAGGCTATTCACAATAAAGTGAGCACTTCTGAAAGCCCTCTCATTTGGACTAAAAGTTGAGAAATATATATTATTTCAGCCTTAGACTTTAACTTTCAAGTGCGATGGAATATGCACACTGTGTTTATTATTTACTTGGCAGTACTTATTTAAAAAGGTGGTTGAAAGATTAAAAAAATGGCTGAAAGTAAACATTACTTGGACCTAAAAAATGCTCACTTTACCAAGAGCCTATATACTGTGCTGTCTTGTACAACTCTCCTACATTGCATAACAACTAGAGGGGACAGACAGGGTATACATTGTAAATGGTCACAAACAGTTTTGTTCACCGAAATGCCTTAATGGATTGTATACAACCTCCAGTGAATTGTTACAGTGTGTTTCTGATATGTATTGTAGTGCCACGGGCACTCCGCAAGCATTCCAGTTCAGAGATAGAACATTTTAGTGAAGTATTTTCACAATTTATTAAGTTCTGCGGTGCCTGCAACAGGAAGCTGTATCCGTTCTAGTACTGCCTGCGGCAATTTCAGCACCGCGTGACTACGATATCTAACCACGTTTGACAGAAAATACATCCTGTTATTCACTGAATTTTCGTCCCATGACTCCTGGAATCACGTGCTGTATCACGCACTATTTTCCCGTCACATGATTTCAATACCACACTTTGGGGCCGTGTGCAAAGTTCCAGTTCATTGGTTGACACCCTAACCTTGCTCTCTCATTGCTTGGCGACTCCTCTCGCCATGACTTCTCATTGGTGAGAGACTGCTCATGCACGACTTCTTGGTGGAGGGAGACTTAACCCCATTACACTCATGTCGCTTTATTATGCCATGCACGGCCTGAGGAAGAGAGACCAGCAGAGGACACCAGAGACTGCACGTCACCGCCTGGGACGACTCGCCTGAGCTGCGCTGAGACACCTCTCCCCTTCACCACTGCTGTTATATCATGAATTTGCTTCCATTGCCATTATTAGTTTGTTTTATATTATAAATTCCCATGTCGCCTGCCACCACATCGCCAAGTAAGTAAATGTATAAGTAAAAGTGTAACAGTTTCAGTGTTTGATCTAATTAAAAGTGTTAAATTGACTTAGAGTATTTCTTATTGAGTGTTTGTGCTCAGCCCTAGACCACTCGGGTATCACAGTACACATCTCTGCTGCTGGGTTACGGACTTCTATGTATTTTTCATGCAGCATGTAATTTAGGTTTTGATATCACCAAAATGAAATTAATGAGAGGAAATGTCTTAAGAGGAGTGCCAGAGTTTGAGACATTTCGCTTCTCAGTCAAGCAAGCATGTACATTTTGATGGTAATATTAGCATGTTGTGCATATACTTGATTGGTGGACGACGTTTGTCATTGTGCAGTCGAGGTAGAGAGCATCCTGGATGTGCGGAAGGGCTGGAAGACGGACACATTCAACAAGATTGCACGCAAGGTGGAGAAGAAGCTGAGCAAGCACCCAGACCAGAAGCCAGCAGTGGAGGAAGTGGCATGCTTCTCCATAATTCACGGACGTTCGAAGCAGAGTGTGGACCTGGTGGCACCCGAGCCGGCCATCGCGGACCTCTGGGTGCGCGGCATCAACCACCTCATCACCGTGCTCAAGGGCCTCCACCAGGAGCAGAGGTTCGAGAGGTAAGTCCTGAGCTCTCAGTGCGGCTCTACCTTTAATTACCTTCCACAGTCATGGGTAGTTGACATTCTGTCTGTAGTCGAGATAAAGAGGAGATACCCTGACTTTACTAGATACAAACAAGATGTTCATTTTAAATGTGTGCAGCTCATGGTGTCTACAGCAAGAGATCCGGATAATCAGTCTAGAAAGGGAATCTTGTGGAGCAGTATGGCTCTTATAGTCGTGTGGAAGCATTTAATGTCGTGCAGCACGGGAAATGTTTTGTTGGTTCATAAATTTCATGTTTCAGTATATTACCAGTGGGTCTGTGGGGTGTCTTCAGTCAGGCTGCAGCTAGCTCGGATCATGAGGACAGTTGGGGATGGTTGGATAACTCGAAGTGCACTGCACCCTGATGTCTGTCTGCTGGGACGTTCAGAAAAGTTAGCCCAGAGTCAGCTTCTGGTAGCCATGTTCGATACTCCTTGCTGTGCTCATGTTTGGAGACACGCAGTTGCCTAAAGGAATACGATGCACTGATTTGTTGGGAGGTGCAGTTCAAAGTGTCTCCTGTAGTGGTATTCCTGAGTCTGTACTTGAGCCATCAGGTTCGCCCAGTGGCCAGTCGAGATTCTAGTCAGGCCTTTTGATTGTCATTGGTGGTTTGGGGGGAAGTACTGTGCAGGGAGGTTTGCAACAGCTGGGTTGTTCCCTGTCGTCCTCTATCAACTGTAGCTGGTCTTTGTGGCACTTCCTCTTCTTGCCCTTTGTCACCCTGACTAGGAGCGTGGTCGGTCCCAGTCATCAGGTTACCTCGTGAAGGTCCTCTCATCATGGTGCAAGAGCTACACAGAATTTATGCTGCATCATCAACCGGGGATAAACTTTAAAACATACACCTGATGTCCTGGGTGGATATGGCAGGTGCAAGTACAACGTGTGTATTGTAGACACTGTTTCCGAGCTCGACATTGTCTTGTAACATCTCGCATATGTGGTCCTCAATTATATGTACTAACTTGTCTTTGAACCGGAAGGGCTTTACGTAGATGGGCGTATCCCTCACAGTGGGTACTACATGTTCTGCCACATTTGTTCATCGCAGTGGGCAGCCACTGCAAACGCTCCACTTTGTCCAGTATGAAACTTGTGTAATGTATCTGTGAACTATTACTACCCTGTACTAACTGCATTAGGCTTGCATGTTTTGCCCATAAGTGAGAATGGAAGTGTTCACTGACTGTTAATGCTCCACTTTCGAACTTGCCAACATTTTGGTAGTGGATTAAAACCATCTGCATAACATTTTCGAGAGCTAGAAAGCATTGAAACCCACTGTAACATTGAAGACTTCTGTATAGGTTGTATACATATAAAACCATTGTGTTTGGCACCATTAAATATGTATATACTGGTGATAAGATGTGTGTATATAGTATTGCTGTACGTCTGTATGTTCACATATGAGTATATATGTACTATCAAGTAGTATTAAACATTTATCATCTTAATAGCAATGCTTAATTCATCCTTTAAAAATGATAGGATGGCTGGTCTTTTCAACAAAATCTCTCAAACAGGTGACTGCCAATGTTCTAATAAGAAATCAGAAAAGAAAAATAAAAAATTCTCATGTGCAGCATAGCTTAGTTCTGATATTAGCATGAAACTAATGGACTCTTGGGTCCGACTAATCACTAATATAATGCAACATTTTCTTAAAATTTAATTGGAAATTCGTAATTTCATTGCACAAAATCAAAATTATACATGCAAATATGTGGCAGATGGTTAAATTGGGTAGGTGTTACCATGATGATGCCGTAATTGCTGTAGCCTGGAGACAAACTTCTTAGCACTCTAAAATTAACCTGTCAATTTAGATTAAAATGTGTCGTTTCGGGATCCCTTCAGTTCACATCCCTGCCAGCAAACACTTAATGTATGTTCAGTACCCTAAACTCGATTGATTATGATGATTCGGCCATATGAAATTTCAATTCTGCATCACTCTAAAGACTGAGCCGAACACGGTAAAGACCCCCAAGCTTCTCTTTGACGAGGAGGAACTGTAATTACTTGCTCAAGTCGCAGATAACTGAGCCTAATGACTTAATGTAGTATGACAAATACATTCAAAATTGCCACCTAAGGACACCTTAAAACTACTAGTCCTTGCATGAAAAAAAAGTATATGTTTTATATACTTTGATAGTTAAAGAAACCTAATTAAACAGGAATTAATGCAAATTAAATTATTTGAATAAAGGTATAAACACATAGGATACTCGACCAAGGGGAAATGATATACAAACAAAAGGTTAGAATCACAACACAACCAAATAAAACATTAATATTTACACCAAAATAATAAATAAACACTCTTTCCGGAATATGACTATTACAAGATAGCATCTAGAATGGTTGTTGAATGTGGATGCATGGGAAGCCAAGAGTTTTAACACTTGTGTGGATGTTTCCAGATGGCTGAAACAGCAATTTGACGATGCAGATACAGACAAAAATGGCACCCTGACATTCGACGAGTGCTTGAAACTCCTCAACCTTTTGAACATTAAAATTCCAAAATCTCTGGTGAGGAGAATGTTTCAGGTGAGTCAGTGATTCAAAATTAGCGTTTACAGAAAATCTTCCGATTTTATAAATATTCAGCAGTTTCTTGTACTGTGCAAAATATTTCTAATAATTAATGGTGCTGGTTAATTTAAGCATACTTCATATAATCATATTCTAAGAATAATGATAGTTAGTTTATATATATATATATAAACTAACTAGTTGAAAAAAAAAATAGTTTAATTTATGCAACATTGCATTAATGTTTCCTTCTTTTTCAGCACAGACAGTTAATAATCACACTATTTTTTCTGAAATCACAGTTGCTTTCTTTCAGGATGCAAATACAAACAAAAATCAAAGGAATGGAGAGGATGTTCTGGACTCTGAGGAGTTTGTGACATTCTGCATGAATTTGATGTCTAGGCCAGAAATCAAGCAAATATTCACATGGTTTGTTAATTATTTAATTAATAAACTAAATTTAATATAAAAGTGCTCTAGAGTATTAAGTAGCTGCAGTGTTGTGGAGCAAGAAAGGTACTATGTAATTCATACTTATTAAACGGTATTCAGTACAAATATAAAACAACACTCTTTGCTGTTCATTGCCCTTTATGCTTGAAATAATAGTTCTATTTTCAGGAGATTGAAATACTTGAAGTTGTTTTTATGACACAGCGTTTTTGTTAGACAATGCAAGAATGCTGCTGTCCTGATGTTCCATTGTAAACTGTCGGAAGACAGGTGCTGCACTGATGCCAGCAATGTCCTCCCCACTTTCCTGCAAGACTTGATACACAGTGATCAGCCACTACCGATTCACAACTACTACAGTTTGAAGTTACTTAAAGATAGTAATTAACGTATCTTCAGGCATGTAGCAGAGTATATGAAATGCTGCTAAGAGGTTCATCTTGTTGCCTGGTAACATAAGAATGAGTGTTCAGGATCCTTATTTATCTCGAGGAAGTAAACAGTGTGTGTATTGGTATATATGCAAAAAAATAAAATTGTAATGTTGTAGCCATCAAACAATAAACAACTGAAACTCAGCTTGACTCACTCAGTTGAAGTATGAGAAAAGTTTGTTGATAAAAACTGCAGTTAGTCTTGTGCTTTGCAGGTACGCGAAAAGCAGTGGGGAAATGGAGATAGATGAGTTAGTGCAGTTCTTGGTAAAGGAGCAGCACTATCTCCACATCTCCAAGGAATCATGTGCCACGTTGATAGAGGCATTTGAACAATCTCCCACCAAAGACACTGGCAGCATCTCTCCGATGGGTATGTCTTTATTCCACCATTTCACATTCCCTCGACAACTGTTAGCAGTTCAGAATCTGCATGTAACATTAGGCAGGTGTCATGGTTTGAAATTGCAGCTGCGTTGAAATGGGCACCTTTCTGTAACTATAAGGGATGGAGGGGGGAGGGTGTGGGAGCAAGCCCAAGTGCTAATTTAATAGTATTTGTGTCAAGTATGACAACTGCTTCGTTGATGTCAAAACTATTACACAAAGTAAGTGTACAGACAATATTTCAAGTTGCAGTGTTCGAAAATACGAAACAAATCATTGCAAAGGAGTTTAATCAGTCCTCCTGTTCCCATGAGCAGAGCACAAATGCCACGGTTGTGTAGTATAATACAGTATAACTTTTAACGCTCCGGGACGGGTGTATATAGGTTTTTAGAGGTGGTGAATAAGAGATTGGAATACATTACGATGGAATTTATTGATGAAACGAAATGAGGTTATGAGATGAAAAAAAAAAAAACAATGCATTAAAATTAAGTTTCAAATTATGGTAGATGTAGTTTACATAATTAATGTGTTCTTGCATTATACTGGTTTTACTTGTCTTAATTATGTTGTTCCTTGCAAATTTTATACTCGAATCCTCCATACTGCTCCGCTTTGAATGGCTGAGCCACCAGGGGGATGGGCACAATACCCTACTCCCACACACACTGCATGGCACGGGTGAGTCAGACGCTCACATCCGTCGTGCTTGTTGCGGTGGAGTTGAGCATGTGGCAAAAGAGGCAGGACATCGTCGTGTGTCAACTCTTAAGCACCTTTCACAATATTTCTTCCAAACAAATAACACTTGTGCACTTTGAATATTGAAGAACCATGCTGCATACATGCGAGTAAGTGTTTGTTAAAGGTATAAATAATAATCTACATGAAATTTTTATGGTATTAAAAATTTTACAAAACTTTTTGTAGAAATATGGCCTGGGAAAAGATGGATAAGTGTCATTTCTGTGAAAGGTGGCAGACACACCATAAATCATGTAACATTTTAAAACTCTGACCTCTCACTTGGCCAGCCGATCCCACGCTAAGCAGACACGTTAATAAAGCAAGAAACATTTTATAAGGGAACTTTTTAACAGTATACTGTGTGCTATATACATTGTACTTCATAGTATGTTGTTCATTAGACAGTTGAGCTAGAGGGTAGTTTTACAACTGCCTTCGTACATACATGACTATTGCTAGTAGGTATAGTGAGAGTAGATATTGTTAAAAGTGTGAACATGTGTGTAGGGTTCACCAACATGCTGCTATCAGAGCACTTCGAGATCTTCTGCTCTGATCATCGTGTGGTGTACCAGGATATGACGCAGCCGCTAGCCCACTACTACATAGCCACGTCCCACAACACGTGAGCTCTTCTCTCTCTCTGCATGTGTGTGTGTGTGTGTGTGTCTCGTGTGGAGAGTGCTCAGTGCAGCGTGGCTTGATGCTCGTCTTGTGATGCAGGTACCTGACTGGAGGCCAGCTGAGCGGGGAGAGCAGTGTAGAGGGCTACATAGACGCCTTGAAGAGAGGCTGTCGCTGTGTGGAATGTAAGTCTACTACTGTGTACACTACCACATACTTATTGTCATAAGTGTGGCAGTATCACTGCTCAAGTTCACATCATACTGTCCTCTCACAACTTAAATTCTACATTTGCGGTGAAGCCTGAGTAAACAATAACTTTGTGTTACAACACTTTACATGTGGTAGTGTTTTGGCAGTGTGTCTGTAGAGAAGCAGTTGTGGAAAAATACTCCACAGGTTATTTTTTTTGTATTTAGTTTACCAGAAAGATAATTATAAAAATGAGTACAGTGAATAATCCTTTACAGCTAATGTTTTTGTTAAAACACAGTTGCTGTTGTAAACGTGGGGCTTTACAACCATGTCCTGAGGAACATCACAGTTTACTGGAGATATCCAGGCTAACATGATAACGTTATCTTAATCCTTATAAGAATGTTTCCACTATAAATGTTGCTGTTTTAAGGAAAATTAAACTATTGGTTAGTCAATAATTTCTTTGAAAAAATTTACGCAATTATATTACTATAGGAAGATAGCAGGTTAAATGAATGCTTCAAAATGATACAGTGTTACATCGTTTGTGGTTTTAAGTTGGAAACCTATGAAATTAAAACCTAAATTTTCTGGTAGTGACTTGTATGTACAACTGATAACTTTATAAGTGAATTAATGGTGTGAAGCTTATAATCAGACTAATGAAACGCAATTTGGCTCTTAGTACAACATTATTTACAATGGTAGATATAGTTTATTTTGACTTAATACCCCAGCTTATATGTCATGTGTTTAAACAAAGGGGGGGGGGGGGGGGGTGGCGTACAAAGTAACTTATACTTGCAACTGGACGTAATGCACAGACCCATGGCTTACCCAAGATCCGACATGCTACTGTACTGTGTGCTCCCAAGATGATATATTAGTGACATTGACCATGCAGATAGCATTCACGAGCACACACGAAAGTAGGGCCTAGCAGGGTCCGTCTCCTATCCCCTGGAGACATCTGCTATACCATCATAAAATCGGAGCAAGCAAAATTTGTTTTAATGACACGGTTTATCTTTTAATAGCCTTGTCAAATGTTGGTGACCTTAGCATTATCCAGCTAAGGATGACAAACCTGAATCTAAGACAACCACTTCCTAAAAAAATTTCTGAGGGAAAAATATTTAAACCTGAATTCAAGACTACCCCTGTGAACTGCTGAAAAAATTATTTAGGTTGAAAGTATTTTCGCATGAATTTGTGACAAACCCTTCAAGAAGAAAAGCTATTATATGAATAATATTATATATTTAATTTACTTTCAAAGAAACGCTAATCACAATGAAATAGGTGTGTCCAACCTGGCTTATGGTAGCAGCATCCTTCTAACACTGTAAAACTTTTGTGGGTGTTATATTCGTAACTTGAGCAATTTTGCTTCCCAGCAAAGCGCTTCCTCTTTGCAGCCATTTGAAGATTAATCGGATTAGCCATTAATCCGCAAAATCTATTTTTAGACCATCCCTAAACATGTCGTTCGCCTAGTGAATTAGAACCCGCCCTCCCCTACTACTACTACTCAAGCGTTTATGTCTGGGCGACATCAGATAAGGGGACCCTTGTCAAAGTTGACAGGTACAGTCTCAGCACTACAAAAATACGTACTGCCATAGGAGACACGGTATTTAAGCATGAACAGTATTTATCAAAATCCTCTGTCTCATGGCATGCCAATTTTGGAGGATTAACTGCTTCCCGAGTGAAAAATTATGAATAGAAACTGCGTAGTAATGTTGTGCATATAACACAAACTTAAATACTGAATAGCAGTGTCACAAAATGTATGGTATTTGTGGTCCTTGGTTTTGAATTGAAGACTACCCGAATTGTAGATGACCCCTAATTTTTTGTATTCCTTTTGTGTCAAAAAACCTGGTCTTCCTTTCGGGTAAATACTAATAGCATTACATGTTAAAAGTTGCAAGGTTGATATGGTATGAACTGTTGTATTGGTTAGCTCAGCTTAAGTTGGTTGCCCTCATCCAGCCGTTGTGCACTTTTCCTGTATACACCAGCTGAGTAAGCAGTAATGAACAATATAATTGACTAAATGTTGACCTGCATGCAGTGGACCTGTGGGATGGGGCGGATGGAGAACCGGTGGTGTACCACGGCTACACCCTTACTACCAAGATACAGTTCAAGGACATCTTAATAGACGCCATCAAGCCATATGCCTTCTACTCATCAGAGTATCCCGTCATCCTCTCCCTGGAGAACCACTGCAGCGAGACCCAGCAGGAGGTCGTTGCTGGGTACTTTGTCGAGGTCCTGGGAGGTGAGTGCGCGTTTGTCTCTCCTGCACTATTTCACACTCACATTCTCTCTGTGCCCTTTTGCACTGTGCCCTCTCCTCTGTGTGGTGTGTGTGTCTCTTTCTCTCCTTGTCTGTCTTTTTTCTCTGTATGTCTCTCTCACTCTCTACGAGTGTTGCTTTTTCTGTCATCTCTCTCTCTCTCGCTCTCACCCTCTCTTTCCCCTCTCCATCTCTCTCTTTCTCCATACTCTTGCCTCCATCTTGGTCTTGCTTTCTTTTACGACAGCTCAATCATTCTTTTAGGAAACTGCCATACCATTTCATTCTGCCTTTCTGTCATTTCATTCTGTTTTCTAGGTTAACTGTTTCTAGTCCTCTTTCCTGATAACTGCCATTGTAATACGTACAAACTTCATTCCTACTGATTCAACCGTCCTAAAATATTCCTCGTCTGCTGTTCGTGTTACGCTGCATGCTCGTACTATATCTGTAATGTGTACTATGTGCTGGTCTCGCTTTCTTGTTTGTCACATTCCTACTGTTCTATGTTTCTGTTAGCCCTTTCTCATTCCTTGACGTAACCAACACTTCCCTGCTCTACTGATCCTCCTATTACTAGGTAACATTATCTTCCCTTCCTCTCCACATGGCATTTCTTAAAGAAGTGGCCATAAGCTTCCTGGTTCCTACTTCCTTTCTGCTCTCTTTGTAGTACTCCCCATTACTCTTACACACCTCAGGTACAAAGCTTTCAGCAGCATTATTTAAATCCACTTTCAGCCTTGCAGCTGATGGTTTTAGTCTTCATTTAGTTTGTGTTTAATTAAGCACTTTAAAAACCCATCTTGTAAAAAAGTCCTGTCTCAAAGTGCATTTCTAAAAAAAAAAAAAAGTGATTGGGGCAATATGTTATGAATGGAAATTCTGTCTCATAAAGTCGTATTAAAAGAACGAGTTCAAAATTGTTTGTCACCAAAACTGCTTTATTTTCAAACTACGATAAGCAAAACAATTATGTAATTAGTTGACAAAGTGTAGCTACTCATCGAAGATGAAAATAATTGCATATTTCAATAAGTAAAATATTATGTAAACCAGCTGACAATAATTAAGACTTTAGTGGTGTTTACTTGGAAGTGAAGTACGAAATAAATATCTGCATCGTTAATTTTTTTTTGAGCAATTTTCAAAACTTTCTTCTGGTATCAATGTCACATTACACAAGTTATATTAACTATTTTGTTCTTTTGACCAGTTCCAAGTATGCACTCGCAGACAGTAACAGGGACAAGTTAACATTCACTGCTAGGTTGAAAGTCACCCAGTCTTGGCAACTAGTGTTATTGCAATTCTGTGTGCCGACAAATTGAAACAGTCAAGTGATGTTAGTGATAACAGCGGGATGATCTCTACAGTTACTCTGCGAGTTGGCGGCCTCTGGCAGTATGATGAGAGCACAGCCGGCCGACGTAGAACCAACATCTCCTGGATGGTGGTAGTATACATAAACAGAAGTACACGCTCTCATCCACTTGTAAAATATCTCAATCTCCTCGTATTTTTACACCTTTCTCCTTGAGCTTGCTCCTGCAATTGTTTCCTCCCAACTTCTTCTTGGTCTTCCTTGGGGCCTTCTCCCATTGTTTATATGGTGCCATATATCACAGGATTTCACATGACATTCTATAGTAATAAGCTAAAAGCAATACTGCTCAGAAAGCCAGCAGCAGACAATACTACTAGTAACTGTTAGCTGACCCGTGCAACTTCATTCGCATCAAATTTAGGACTTTTCTTCTTATTTTTATATTTCATGAATATTCCTAGTACCAATCAATCATCATATTCGCTTAGGTTTTATGAAGTTGTTAAAACAAAGCCCACCATCGTTTCACTAAGGTTTTATGTTAAAACCAGTAATATTGCTTTTTTTTCAGGTTTAATGGAGTTATTAAATTACACCCTGCCATCGCTTCGTACATATTTTATTGTGTTAATGCAGTAGATACCTATATATCTAGCCACTGGGCCACTGAGGCCCTACTTGATCTAGTTCTATCCACTAAGCCACTGCGGCCCCAAGTTGGAATCACTCCATCCACTGAGCCTCTAAGGCCCCACTTGGAATAGCTCTAGCCACTATGGTTCTTGGGAAGGTAAGGACAGCCCATATACAAAAAAGAAAGGAAAAATGATATAATTTTTTTTAAACAATACTTTTTTTATGCAGAAATCCTAAGAAAAGTTTAATCCAGTACCTATTTACAACCCTGATCACCATCATATTTTCGGAACCGTTTGAGATATCTCGATGAAACAAAGACTAAGTTAGTCCGGCTATTATTATCTATAGATTATGTAAATCTCATGTCAATATGTTCAGTGGTTTTGGAGTTAAATCCGGTCGGACAGACAGAAATGAAAAAAAATTAACAGTAGATATGGCTTAGTAATCCATTATCCTATATGAAAAAAAATTAAAAAATTACACACACACTTCTATTTCATTTATTTACTTGCCAAGTGCAGCCTTCTTTCAGAGATACACACAGTTGTAAATACAACATTGCTATATGGCATTGCCACTCTGGAAGGGATGAGTGTGTGTGGCACTGCATTTTTGCAGACATGCTGTACAGAGAGGATGTGAGCGAGGACATGGTAAGCCTGCCATCTCCGGAGGACCTCAAGGGCAAGATCATCATAAAGGCAAAGAAGCTGAAGCCGCACAGTGACGAGTCGAGCACGGAGGACGAGGACTCGGAGCCTGAAGTAGAGCCCAGCCAGAAGCAGTCCTCCAGGAAGGTGGTCAAGGTACGCAGTCCCTAGCATCAACACTCCATCTTTCACTACCATCTCTCAAACACTGGCACTTTGGTGCTGCTGTAGTGCTGTTCATGTTGTTTGCCAGTTGCTATGCATGACTTACATTCTCTCTTTATGCGTGGCTCCGTGATAATGCCTCTCTTACTCAAGCATATACTCTATTGTTCACTGCATACCCTCGTCTAGCTACCCATTGCCCATCCTCATTTCCTCCAGTGTAACTCCACCCAAGTGGCCAGTGGCTAATCAAGAAAGAGGGAAAGGGACAAATGTCTTTAATTGAAGGAGCCAAGAGGCATGTGGATATGTAGCAGTGCCAGAATACAAGGGTCAGGAAACTAGATTCTAGAGAAAAACTACCAACCAGAGGCATTGCCTGGCAAAATTCCCATGTGTGAAAATTCGGGAGCAGCCCTGCCAGGAATTGAATCTGGTTTTGTCTTGGTGGGAGGCAAGCGCTTTAACAGTTACCCCACCGCAGCCCTTCTGATCAGAGGAGAAAAAAAGGGACATAACACATTCATATCCCTTCCTTCCATACACACACAGCGGGTAGATACGGAGAAAATATCAAAGGAAATATTGACACTCTTGACTATTTACATGAATTGGCTTGGAGTCGAGAGTTTTAAGTTGCTGCTAATGAGGTCTTGGGAGCTCACTAGGTCGGAATGATGTGGATTTGTGACAGGTGCCAGAATGTAATAGTGGGGGAAATGGGAGATATCTCAGAAAATCCACCAAACAGTGGCAAAGTGCATAATGTTTCCCCGCATGTAAATATCTGTGAGTTGTCCCACTGGGAATCAAAACCAATTTGCCTTAGTGGGACGTTAGCACTTTGGTATCTATGCCAACCACAATCTCTCATGAAGAATTATGTATACTAATATTATAGCAAATGGGAATGCAGATACCTAGGTATTAGTTTTAAACAACCTTGTTTTTAATATAAAACAAGCTGGTGCAAGTGATTGCTATAGCAAATGTCACTATAGCCCATACTCATAATGCTGTGGTCACACTATAAACCACAATTTATCTTATTAAAAAGTACTTGCTTCAAATGATTGGCAGTACTACATTCAAAATGGCTTCCATACTTCAGATATTATTTAGGAGATAATCATGCTGTGCCCGGAGAGGCAGTGTGTCTCTAGGAGCACACTGTGACATCACCAGCCTCAGGTAGTCTCTTAAGGCTGCTGACAGGTAGACAGACGCGTCACCTTTATAACACAACACGCTGTTGTCTTGAGCATGTTTTGTGATGCACTTGTTTCAGGATGGAAAAGTGGTTGCAGAAGGGTTGGCCAATCTCGTCAATATTTGTGAAGCCAAACATTTCCACGATTTTGAATCCTCAAAACTGAAAGGTAAGGTATACAGTGTAAAATGAATTTGGCGTGGTTACTAAGAAAGCAAGGTAAATATGAAGCAAGATAATTTTTAATGTAAATTAAGGTTGCAAATAGGCTGCTATGCTACCAAAAATATATAAAAGGACAGGAATTCAAGTACTCACAGTGTAGTACTTGTTGATAGGAGCGCGTGCCCACACAGACAGACAGACAGACCCCTTCCATCATACTGCAGTGTCCTACAACTCGCTGCCTAATGAAGCTGGCTTAGACAACGAAACGTTACAGTCGTGCAACTGTGTGGAAAATGTCCTCCTCTTTTGTGTGTGTGTTTGCGTATGCACACACATTAGAGTTTGTGTTTATACGTGTTTGTGCGTGTGCACACACACACACCTGTCACGTACTACACTGTGAGTACTTGAATTTCTGTCCTTTTATATATTTTTAATATAAGCTGTGATAGGAAACTGCAATAAGACTCGTGATCTTTCATGATTAAGGCAGGTACATGACTTTGCAAACGTGGATTTCAAATGAGTTTATTTCAGAATAATCAGAAAGTACTTGTGAAACAACAAATTCTTGAATAAGATTGTGATACCTTGAATTTAGATCAGACATCTTTAAAACCTGGTGTGTGTCACTTCTTCACTCAATTAGGAAAATAGTGATGTTTGTCAGGTTGCGTAGCTGGCAGGCAATCAGACTACAGCACGCTGACACACATCTCAGCTAGGCAAAGTGAAGTAGTGTGTGGCTTCTTGTAGACATCCATGTCGCTTATTCACACCTGCAGTATTGGACTGGGTCCCTACCACAGCGACAGCCAGCAATGCTCTGCCCACAGCGATGACTTGTCTCCCCTTGACTGCATGTGTCCCCAACAACTCTGTTGGTGAACTAGTCACGTAGAAATTTTTTAAGACAAACATTTGTGTGAATGTTTTTATAGCCACGTTATCTCCTGCATTCTGATAATAAAAATGTTTTTTATTAGTAAAATAATATGGTAAAAATTAGGGATGGACCAATACAGATACAGTTAGATTGGCTGATTATCCCCAAGATCGGTATCGGTTAATAATTGGCAATGGTCCAACTAATTCATTTCATCAACCCAAATGATTTAATCATCATGGAAATTACCGCACTTGGTTATCTTGCAGGACATGCTTTACAAACAAAGAATTTTATTTTTGCAAGTGGAAAACAATTTTGTTATTTTTATTTTTATCTTTCAGTAACGGGTGAAACAAAATTAAATGGAAACTGATATGGCTGGTTTTGGTGTTGCTGCATATATGACTCTCTACAAGCCAAACATGGTGAAATTCGTTAAATAGAATGAAATCTATACTGTCATCTGCTTTTCAGGTAGTTGAAATTCATTTTTAAAAAGAATGTTTTACCGCTATAATATTTATTGTCATAAATTTTCATTCACGTAAACTTCAACTCTCACATTGTATATCAATATTTCGTTCGCAGCATGACATTCATAAATATATTAGTATGAAGGTCGAATGTCTATATATGAGCTGAATCACTATGGCTGTGGCGCTTGTTCAATGGCAAAATTATAACTACGTGTATTTTATTTACAAACACAAATCTGTAACCAAAAATGTTTGTGATATGACGAAAGTAAATAGTACGTATATATAAAGCAGATGAATGCAATTTACACTCTCCGAACATGCACGCAGTATTTATGAACACTACTGTATTTACTCATCTTCCGTGTTTTGTGGTTATATTCTTGACAAATACAGCATTTACAACTATTGGGTGGGGTTGGTGATAGACTGCTGCTTACATCATAAAACTTGTTAAGAATGCCAAAAAAAAGCTATTCATTTTTAAAAATTGAAAGTGAGTTAAAACATAAAAATTTCTAAACGTTTTGGTGGTAAAATTTTTTTTAATGCCAATATCTCGTAAATCCCCTTTTTTTGTAGTATTTTTTTTTGTAAAAATGTGAGCCCTATACATGCCAAAATACGGTAAGTGCAGTATTTATTCAAGTAGCAGTGCTTTTCATGTGCCCTGGTATTGGTAGTGCACCACCCTGCATTTTAAGCTCCATGAGAATTATTTGGGAGCAATGATACTAACTACGTTGATAACTTCTTGTTATTCATACAGGGTTATAGTCTGATGTGGTCGTGTTTTTGATCTGTCCATTCAGTCTCTAACTGGTAAATGGCAATGCTTCCCATCACAACACATGTGGACACAAGTGCTGGCTGGAGCTTAATATCTCAAAACTTTCACAAAATACATTAATTTCCTGCAAGCCAACCATCCCATGGCTGTTACCGCTCTCGTGCAGCTACTTGGTGTGTGTTGAGTTTGAAAGTACTCAATATTACCCTGCTTACTAATAAAACTAAATTGTAACAGTTGAGTGTGATATGTTGTGAAGTGTGCGGGTTGCTGGCTGGTGCGCAGGCAAGTGCTATCACATGTCGTCGTTCTCGGAAGCGAAAGCGAGCAAGCTGGTCGTGTACAATGGAACGGAGTTTATGGAGTACAACACGCGGCAGCTGAGCAGGATCTACCCGTCTGCAAAGAGAACCAGCTCCTCCAACTTCAAGCCGACGAGGTTCTGGAATGCCGGGTGCCAGATGGGTGAGTGTCTGCACTGCAACGTGTTTCTCACACTGAAACATGTACTGTGCTTCATGTGCATATAAAATACATTCAACTCTTGGTTCTAGCTAGACCTTTCATGGTTCCGGGGGGAAAAAAAAATCGAGAGGGTATTCCAGGGGTCTTAGAATCACGAGTTCACTAAACAGGGCCAGTAAAATATATACGATATTAAGGCCTGGTTGGTGTGTGAAGTGCATTGAGAGGTTTGGATATTTTGTAGTAGTGCCTGAACACGAAAAGCATTCAAAAAATATTTTGTACCAAAAGACATGATTTTTTTTTTGGGCATGAAAATTACAAAAATGGAAGTTTTCAGAATCAGTTTTAGCTAATAAATTTTCCGTACAGGAAAGGGTCACCACTAGAAGTCACATTTAGGCTTTGCCAACAAAAATACTTAATACCAATTGAGCGCTTTATATATATATAGAGGAGATTAGGCACATGGGGAGCGAGTAAGTGTTTGTCCTGGAGATCACATGTTTTTAGATGTCTTGGGTGTGCAAACACTGGTGGCACAAAAATATGGAGAAAAGATAATGCGCAGTACATGTCGGAGTCCGTAGTGGATTAGCTGTAGGAGCTGGGGCCACCAGGTGAAGAGAGATGGGGGTCAGGGATCAGTAGCAGGTGATGTAGGAGAACATGCCTGGCTTGCCCAGGATTATCCACAAACAAAACTAAGCGAAAGCAAGCCCCGTGAGGCCACTTTGCCAATGGTGGTTCGTGTTGTCCATCATGACAGATGTCCCATGGACACTGGGAGCACAGCAGGAAATGCCAATACCCCAATACCATGATGACCGACATCAACAGCCAATAAAAGTGCTAGTAATAAATTACTGTTTAATTGAAGTGTGTCTGTGAGTCATGTTTTACTGTGCATCTGCAACTCTCTCAGCAGCACTGTGGTGTCTGCACAACCACTTGATATGTACGGTCTGGCCGACTGTTTACACTTGCAGTGGCTCTGAACTACCAGAATGCGAAGAAGCCTGTGTTCCTGAACGAAGGAAAGTTCAGGCAGAATGGAGGCTGTGGCTACGTGTTGAAGCCAGAGCTGCTGCGAGATCCATCTCTGCATTTTGACCCTAACGAGTCTCCAGATAAGCTGTGAGTACCTACGCTGATGTGGCATCAATTTTCGCAAGCAACCAGTGGTCTGGTAGCTTGACTGGATAAAGAAATGTTGTATTTGCTAACTTGAGTTTATCTTGTAGTCGACTGTGATGTGCACAAGCAAAGCAGTGTTCAAACAGGTTCAAAATTTAAAACAAAAACAGTGTTCATAGTAAGTCATTGCCATTAAACTCGATTTTGGAGGGAGGTATGCAGTTAAATGATGTAAAACCAAAATGAAAATTAAAACTAAGATTTCCGTTTAATAACTATTGTAACATGTAATGAGATTATGTCACACATGAACTAAATTCAGTACAAAATATGAAATCAGACTTGAATCCATCAGCGATCATACAAAGTTCCAGCTGGAACCGGCGCTGGCCTCGCCAAACCTCCCCTCTAGGTGGCCGATAGCTATTAAAAGGTCATACCTAGAGCGCTTATTTCTGTCATTGTTAGCCCCCCGCAAAACAAAAGCTAAATTGGCTCTTTTGATCTTGTGTCCACTGGGAACTTTGCAATTTTGAAACTGCCATGCTGTCCGAAAGAGAAAAATAAAACTACGCTAACCACTTACACGTTCACTAACTACTCGCATTCTGTGTTTGTCCCTCACAATCAAATTTAAGCATCACTGTATCCTTATTAACTGCAATTCGCGGCCCAGTGCGATCATACAGTATAGCACCGGTTCTGAAGGGGCCGCGATGGTTTAGTGGTTAGCCTGCTCCCCTCTAACCAAGAGGAACTGGGTTCATTCCCTGGCCGGGTCACTCTCGGATTTTTGCATGCGAGAATCATGCTGGACAATCCCGCTGGTCAATGGGTTTTCTCGGGAATCTTCTGTTTCCCCCGCCTGTGCATTCCAGTGTTAAATCACCCTCATCTACTCTCTAAACCTCGCTTTCATCACCGTTATCTCTTCACTGACTCACCAGTTCTGAAATATTTCCTTTATGTACGAAAATAAGTCACATGAATATAATAAATGTTATAATAAAATCCTTGACAAACTTAAATAGTGTTTCTAAAAAATTTAAGTTTAATTTATATATAGTTACTGTAGTAATTATTATAATGGACTAGTGGGTACACAGAAAAAAATTTTTGCTTTTGTTATTCAAAAAGAGTAATATTTGATAAGCGTGTGAATATTCTAACACGTGATGTACCAGGAACTAATACTCACTCTAGGTCTTGTACTAGAAGCCAGAACCTATTTTTGTTTAGAAACTGAGTCAGGCGCTTCAGTTTTGCAAACTGGCAGTGTGGCTGCTCGGCAGGGCACAAAATCTGGCATGGATTAGATGATTCTGCGTTTAGGTGCCACTACTGTCTTGGATATACCTGTGTGACGTTTAAGTGGAGCGGCACATGAACTGGGTGCGGTGTTAGTAGATCTAGACGTGGGTGTTCGGTGCTCAATGTCCTGTGGTTTCAGCTGAGGTGTTAGGTAAAGGATGGCTGGAATGAGGTAGAGGTGACAGGTGTTGGATACTGTTCAGGTCAGTGTAAATATTCAAGAATCCACTCTGGGTACTCTCTAGAGCTGGTCCTCTCGGGTGGTGTGAAGAAATGGTGTGGTACAGGAATTCTGCGGCTGGTTCTTGCAGATGTCGAAGTGCTTACGTCTGCTCTCTTGGAGGTAGGCTAGCTATCTGCTTAACTAAAAGGGTTGAAACTAGTGTGCTCGACCTGATGCAGTGAGTATTTGTCGCACTTTCTCTTTCAGACCTCTCCTCTGGGTGAAGGGCATTAGGAAGCCGAGATTTAGCCTTATACCACTATAGCACGTCTGCAGGTCTCCTTGAACAGAATTACGTGTGGCATCACTGGTGTGCGTGGCCGCATCCCAGTCACTCCGACCTAGGGGACACAAATCTCTGTCAGCGAAGTCTGCTCCGGAGAGTTTCGTGAACACCAGGCCGACAAGCTGATCCAAGGACAGTGTACCTGGGCGTGGCTCCTCTCCTTCAATCCCAGGAGGTTAAGGGGAAGGGTGGCGAATGCTAGTGCGTGGGCTGTATTACAAAAGTGTCAGGCTCATTTGAGTAATCTCAGAAAGGTATTACGCTACAAGGAAGGTACTCAAGTTAAAAGCTGACTTCACATTTTATTTCGTTTTATGGAAATAAAAACGTGATGAAAGCACTCTAGCTAAGGGTCAGCGTAGCTCCTGATCAGCGGCACAAGTTTCAAACTTGAAAGCTAGAAATGAAGTTATGCTGGATAGTAGAGGGGTAGTCGTTGCCGAGGGGGGTGCGAATGTATGACTTGCCTCTGTGATGCCACCAGCCGGCTGGAAGAGGGATGCGAAACAAAACACCGGCGATAATGACTACTAACACTATCTAGCAGAGAATAAATGAACTTACAGTCTTTCAAGTATTGTTACAGAAGGCTGATGAATAAAACAATCTGCAAGGCAGTCTGTACAATCTCATGTTAATGGTATAAAATTTACTTTCAAACTCCGTGGCAAAGGACTTACGGATGGAGCTGAAGTCGTTAAAATTACCAGAAAAAGGGTCATGAGTCAATTCATTAGATTTTAAAATCTTCATTCCATTTAGACTTTTAAGCATTTTTTTTCTCATTAAAATAAGAAATGGAAGCTCAAATTATTGGTTATCACTTTAGTATATTGAATATTCATGTGACTAATAATTTTATGTTGCTGCAGGTACCAAAAAACCTTGATTCTGGAGATAATCAGTGGTCAGCATATTCCCAAACCAGACCAAGGTTCTGATGCTGATATTGTGGACCCGTACGTCAAGGTCAAGATTATTGGCCATCCTGAGGACTGCCAGACCCTAAAGACACCCGTTGTTAAAGATAATGGTAATTTAAGTCCTATTGTTACTGTAGCCTAACTCTTAACCGTGAATACATATGTACAGTATATTTCATAGAACTGGAAAATTTGCAGAAAAAACTAACTTTGGCGTGGACATGAGCTGTTTCACCAATGTCTATGTGACAGGTTGTACATAATGCTTAGAAATTTTCGCAATCATTTCAATATTCGCTAAACATTGATTAAATAGCTTCTTTAAGTGTATTTAAAACCACAGTGCGAGCTGCTTATACCATAAAAACTCTTACAAACATAAAGTTTTACAATTTTCCATTCGTTATACAGCATTACCTCACATATTTGCATGGTGATCATGTTGACTATAAAAACTTAAACAAAAGTTTACGTCATCATGAGAACAATTCATAAATCAATTACAGTAGCAGTAAGGTCAAAAGATTATCTTTGCACGTACAATTTGAAATATATTGAGTCGAATCGCTATGATGCTTGTTCACGGGCAGAATAAGGCCTAAGTGTATTTTATTTATAAACGAACATCTCTAATCTATGATGTAAGTCAATTATATGTATATATAACACTGATATTTCTTTTTGTGGAATGTACTTTACGCACTGAACATTCACACTGTATTTGTAAACTCTACAGCGGACTCTCAAAGTATCGTTATTGCATGTACAGATAAATCACATCCACCAACAATTTTGCGTGGTCCCGGCAAAATTCCTATTTAAATAATATTGTCATAACCCGCGTTTATCGCTTGTTGCGTCAATTGAAGTATATTTCAGGTCCCGTCGCCTAAGATTTTCCGCAACTATCATTTTTAAGCTGGTTGTTTATACAAACGTCTAGAAACTGGATGTGAAATATGTCACGCGTACTGCAGTTTATCACTGCTCTGAAGTGTGTCCATCTTCCCAACACGTCTGCCCTTTCTGCGGTCGTATGGTGCGACATGCATCTGGCTTGCTACTTCCCCTCATATGCCTGATGAGAGGGGAAATTGTTACCTAGAAACCAGCGTGGCAACCTAAGCATCCTCTCTGCCCTTCTTTTTGTCTCCCCTAAGCCATGCACTTTCCTCCTTAAGGCATTTGAGAGGGGAATCTGTTGTCTAGAATAAGAAAAAGCACGTCCTCTTTCTCTGCCACACCTGCTTGTCTTCACATGCTGGCAGCAGAGCAAATAAAGTACGCTTGGTGAATTAAGAAATTTCATCAAAATGATACACTTGTATTTCAAAGCAAATGGGTTTTCCTGAAAATGTTATGCAAAACATTTTAATGAGGAACTATTATTTGCGTAGATGTTTTCTTTTGTGTTGAAAGGTAATTTTTTCTTGTAAGGTTGTTGTTTCATTGTATCTGGCGTAAAAGTAACATGATTTTAAAACATAATAGGTATTTATTTAACTCAAGGGACAGCATCTTTGCGAATAAAATTATATGCCTAGAATAATATACTTGAACTTTTGTTACCAAACATTGTTTACACTTATTATTCGCTCGATTTTCAGAGTTCATTTTCAGTAACTTCTTACGTGGAAATCTATTGATTTATTTCAATAGAAATGTGTCTCTTTAAACGCCGCGATCCTGCAACCGCGTGAAAAAATGTCGTCCTACTTTGTGTGTGAGCGCCTATTGACAGGTACTAGACTGCAAGTACTTGGATTCCTGTCCTTTTATATATCTTTAGTAGCCTAGCGACCTATTTGCAATCCCAAAATCATTTATACACACACACACACACAGTTTTCTGTATATACTTGTAGGCTACTGCTTTGTTACTGTAGCTACAATTTTGTGTATGTTGAACTGCATGAATTGTATCTATGTACTGAATAAATACAAATGATATATACCAGGAAATAAAAAAATATAAATATTGTTATAGGCAGGAAATGAAACCAGTAAACCACACGGAAAAATGGTGGGACCATTGAATAATACAGTAATGTATATGCAGGAATGTTACACGAGGGTCTACCGCACATATTATCTATGTCAGTGCCGGGCAACTGTGTGTTTGCAGGATTCAACCCAAGGTGGGATTTTGAAATGAAGTTCGAGGTGAAGCTGCCAGAGCTGGCAATGGTGCACTTCATAGTCAAAGATGACAGCAAGAGTGTGACGGTGGGAACCTACGCTCTTCCGTTCACCAGCCTGGCATTGGGTAACTAGCTGTTTTAAACTATACAGTGATGCCTCAGATGTCATTCCATCTGTAAAGAGGCAGTATCAGGGAGTGTGTGGCCCACGACCTCGGCAACAAATGCGTATTTTCCACAGTAGTTGCTTAAGCCCACCCTGCACATATGGTAAACGTGAGCTGCATACCATCCAATGCTGTCAATCTTTGTGTGTCTACATGCAGCTGCAGCACGATCTTGAATTCTTTTATACTTAAAAAATGTGAACGTATAAATGGAAAGCTGTAAATACGTGATTTGGTACCATATTTCATAACATACCGTATTTACCGCATTGTAAGCAGACACCGTGTACGCAAGACGACCCTCAACTTTTGAACCCAAAGAAAATAATATGATACTGAATGCAAGTTGAATTTTCAATGTCCTGTGCACACTATCAGCTAAGAGAGCATGCTGTGATGTTATATTCCTGCTATTAAGTCCTTGCAAAACACGTGCAGTTTATTTAAATCTGTTTTTTCATCACAGATAACAACCACAAGTTCATAAACCTTTGCGATGAAATTAACTTAATTGCGTATGAGATGTTGAATGGAGTAACATCTGGTAACTTAGTACATGCATGAACACCACATTGTATGCCTGGAACGCGTCTCAAAGCAGTATGGCAGCCTGTGAATATTTATCCCTTCAAAATTGCGAGTGGTAACACTGCGACTGCTGTTTCCACAATAAAATTGTGTTCTCAATGTGACTCTTTTCTATAGAAATTTCCTAAAAGATTAACGTGTATCTAGCTAATGGCTGGTAAATAAATATGTCTGCAGTATGTATGTTATTTTAATTTACACGTAACATCTTACTTACGCTTTATATTTTATGACCTTATTTGTGGAAAGTAATGGTGAACATAAAAGTGCGAAAAGCAATTTTGCTTGCAGATAAACACTTATTTTCAATTAAATTTTTATTTTATCTTGTCTGGAGTGTTTTTTTTATTTTCTTTATATTAGTAGTGGATCATGCTTAGTTAATTTTGACAAAATCTGACTTAATTTTTATGTGAGAGTTGACAACTTACCTTTTTTATGGAACTGTATGTAATATTGTCTGACCCAATTCTAAGTTTATAGCTGTTCATGGTCAAGTGGGCAATTTTTAGCCTCTTGTTACTTTTTCTTTGACTTTTTAAAAATACTTTAACTGCCTTTTTAAATAAATATTGCCATGTAATTAATAAACACAGTGTGTATATTCCACTGCACTCTGAAGTTAACATCTAAGAATAAAAGAAAATATATTTATTGACTATTATTCCAAATTAAGAGAGTTTTCAAAGTGAATAATCTATACATGAATGACTTTGTAAAATTGCTGCCCTTTTTAAAATCTAAACTTAACGCGTGAAGCTTGACTCTTTTACGATGTGCACTCTTACAACTTCGCCCCATCTTGAGCGCAAGGTTCATACCGGAACAGGTAATTAACCACAACAGTATTGAAGTGGCAGGACACTTGCCTACAGAGTACCACATGGCGCAATGTCAGAAGAGACTACAGGCACATGATCCTAGCTTGTACCACTCGCCAAAAATTCCAAGAAGCCGTCATACGTCGCTCCCCCCCCCCCCCCCCCCCCGCAATATTGTACTGTTGGCTGAGCTGCCGCCTCCTCCAACCCGGCCAAGCTAGTTCCACAGCCTGACAGCACCCAGTCTACTCAATGCTCCAGTCAAAGATAAGGGATGATAGCGCCGCATCAACTCTTCAGAATTTCCTACCCTGCACCCCTGGCCTTTGAACTCGCGAGTGGAGATAAGTATAAAAGTTCTGACACCTATAGAAATCTTCAGTCTCTGCATCTCCACCGCTAGCAAATGCTGGAGGTAGCCATCGGGGTGCGTGACCACTGGCACAGCCGCAGATTCCACCGCTCGTAAGGGCTGGAATCTACGTCAGTAGGAAGACATTGCCAACCAGATGCTCAAAACTTCTGCAGCCACCACAGATCCCGCAACTTCTGGGAGACTGGACACGCCAGAGGCTCCTGAAGATGCCTCTCTGCCTTCCTTACCACCTTCTGGTGTTGAATTCAGAACCTACCCCTTGGTAAACAGGTCACGTTGAGCACATCCCTTTAGAATGTCCATCCTGCCCACTGGATGGTGACAGCAACCATTGACGCTGCTCTTCAAGTAGACATTCTCTCCAATTTGTTCCATCAACCCAAACTTTAGTCAGGAAATTAGTTGTCAATTACTTAATTTTCTCTAACACCAAGTAACGCCTTCCCATCTTAGCTTAAATCCAAGGACCACCTTTACCTGTATTGATTAAGGAACTTTTAAAAGTCTAGAGTAGGAGATATCACAGTACCACTCTCTCTTATTACTTGCGTAATAAAACACGTGAAACTTAACCACTCTCTGTACGCTAAAGTTCCTTGTGTAAAAACTTCATAGATCTCCTGACTGACCAAACCTGATAACTTCTGTCAGGAAGTGACTTGAGTTGCCCACTGTTCTGTCCACTGCTCTCTTGCAGGGCCGGGTAAAAGGAACACGAGGTGTTCTCATCATCACAAGACTGGGTCACCAGAAGTACATGCTAGGGAACTAAAAGTACAGACTCTGCTTTAGTAGATTCAGTAGTACCTTTTTCCGCTGCCTTACACCCGTAAGGGCGGTGTACGAAGAAGGTTAAAAAGGGCTGCAGCTGCCCTCGAATCTAGACCACTGTTGACCCAAGTCAGAGGTTTCACTTTGCACCTCCACACAGGAGCTACAATCTAAACTGCAGACACCCTTATTTCCACCATTCAATCACTTGAAGTCCCTCCTGATCCTATCATAGAACCCTTTCTAAGAGGAGAAGAACCCTCTATTGGAATAGCCAACTCTTGGTCGTGCCACTCCAATTCCCCTTGCAGTTCCAAACTAATCCTGTTATGGCAAATTTGACACTCCTAAAATTAAATTGGCATTAGTGGACTGTATAATGAATTTCAGCAATAAAACGACCAACTGGCGGCAGCTGCGCACGACTCAACTTGCCACCATGATATCCAAAATGAAAACTGCTCTTCTTCCTGTAGCTCAGGACTGCCAACCCTTGAAATAGTATTGACAAATGAAGAATGCGCACCAAAGCAGGTGCGCGGGAAATTGTACGAATCCCACACAAGTATTAAGGGGTCAGTAAAATTCATTACATAAGTTTTGCTGTTAAATTACTACTGATCTAAAATTCTATTAAATCCATATTTACACAATCACTAGTCCAAACATACCACTCACCTTGCAATACCACGCATTTAAATAAAATAAGCACTGTTCAGGTAATGGGCACAATTTAACAACTGGACGCCTGATTACTCCATTGGCAGTGAGCACTGTAACAACTCTCGGAATACCATCTCCTCCTGGATGAAGCTCTTCCACATGTGCAAGATGCCACTGCAGAGGAGGTATTCTGTCATCCTTGATCAACACAAGTTGATTGGGAATAATGCTTGCTCCTGGCTTCTGGCACTTTGAGCATTGCTGGAGAGTATGGAGATCTCCCGGTGCCAAAGCTGCCAGAGGTCTTGATGCAGCCGCTCGATCAGGGGCCAGCGCTGACGTTGGTTTTGGCTCACATTTTCGTGGTTGGGTTCTGGCACAGTGACAAGCAGCTCAAGTGTCAGGAAGTGTCCTGGGATAAGGGTGACAGTCATTGGGGTCTGGACTTACATGGTACAGGGGTCTGGAGTTCAGGACAGCTTCCACCTTCACAACGAGAATGTACAACTCCTCAAAGGTTAGGATTTGTTCCCAAATGACATGTACCAAGTGGATTTTGAAGGATTTGACCCCGGCCTCCCACAAGCCTCCGAAATGAGGGGCAGCAGATGGGTTTAAGTGCCACGTCACTCAAAAGGGTGTGAAAGCATCGACAACCCTTTTCTGGTGAGAGGACGCTGTGAGAAGCTGCTGGAGTTCCATCAGGTAGTTGTGGACCCCGAGAAAGTTCGTCCCACAGTCACTGTAGATCTCGGAAGACCTTCCTCAACGAGAAACAAAACGTTTGTAGGCAGCCAGGAAAACATCAGTGGATAGGTCAGAGGCAACTTCCACATGGAGTGCCTTGGTGGCACAATAAACGAATATCCAGAGATAGGCCTTCAACACAGATGACTTGCGAGTCTTGCTGGCACTTATCAGAATGGACCCTGCATAATCCACCCCTACCTTAGCCAATGGTTTCACCTGTTGAATCCTAATGGCAGGCAGATTGCCTATTAGAGGTGTGCATGATGATGGTTTTGCCCTCCAACAGCGCACACAATAGTGCAATCGCAGTGTGATGGAATATTTATCTGTGAGGATCCAAAAATTTTCCCTCAGAACGCCCTGCAAAGTACGAATACCAGGGTGCTGGTTCCTTTCATGGTAGTGTCCAATGATGATGTCAGTCAACACATGGGTCTTTGGGAGCAGCATGGAATGCTTGTGATCGAAGGGGAGGTCGGAGTGCTGGAGTCTACCACCCACCCTCCCACCCTGTTGCTTTCTCACTCGATAAAGCAACACCATACCATTACGGCCTACTCACAATATTTTCCGCTTTTATTTCAAACTGTAAAAATGAGAGTTGTCATTGCGGCTACCTAAATATTTAAATAGGTACCATTTAATTTATAAATAGTATACTAAAAAACCAGGTTAAAATAATATTTTAACTGTGAACTATTTCTTACTGGCCATCACCAACACGTCGCTGCTCTTGCTGTTGTTAATTCATTTTTAAAAATAAACAAATATTACAAGTTGTAGAAGATATTAAGATAAAGGTTCATTTATTCAATAATACAGTACTTTAAAGTAAACCACAGTGTTATATATCTGTGGAATACAGGTTATTGAAAAAACAGGTAGACGTGTTACGTCTAGTGTTTTTTCTAAGGTTGATTTTCATAAGTCGCTTCCTATCTGGAATGGACCATACAAAAATAAAACAGTTTGGAATGCTAACCTAAGTATAGTATCCTACACGTGAATTACTGGACGGAGTTAACTAACGTCAGACTTTCAGTGCCTGCCAGGACAGGGAACCAGAGGAAAGAGGAAAATGCAAGTGTGCATTGGACTCAAAACATTACTTTACAAACGTATTTTTCTTCAGTGGCAAACAGCTGTGGTGGAAGGATACATTGTGGCCATGCTACTTTTATAGAAGTGTCAAAATTTACACCACATTTCTTAAATTAATGAATTGTAGTATTGCTGTTTCTTGTATTTAATAATTACTTTTCTATTTATTATTCCGACACTGAACATGTGCATTAATTATCTTTCAAAACATTCTAATTTACAAATTTCTTAATTTTCAAACACAGAAATTTGGTTTATTATTTAATATGAATGCAAAGAAGTTCATTATTGATTTTATTTTTAGACCAGATACAAAAATTTAGCATCGCTTTCATTTTAAACACCAAAATCGATTCCGCTTTCATTTTTAAATACTGAAATTTAACACTGCTTTCATCTTTAAACACCAAAATTTAATACTGATTTTCACTACTCTTTGCACCTAAATCAGGCATTCCTTTTTACCTTTTTCTGGGGTCCCTATGTATTTGTATATCTTTATCCAGTATAAAAATGAAAATGCACCCCGCACCACGATTCTAAGGTGTATGTTGCTTGTACCAGAGCTAGGAAATGGCACAACATAATGTAAAATGGTAGAGATGTGTGTGTTCTAATGGTGTCGTCTATGTTTCAGGTTACAGACACGTCTTCCTGATGGACTACACGAGGAACTTTGTCTCTCCAGCATCACTCTTTGTTCACGTGTCAGTTGAGTGAGGACACGGACGCTAACTTACTGCTTGCCAATGTTTGTAGCAGTGAGCGAGACATCAATTTGGTGTATAGAGTATTGCAGCTATCTACCTCCTGATTACGAGGATTGTTTGTTAATGTAAATGTGATATGGCAGCTACCGTGCTCATACGCTTTCTGTGATGAGAATTTTGGTATTCTCGTCAGCAAATTATTATTAATATTTTAGCAGAGCACAGTAAAGCCTCTGTTGTATAATTTTCATGAAACCAGAAAACTGTAAAACACATGAAGTGTGGGAAAGTGTGTAGTATTGCATACATGGGCATTAACTTAGTAGTGAAGAACACTGTCACTGTCTCTGCTACAGGAAAGTGTAAAAACACACCTTCATGAAGTGGTTTTGCTGTATTTACTCGCGTATAGCATGTCCTTCTTTCCCAAAATAAAGGAAACAATTTCTGGGGTGCACGCTATAAAAAAAAAAAAAACTAAAGAAGGCGGAGTGGTAGTGGTAAACTGTCCGGAGATGGTTAGAGGGAAGTGAAGGGGAACAGTCTGTTATCTCATCTCTCTCTCTCTCTCCCCCCCCCCCTTCTCTCTGCGCCCCCTTCAGTTCGACCCTCCAGCCTCCCTGTTCCAACTGCTTCATGACAGTGCTTATGCAGTACACAGGAAATAAACGTTCAATGATGAATGCCGGAAGTGCTTCTTACACTGTGAGGCTTAAGCTGTCGGTCATAAAATATGCTGAAGAAAATGGAAATTGTGCCGCAACTCGGCAATTTGACATGGCTGAAACAAACCATTTTCACAAAAGTTGTAGTTTTCTTTCCAGTTTTGAGTGCAGTATAATACATCAAACTCAATATTACATATTTTTTTTCCAGAAGCTGTGACTATTTTTATTGGTATATAAAATCAGTGACAAAATGGTTATTTGAAATAATTATAACAATTTGCAAGTAAATATTTCTCTTAACAGTGATAATGAATTATTGCTGTTTAATTAATTAGCAGTTTGCATTTCATTGTGTATCCTTAAAATTATCAGTAATGCAACCTGAACTGTGTGCAGAAACTATGTTGACTGTTTGGTCCACGTGTAGGTCGCAGCTCCGTGCATCCAAAAAGCTTGCTTCCTTTCTCGCCACAAAGCAGAGCGTCCACATGTTTAAGTTCCCCCCTCCCCTACCTTTTCAAGTCCATATTGCTGATTGATACATTCCTCCAAGCCTCCTTTGTTTTCGTGTAAGGCAGAGGATAGCCAACCATGGTCGGGAGGAGAAGGAAAGAGGCGACACAATGTTTCTTTTTATCTTGAGGGAAGGTAGTGTCACATTCCAGCACAAAAAACAAAAAAGCACGCCACTGCGTTAAAGAAAAAGGTGGCCGCCCACCGCAGTTGTTGACCTCCTTATAACGACCGTATGTTACAGTGATCATGCAGCACATAGATGTTTTGGCTTTTAGCACAGAGAGTTATTTAATTAAAATATTTCCCAAACATATCACAATCACCACACATTAGCATAAAAGAAAATAATAGTTTCTTACATACTTACTAACAAGGTCCCACAAATTGTTGGTGCAATTTTATTAAAAAAGAAAACTTTTTCCCTGGAATTTATTGCAAAAAATCATGGTGCACGCTATACACAAGTAAATACGGCATGTTTAGCTTCATGATATATATTGGGCTGCTATTTATCAAGTATGTGATGTTACACACACACACACAATCACTATGCAATGAAAAATAGATCTTAATCTGTTTTCAGAAGGTTTTTATATTGTAAAATAGTTACTGAAATTAGATAAGTATTATTTGTATAAAAGTATTTACATTGATGCACAAAAAATATTTTTTAAACTTTTATTATGCTCTCTGTTAAGTAGTGAAATGATATTGTTAAAAATGTTTTTCTAATTATTTTTGTAAGGCAATAATATTTTAAGAACGCTGATGTAGTTATGTTGTGCTTTGACTTTAGTGTGAGCTTATACAAATTATCCTCATGAGTATTTCTGTTTGGATGATTTTATCACGCAGTTTCCCTTCCACCAAGAAAATACCATAACTTGTAAAACTAAGAAAGTTATAGCTGCGGAAGATAATTGCACAAGTATCAATACAATACGGTACACTCAGGTAAGAACACCACTTGCTGCCCAATCATATACTCTCCCTTCACGCTTGTGCAAATGCAGCTTCGTACATGTCAAGCAGATCTTAAAAGGTGAAACACACACAAAAAGTTACATATGTAACATACTGAACAGTAGAAACTCTCAAGTTGGGATATGTTTTTAAAACCCTATTTCAGTCTGAAATTAAGAAAAACAGCACAAGCATAATTAGCACATTAGGAAACTAAAGACACAAGCCAGTGTGTCTTGCCATGATGCTACCTTTGTTCATGTCTGGTTTGATTGTTGCGAGCACATCCCAGTTAAAGTGCAACCATGCAGCCAAATTGAATTATTCTAAACATCGGTACAATTATACACACAGATATTCACACGATACAGCGTAGTGGCAGCTAATTGACAAAGTTTTGAGTTAAGTCTCAGAAAACTACACTGCAGTATCTGCATGTGAACTATCCGCAACATTAAAAGGCTGCGTATTTTTCCTTACTGTTATTGTTAGAAGAGGGAAGTTCTTTTGAATATCAAATGTTGAAACTTTACACAGTACAGTATGTGTATCCATTTCTGAAACACTGGAAGAAAGTGTTATAAAGCCGAGCCACATGATGATAGTTTCTCTGGTAGCTTTAGTAATCTTCAGCAATATTACATATTGACTGATTTTTTAAATGTAAAACATAATGGTCAGCAGAATTTCTGAAACAGTGCATTGCTGTCTTGAGAATCATAGTTGGATAATTCCCTGTTGCAGAGCATTTGTATTCATACAAGATCCTTAATTGCATGGAGGGGTGTAATTCTATAAAACACAAGTATAAATGACGCACATTTTCTGAGCCTAAGTTTAACCATCAATGGCAGACCAAAATGTTTTGCTGTGGCAACTCTTGGAATATAGGTGTACAGTGAAACCTCGTTGCTGCGATCCAGTTTTTCCCGTAACAGTGTTATTTTTTACAGTCCTGATAACCATCCTATATAAACAACATTAAAAAAAATCTGCAAGCTACGAATCTTAAAACATAAATTTCCCGCATCAATCGAATTAGATATTCCGCCTGAAAGCCAAAATACAGTGGAAACAATATCCATCGAATTCCAGGGGACCGATGTAAAAATTCTACAGATGGGGGCATTCTGTAGATATGGACTAGACATATTACCCCCCCTCCCCACAAAGAAAAAAAAACATCTCAAACTCTTAACGTTGAACACATTGCTGGCCTATGTTAGATATTTGTCAAGTTTAACTAAAATAAAACTATGCAAATACGAATATTACAGAAAACATTAATATTACAGTAGAACCCTGTTACTACTACAAAATTCTCAAGGGAACCAAAAGATGTCGACCTTACATGAAAAAAATAAACTACGTGCACAGAAATAGCTGCCGACGTAGCGGAAGTATTATCCATAAAGCAACTAACAACAGTTTTGCAGTTATTAGCTAAGAAATAAAAAAGTCTTGAATATTGTGATGCAGTGAATAGGGTTCCCTTAATTTTGCAATGCCTTTCCCCCCCCCCCCCCCCCAACTGTCCGGGCATATTTAGTAGTTACATTCATACACATATGCATTTGTAATTTTCATGAAAAAATATTCAAGCAAAAAAACTTTAGTGTTGTTGGCAACATCGCATTGCGAATCAATATCTCGAAAATATGGCACTGCTGTGCTGGTCGTTACCAACATGGCTGCTACTGCCGTAAACATTGAAATTGCTTGCAGAGTGTCTAACAAAACATCTGCAGTACATATTTCATACATATATGTACTGTATTTCCACAGGTTTGTTATTTTTGTATTTCGTGCGCTCTAATTACATAAATGATGTGCAGTCTGAGATATCTATTGTTAATTTTTTTTTGTTACAAAGTAAGAGTTGAGTGTGACATTGTGACGAAATCAACAACAGGTAAATTACATAAATAGGACTAAATGCAGGGCACTGAGAAGTAAGTGAAAACAATGTGTGTAGAAAATTTATTTTATTTGTGTTATCTAGGAGTATTACTTGTGCATGTGTACAGACTTTGCATGCCTTGGCGAGTACAGTTGATACAAATACTGTTTTGTTAATACTTAGTTGTTTAATGATCAGAAAATGTAATTTTCAGCGATGCTACAGAAATTTTTGTTAGATTGAGGTGGTAAAAATTAAATCTTGAGTTCAGAAAAACTGACTTTTTTTAGCACTATTTATATAGCAATTTTATCAGGACCAAAGAAACTTTTCTGCGAACACACACTTTCGATCCATCCTGTTCGATGGATCGAGTTTCCACTGTATATTCGGAACAATCGTTTAGCTTTGAAATACAATGGATTTTCAGTTATACATTCCCGTTATTTATCATTACATTCGCCATAGATTGCATGCATAATTAGTTTTTGAACGCTATGCGACAACACAGATAATAGACAACTGGTACTATCTATAGTATTGATTACATTCCGCAACAGTTGTTTATGTAGTATCCACTACCATTCTTCCTAGTCCTCTACTGCATTTGTGGTTGGCTACCATGAGAAACAATCTCATATTCTTATTCTTTTTACATGTTTATTGAACTTGTAGGTCAACAATGAGAATGAATCTCACATCTCTAATCCTGTATTCAACCCTCCAAGGCCTGTTACTGTAAACGGAATTTGAAATGAGGTTATAGCCGTGGTAGTATTGAGAACTACTGGCTGTGTGTGTGGTTAGAATTGTGAAGGTTTGAAAAAGACTTGGCGAATAATGACTGCCAAAAATTATCGCAAATAAATCTGTTGTAATTCTAACTGAGGGATTGAGCATGGCTTGGCAGACGAAGGAATACTGAACAAAAATATCAATATAGATGAAATTTTGCTCAATTTTAAGAATTGGGAGCTTTAAATTCATCTTTAGGCTGATGGTCTAAACAAACATACATTTTAAGGTTATGTACAAATTTCTCAGGTCTAAAATCCAAGCCCACAAACATAGTTTCCTTGTCGGTCCACTGAAAAACGAATAATCGAGAATTCACCGTATTCTATGTAGTATAGTAGTATTAGGTAAGAATTAGTAAACTCACATGAAGCCGCTGATAAATCAGCGTAGTGGTGACTTACACAGTAAAACAGGAGTTCCTTAACAACACATTAAATGCAGTTTATTACAGTATCTTGTGTTCCAAAAAAACCTTGGTGCTTATTGTGTGAGCAAATACCCTGGCCTACAGTTCCTAGACTAACTACAGGTGTTAGCCATTAAATCTCTCCTCATATGAAATATTTTAGAAGTTTTGTTATTTTATATTTTTACAGTTTTATATCTGCAATAAATTAACATTGGATAATTATATTAAGTAAGATAAAATCAAATACTAAGTGTGATAGTTATTAGTGTCTACATGAATTGTGGTCACACCTCAATACGTACTGTATATTGTTTTGTAGAGACTGTGAAAGGAAGTACCACCCCAAATCTGTAATCACATTTCACAGTATTGTTTGTTTGTAGATGTGTTGTACTCGTGGATGTAAAAAAGTGTGGCCAGACGCTAACAATTAAATTTCATGTTATATTGTTTTGAGTTTGTATTGATGTCATTGTGTACAAGTACCCAGTCAAAATAAAAAATAAAACAAGAATTCTCCAAGTGACAAAAACAAGGTAGTGTGTCAAAGCATCTGCTGGTTGATCACAGCTTGTGGTCTACACTGGAATTGCTAACGAACACTCAGCATTCTAAACATTAGACAGACTGAGTACCAATAGGAATTAGTTTCTTCGCAACTGGTTGCATATGCTTCCATCAAGGAGAAGGAAATTTTCAATCCTGTGCGGGTGAATGAAAAAAAACGAGTGATGCAACCCATTAAGAACGATATCACATACCCGTGATTTTGTGCAATCGTTGGCCCGAGGATTTGATTGTGCATGTTAATTTGTTTTCGAATCCTCGCAGTGATAGATTTGAATGCAGTTAATTATTACTGTGTTTACCCGAAAGGAAGACAAAGTTTTTTGACACAAAAGGAATGGAAAAATACGGGGTCGCCTTCAATTCAAAACCTAGCCACAAATACCATAAATCTGCGACACTGTTAGTTCAGTATTTAAGTTTGTGTTACATGCACAAAATTACTACGGGCTTCTATTAATAATTTTTCTCAAGTAGCAGTTACTCTTCAAAATTGGCGTGCCATGAGAGAGAGAATTTTGATAAAGACTTTTCATGCTTGTGTCCTATGGTTGTACGTACTTTCATAGTGCTGAGACTTAACCTGTCAACTTTGACAAGGGTCCCCTTATCTGATGTCGCCCTGACTTTAAAGAGGAAGCGCTTTGCTGGGAAGCAAAATGGCTCAAGTCACGAACATATAACGCCCACAAACGTTTTACAGTGTAAGAACAATGCAGCTACCATAAAGCCAGGTTAGACACACCTATTTCATTGTAATTAGCTTATCTTTAAAAGTAAATAAAATACATCATTATTCATATAATAGCATTTATTCTTGAATGGTTTGTCATAAATTCATGCAAAAATACTTCCAACCTAATTAATTTTTTTCCAGCACTTAACAGAGGTATTCTTGAATCCACATTTAAATATTTTCCCTTCAAAAATATTTTTATGAAGGGGTCGTCTTCCTTTCGTGTAAATACGGTACCTACTTTAGACATGACATTGTAAAGCTCTGCAGTGGTATGTATCTTGGAATAGCTCAGTCTCCCTACACTACCACTTGAACAACTCTGAGCGCAGCAAAGGTGCATTATTAATTTGCAATAGTACATTGTGAATACTCCTCTGTAATAGCTTGTGCCACTATGCACTACAGTGTGAGCTGTGCCAGGTTACAAAAAATACCTTTTCATGTAATGTTAAAATTGACAGTTGTGGGTCTAACATGTGTGCTTTTCAAAAAACGGCGTAGTTATTGTACCTTGTGCCAACACTCGACGGTGCAGATAAATTCGAAATTTTTCAATATTACCATGCGAGTTAAGGTTACAGATAGGCCACTTTGCTACCAAAACTATATGAAAGAACAGAAATTAAAGTACTCGCAGCCTAAGGAAATTACAATTACAGTAGAATCCCGTTGTAGCGAGCACACTGTTATAACAAGGTCTTCTTGAGGAACCGTCAAAAAGTTGTAATATGTACGGCGGGACTCGTGACAGTTTGAAGCGTGCCTTTGTTATGTCTGCCCTAACTCCACTGCCTTGCCCCGCCTCCTCACTTCCTCAAGTACCTTGTGCAGTTCTCATGTGTCACATTCTTCCGCCTTGCCACCTAACCCCCTCTCTCTGGCATACCAAGCGCATTGTTCTATAAATAGAATCCTGCCCTTTCTACCTTGACCCCGTTTTCATGAACCAGTTCTGCTTTGCCGTAGTCATTTGCGGTCATTGTGCTGTCAACTGTGTTTGGTTTCAAACAACTTGTCTTATGTGGGTCGAACGTTATTGTTAAATGAAAACCAATTTCATTTAAACATAACACCCCAAGCGATAGCTGGAATTGAATACAGCCACATATTAACAGTTTTTCCCCATACTGCGATATACCAATTAAAGATGGAGGGACACCTACTACTACATTTTATCACTGTGTTTTGAGTTAGTCTCGCACCATGCAGGTTTTGTTAGTTGAAAACGTACAATTTTTCAGTGACTACTGTATTTACTAGCATAATTACTGGCACAATTAATGCACCAAAATTTTTAGGAGAAAAAACTTTTCCTTTCATATTTCCAGCTGAACACACCGCCTACCAGAAGCCAATTCTGCCGCAACCACAGACCCTATGCTTCTGGGAGACTGGGCCTTCCAACGGCTCCTGTTTAGACTTGACTTTTTAAATATGGGATTGGAAAAAATTTTAGATCAGCAGTAACTCCACAGCAAAACTTTATCTAGTTTATTTTACTGACCCCTTAACCCTTGTGTGGGACCAATTTTAAATTTTCCCACGCGTCTGACTCAGTATGCATTCTTCATTTGTCAATGCTGTCTCAAGGGTTGGCGGTCCTGAGCTATAGGAAGAAGAAAGTAGTTTTCATGTGCAACTGCCGCCAGTCGGTCATTGTCTCGCTGAAATTAGTTGTACAGTCCACTAGTGGCAATTTGTTTTTAGTAGGGTTAAAAAAAACTTTGCTCCGTCCTTACCACCCCCTGGTATCAACCCCAGCACCTGATAAAGGTCACTACAAGTCCCTCCATGCCCACTAGACTGCTCGCATTGTAGACACCAACCCTCTTGGTGGCTGCCCGCACCATTTCTGTTCCTTCGGAATGCGCCAGTGATAGAGTATTCAAAATCTCTAGCCTAACAGAATTACTGTCATAAAACCACTTTTATCTAGGTTGCCTAGGCTGGCAGTTTATGTTAGTCTGAACTTAAAGTTGAATTAGCTTAGGAGGTAGTACAGGACCACTGTGTTATTACTCAACTAATATTACACGTGAAATCAATCTATTCTCTACATACATCCACCTGGTAGAGCCTATACCACTAGCAACTCCTTCACCAGGTGAATCGAGCAAACTAGGTTATTCCATTCTCCGCCTTTGCTTCTTATGGCGCCATAAGGGGCTGTAATAAACTTGGATTTATCAACACTTGTTTCCAGTCAAGCAGCTTGAACCAACCACTGCTCTCTTTAAGGCTGGACAAAAGGAGCAATTGGTTTAGTTCCTGCCTGTGTAGCTGTATTTCTCAGAAGAACACTTTAAGGAAGCAAGTCACTAGGTTGCCTTCCGCGAGGCTGTATTAGTAGACGGGTGTTTTTCGCGAAAAGATTTCAGGACCAGTTGTATTCCAAATCACTTTAGTTCATATGCACTTTCGTGGTGTGACAATTTTTAACGTCACATGCCTCAAGTGTGCGTCAGCGAATCATGAATGTTCAGTAGTCGAGCACTTTATTACAATTGGTCCAATCAAATAAGAACATATCTCGCGTGGACACCTAGCCAATAATCAACAGAAATTGTGATTGTGGACGTTGGGTGTTCAATTCTAGCATGATCATTAATATTTGTGAAAAACACCTGTCCCTATGCATTAGTTCCTTTCTCTTATACCGTACTCTCGGAAGGGAGGTGTGCAGAGAATGTTGGAAAAGGCAGCAAACTCCTCGGAAGGTAATCCAACTTGTCTACCATCTTCCTCTGCTGCCCTCGGCAATAGTTCAACTGAGCAGGTCCGAGTTCAAACCAACCGCATCACAGAGGCCTCACCCCTCTGCTTTACCTACCCCATTATTTCCACATTTAATTACGTTCCCAGAACCCCCTTACTTCTCCCCTAGGAATTGCCAACCCCTGGTTTGGCGGTTCCGTAACCTGCAGTCAAGCAGCACCCCACAGGTCAAGAACACTAGTGTGTCCATGAGCAACCAAGGTACCACCACAGCAGATCAACGTAGGACATCCAAATGTGATAGCATATGCAACAACTCGCTTAAATGAAACACAGTAGCGCTGCCACATCAATGTGCAGGAGTGTGTGGCAGTTATCTGGGATGAGAAGAAATACAGGTATTATCTCGAAGAGCAACACTTCATTCTGCGGACGTACTTCAAATGGCCTCCAATGGCTACACGAGTTCCGGAATTTGAAGGTTAAGCTCGGCCAGCGGGACACGTTCCTTACCGAGTTCGACTTCGAGGTCCGTCATTGCCCAGGTAAGGTGAACAACCTGCCAGACGCCCTGTCTTGATTCCCGACACTGGAGGCAAAAGCTGAGAAGTCCAGAAGAGCATATCCGTCTTCTCCAACTGCAAATAACCCGCCAGCAGGAAGACCCGGACATCAGACGTCTACTACGGGAACAGCCACAACGATTTGAACTACGGGATGACGTCGTGTGGACGAGTAGCGGACAGCCCCAGACGCCTTGGAAGATCTGGGTTCCACCGCAACTACATGCCGATATATGCCGGCACCATCATGACCATCCCAAGTTGGACACCCGGGTCACTAGGGAAACCCTGCTCGACATTTAAACTAGTGATGGGTCGATTTTATAGATTCCAGTGAAATCGAACAATTCAGAATCCATAAAGTTTTGAATCGAAATTGATTCTTATAAATAAATAAACGAACGAATTTTCACTGATTTAGCACTATTGTATTCACTAACATAATTCTCGCCCTGGCACAATTCATGCACCGAAATTTTATGGTGCCGAATTAGGGACAAACATTTTCCTTTCACGTTTCTCTCAACAATGCATGTAATGCTAACGGACCCACGCGGCGCACAATTTGTTAGACTGCGCCAGGTCACTGGTCCTGTTATCGATTTCTGGCTACTACACCCTCTCTGCAAACATGTAAACAAAATCATTCATTGAGTTTATTTGTATGTGGGTGATATGTGAATGAGATAGTTTACATTTATATTAATTTTTGTTTAGTATAAATGCATAGTAGGTAAATATACCAGTCAATCTGCTGCATTTAAACTCCAGGAAATTGCATATGCAGAGGAACACTGCAATAGAGAAGTGGGCCAAAAATTCACTGTTTAACGTGCATGTCATGTTTTCCAACACCGGGCCACTGGCACCAATGAGCATATAATTACTAGAGACCTCATTCAAGGCAAAGAGGCATAACGCTTATTTTTTTGCCCAGCGCAAATGTGCCAATGACAAAAAAAAAAAGTTCATGGGTTGGCACTACTACACGTGGCCAGTTTTCTGTTAAGATTTCAATAGTCTAATTCCACCCATTTGAATGATAATGTGTTCAATATTCACATTTACAATACGTAGAATTACACTCAAAAATAAACGACCACTGTGAACAGTCAAATGTCGGTACACAATGCCAAAACATTACTAAAACACTTAACTAGCCCATACGATAGACAATGATCATTATATGCACAGCCGTACAAGTAACGCTCACATCACCACCAACATTGTAAAAAGAAATTATATAAATCATTGTACTTCAGTCTCTACAATTGAATCAACTATATATTTTTTTTTCAATTCCGTTGAGAAATATTTATAAAACGATAAGCATTATCTTAATAAATTCAAATATTGTCTGCTATTATATTGACGATATTGCACTGGAAAGAAATTAAACTTTCTGTTTACTCCTATCCAGTGTCTAGCGGTCGGCTGGTACAAAGTGAACCGGACGTGTAATGACGGCAGTGCCGGGTGCCGCTGCCCGCCAGAGTAATCTTGTAGCTACTCGCCGACTGAACTGACCAGACAGCTGCCCTGACCAAGGATATAGGGCCCGGCGGCAAGCCACAGCGCCTGGCCGCGCTGCTGAGGATCTAGATGCTCACCCGGCCGTGGTACAAAGGATCCAGGTGCTCGTCCAGCCGCGATACAGAGGATCTAGGCGCTCACCCAGCACCCAGTTACGTGCACGCAGCAACTTTATAAACAAGAAAATGAAAGTAATCCCATGAAAACTTGTAAGCAAAGGTAAGCCCCATTTTCTTCCCTGCTTTTATAAACATTTTATTTCACAGTAAAATAAAATAAATTTGGTAGATTTAGAGTAGATATATTTTGTGTTAATGGCCTTGGAATCGGAATCTATATATTTCAGGAATCAACCCAACACTAATTAAAACCAGTTATAATTGGGACAGGATAAACTGCACTGTCGAGCAGTACCTCAACAACTGTGAACTGGGTCACGTGCTGCTGCAGCAAAGCATACCCAGTTCCCCCTCCCACCGCAAAAGCACGGAGACTCAAGATGGCCTGGATCCACGTTGCCGCCGATCTGATGGGCCCGTATCCACGTAGCACGAAAGGAAACAGCTACCTGCTCATGGTAACATAAATTTTAAAGATGGGTAGAGGTATTTCCTCTACCCAGTCAAGAAACCACCCCAATCGTACGGAGTGTGGAGGCGGAGATATTTGCACGATGGGGTTATCCGAAAGCCATACTGACAGACAATGGCACCCAGTTTATGAGCCGTCAGTGGGAAACCGCCTGTCAAGAATGGGAGGGGTAGAAACCTGGACTACCCCTCCCTACCATCCCATAGCCAGCCCCACTGAACAGAGGAACCAGGAGATCAAGAAGTGCCTCCGTATCAGTGTGGGTAATGATCACAAGCATTGGGATAAGCACATCCCTACCATACTGTTTGCCCTTCGATGCCGAACGAACGGAGCCGTAGACACCAGTCCGAGCATTCTAATCCTGGGATAAACATTATGCCGACCAGACGACTGGCAATGGGAAAGCGAGCCCACCAACATGCCTCAACCCGAGGACATCTGGCTAGCAGCCTTGGCCCCACACCACGCACGCCCAGAAAGCCTACATTCTAAAGAAATACCCCCCAAACCAAAAACTGGGTAAGAGAAATTTAACCTAGGGAGAGCAGTCCTCCTGTGAAGTCCCCTCTCAACAAAGCAAGCAACCAATTCAGCGCTGGCCTTGCAGACAAGTGGGATGGACCAGATCGTATTGTAGGCATGCGAGACTCTACTGTGCCGAAGATATACGAGGACGGATCCGCAAGGCCACCCGAGGCCAGAATGACCCCACCCAGGGGACATGCCGACACTTGGTGACGATGACGCCAAATGAGAAACGTCGGGCCAATCTGAAAATGAAGACGAACCCCCAACCAAAAGGGTAGTTCCTGATGCCGAACCGGGACCCCTGACAAGACCTGAGCCACCACCCATCATCATTGACATTACATCGCGCAATGGAAATCAGATGTAGAACACAAAGGTGCATTCTATGTCAGATCAATGCCCTCGATGCCATGCAGCCTTGCTGAAAAAATCACAGCCAAACACGATAAAGCAATATCTAGCTGCTCCGAATTGTCATGGTAGAGTCCACGTGCCAGAGAACCCCTTCAGACATCCCGCATTAGCGAACGGTCGGAAGCACTTTCAGCAAAAAAAGGGGTAGGAATCGCAAAAACGCCTACCCCTCCACCCAGTACAAACTCCGAAGCCAAAAGTTAAGGCCATTCCTACTTCAATGAAGTTGACCTCTGGCTCCTACAAGGAAGTACGAAAAAATGCCACTAGACCATGGGACGCTGTGCTCACATTATGCAGATAATGCAGAAGAGGAAGAATCGCAAGGGGTAGTAGCTAAGGACATGCCAGCGTATACAATGTGGACCATTGCACCCAACAACGA